>SJYA01001556.1:1135254-1168712 GCA_006410615.1 Neotragus moschatus | reverse complement strand
AAAAAAAAAAAAAAGCCCAGTGTGGAAACTGCCCTGAGGCCCAGAGTTCTGGAGGTTTCCTTCCACTGTTGCTCTGCAGGTGACCCAGTCTTGTCAGAGTGACATGGTTCCAGGGCTCCAGATTTGCCCTTGCTCATTTCCTCCATCTGTCAAAAGAAAGTCACACTCATTGCTTATTTCCAGTATAAGACTGTAGAGAAAAATCAATAAGTTTAAAAATAAAAATAAAAAAGGCTATAGAGAAAATAACCAGAAAGTATCATAAGTTCAGCAATGAAAAGCATCATTGCTAGTCATACTAAGCAATGAGCCCTGACTTGGTGCCTAGGGTTCTCTTCTAAATGAAGTATCAAAATAAAAATGGTTAGGGTCATATATGTAGAATCTAAACTATGGCATAAATGGATCTATCTACAAACCTTCTATCTGCACACTCATGTATAATGAAGGAAATATTCAATGTTTGTCTCTCAACTTGCACTTTGTACTTTCTGGATAAACTTGAGTTTATCTGCCGGCTGCTATTACATATACAATCAGAGTTTGAACTTGAGTAAAGTAGAAGATGAAGCTGAGATTTTCATTTAATCATCTAAATGAGTTCATTCTCTGTCCACCTGTGTTCCTCCTCCTCATAAAGAGTTTATATATAAACATCGTAGTTACTATGCGAAAGTAGACAAGCTTAATAAATGCATATCCCCATGCAAGCCTCTATTAGCATAGAGATATTCTGAGCTGAGTGGGATTCTTTGCATGTTTTAAGCCAGCATTTATACTGAATGTTGATATTTTGGAGCTGTGCCTGGAAAATTGCACAGAAGCAAATCTGCTCCCATATTTTATAGAAGATTTATGTTTTCTATAAAGTTCTAACTTCTTCCTCTAGTCTACAAGGCCCTGTGTAAGCAAGCCTTAGTCTCAGGAGCCTAGCATCTCCCATCCACTCTTCTCTCCAGGCACACCGTCTTTCTGGCTTTCTTTTCTAACTCATCATACTGGTTCCCACCTCAGATTCTCTACAATTCCCTTTGCCCTCATCAGACAATCATATGGCCTGTCACCCCCTACACGTTATTATCATCTCCTCAGGCAGTCTTCCCAGCCCACTCTGTCCACACGAGACTGTCCAGTAGACACATCAGGTGAGACAATATGAGTCAGACATGTAATTGTACATCTTCTAGTAGCTACATGAAAAAAATTTTTTTAAAGATAAAATCAGTTTCAATGCTACTTTAATTTAACCTCGTTCAGTTCAGTTCAGTCGCTCAGTCGTGTCCGACTCTTTGCGACCCCATGAATTGCAGCACACCAGGCCTTCCTGTCCATTACCAACTCCTGGAATTCACTCAGACTCACGTCCATCGAGTCAGTGATGCCATCCAGCCATCTCATCCTCTGTCGTCCCCTTCTCCTCCTGCCCCCAATCCCTCCCAGCATCAGAGTCTTTTCCAATGAGTCAACTCTTCGCATAAAGTAATTCCGTATAGGTAACATATTGTCATTTCAACACTGATAAGATAGTTTGCCTTCTTTTTTCTCATTCTAGGTCCTTGAAATCTGGCATGTTTCTTCAGGACATTTAGACCAACCACATTGCAACTGGTGGCTACTGGTATTGGACCACACAGACCTAGGATAACCCACTGCCTCCAGCCACTCTCTACCCCATTACTCTGATTTATCATTACTGGGATATTTATCGGTGTTTGAAGTCATCCTGTTTGTTTATTTCCTTGTTTATCATCTCTCCTTCCATCCATTATGAGCCCCCTGCCCTGAAATGAAAAATCTAAGAGACCAAGAGTTTCTTTTTATTCTTGGCTATATCCACCAAACTTAGTCTATTGCCAGTTTTCAATAAATATTTGTTGAAAGTTAAATGAACAAGAAACTGATGTGCTATTAAAATAATGAGTCTGTATGACTTTTGCTGTTTAAGCCTTTCACCCCTCATGCTAGGTTTCAGGTCAGTGGAATAATAATGACTATACCTTGCTGCCCCNCTATATCCACCAAACTTAGTCTATTGCCAGTTTTCAATAAATATTTGTTGAAAGTTAAATGAACAAGAAACTGATGTGCTATTAAAATAATGAGTCCGTATGACTTTTGCTGTTTAAGCCTTTCACCCCTCATGCTAGGTTTCAGGTCAGTGGAATAATAATGACTATACCTTGCTGCCCCAATCCCTTTCCACATCCAGGTCCTCCAGTAAATATACTGTGTTGTTTGGATCCAACCAATTTTCTGATACGGGGTCATTTCCTTAAGAGATAGTACTTTACAGCCCATCTTAAAAAGGGGCTCTCAAATTAGCGTTCAACTCACACTAGGCAGGATAAAAATGGGCAAACAGCTGGACTGTCTCTTCTTTCCCCTCCTAACCATTACAAGATTATCTCAGAAGGTAGTCAGACTGTCACTTGTATTTATTATACTTTCAATCAGTGGGAGGAAACCCTGGATCTGCAATCAGCTGGAGGCCTTGTGGAAACTGCCCTGAGGCCCAGAGTTCTGGAGGTTTTCTTCCACTGCTGCTCTGGAAGTGACCCAGTCTTGCCAGCATGACAGTAGTTCCAGGGCTCCAAATTTGCCCTTGCTCATTTCCTCCATCTGTCAGAGGAAAGTCACACTTATTGCTTATTTCCAGTATAAGACTATANGACTTTTGGACTTTGAGGGAGAGGGAGAGGGTGGGAAGATTTGGGAGAATGGCACTGAAACATGTGTGCTATCATGTAAGAAACAAATTGTCAGTCTGTGTTCAATATAGGATGCAGGATGCTTGGGACTGGTGCATGGGGATGATCCAGAGAGTTGATATGGGGTGGGAGGTAGGGGTGCAGTTCAAGATTGGGAGCTCATGTATACCTGAGATGGAAAAAAATAAAAAATAAAAAATTAAAAAAAAATTTTACCCACTGAGCCACAAGGGAAACCCAAGAATACTGGAGTCAGTAGCCTATCCTTTCTCCAGTGAATCTTCCAGACCCAGGCATTGAACTGGGGTCTCTAGCCTTGCAGGCAGATTCTTTACCGACTGAGCTATCAGGGAAGACCCCGAGCAAAATTAGCTATATAAATAAGATCAAATTTTTGTCTGTACATTTTTCTAAGGGGGCTGTACAAATGGCCAATAAACACAGAGAAAAGATGCTTAACATCAGTAGCCCTCAGAAAAATGCAAAGTAAACTACGTGAAATATATTTCACATTCACTAGCTATAATCAGAAAGACAGATAATAACAAGTGTTGGTAAGGACATGGAGAAATTGGAACTCTGTACATTACATACTGGCAGGAATATAAAATGGGGCAGCTGCTTTGGGAAACAGTCTGGAAGTTCCTCAAAAGGTTAAACAGAGAGCTACCACATGACCCAACAATTCTTACCCCTGAGTATGTACCCAAAAGAAAAGAAGATGTATTGCCACACAACAACTTGTAAGCAAATGTTTGTAGCAGCATTCTTTATAACAGCCTCAAAGTGGAAGCAGTCGAATGATGAATGCATGAAGAAAATGTGGCACGTCCATGCAATGGAATATTATTCAGCAATAAAAAGGCATGAAGGGCTTCCCTGGTGGCTCAGTGGCAGATAATTCACCTGTCAATGCAGGAGACACAGGTTTGACCCCTGATCTGGGAAGATCCCACATGCCACGGAGCAACTACGCCCATGTGCCAGAACTACTGAAGCCCGGGCACCCTAGGACCCAGCTCTACGAGAGACGCCACTGCAGTGAGAATCCTGTGCACCACAACTAGAGAGCAGCCTGTGGAGCCAGGCCCAGCACAGTCAAAAATAATAAATATTGGTAAATAACAAACTTTAAAAAGGAACGAAAGACTGATAGCGGCTGCAACATGGATGAATCTTGAAAACATCTGCCGGCTGACCCAAGTCAGACACAAAAGACCATACATGTCATGTGACTGCATTTATATGACATGTCCAGAACAGGCAAATCCATAAAGCCAGAAAGTGGGTCAGTGGTTTTGCCAGGGGCTGGGTGGATGGGAGAGGGAGTGATGGGGGATGACTGCTGATGGTTATGAGTCTCCTTTGGGATGATGAAAATGTTCTGAAATTATATTATGGTTGATGGTTGCATAATCCTGTGAGTAAGCCAAAACCCACTAAACTGCCCTTTAAAAAGTGAATTTTGTGTCATGAGAATTATATCTCAGTTAAGCTAGTATCATTTCTGATCGTAATCATATCATGACAAGACTTCCACTGAGTTTGGAAGGTCTGTATAATGTGCAAGCTTCACAAAATTCACTTTGGTGTGATTTCCAGGAGGCCTCTTGAGAAAACAAAGCAGTCATTTCAGGCTCTTGGATTCCCAAGAGGCATATGTGATGGCTCATCCAGAGAAATATCAACAACTCAGGAATTTCTTTTAAAAAGCTGTATTGAGCACCCATTACATGTTAGGTAGTGTTCTAGAAACTTGACTATGTCAACAAATAAAATTTAAGTTCTGATTTAGTTATGCTGCTTCTCGCAAGCGTTTGTGTGTGCTAAGCCACTTCGATCCTGCCCGACTCCATGTGCTCCTCCAGACTGTAGCCCACTAGTTTCCTCTGTCCATGAGATTGTCCAGGCACGAACACTGGGGTGGGTTGCCGTTTCCTTCTCCAGGGGATCTTTCTGGCCCAGGGATTAAACCTGTGTCTCTGATGTCTCCTGCAATGGTAGGCAGGTTCTTTACCATTAGCACCACCTGGGAAGCACAAGGTGCTTCTAAACTAATCACTCCAGGAAAAGTAGCTGCAGGTTTTGATTGATATCAGCAAGGATTTGTGACTTCCCTCCAGAGATTTNAAAAAAAAAGAAGGTGACACATTCATTAAACACGTTTCTGGGATTAATTATTTGATTACAATCACAATGAATGCCTTGAAAGAGAAGCCCCAGGTGGCGTGAGACAGTTTAATGGAGTCTTGATTTAGTCATCCACCCAAAGAGTCCTGTCAGACGAAACCTGAAAGGAGGGGAGGACTCAGTGGATGAAGGGCATTAGGGAGATTTTTAGGCATAGGGAGCAGCGGATGTTGATGAGCTAAGGTAGGAGGAACCTGGCAGAGTCAGTAGAAGAAGCAAAGGCCAGGGTTGCCACCCCAGCAGCTTCCCCAGTGAGGGGCTAAGACAGCAACAAAGGCCAGAATCCAGAGTGCCTTCTGTTCGCTCCAGGAGGGCTTGCTGTAAATAATGGAGTGTTCCTCTCCATTCATTTACCTGACACTTAGGTTTCTAGCACCCATCGCTTATGTTAAGCCCTCAAATGTGGCTTCTCCAAGCACCATGAACAGATGAACAAACCCCTCTCCTGTCTGGAGGATCCCTGAGCTCAGTCATCTGCTGCAGTTGCAGGCAAGGAGCACCAGGGGGCAGAAAGCATTACCCTTTGTTTGCTTCGGTAGCCCACATCATGGTGAAAATGCACACCAGTTTTGACCCAAAGTGTTGAATGAAGAGTTAGAATTAACCAATGTGGCAACTGCCAGGATCTGAGTTCACTGCCACTCTAATCTTGGCTGAGCATCACAAAAGTACGCAGGCAAAATTATTAGTAAGCTTATAGAGGATGATTTGATTTGCTCAGAATTAAGCCAGGAAGCTTCACTAGCATGTCATAATGAAGCTGAGGCAGTCACAGGATGGTGGTAAAGAAACAAAGAAGCAAAGGCCCAGTGCAGGGACTTCTCAAAACCTGGAACCAGGAAGCAAAAAATGTCAGTTTTCAGCTCTCTTCCAAGACTGCTTCTGCATCAGAATGAGGGCTAGGAGGAGAGTTTAAGAGAGATGTTGTTGCTTAGATGCTAAGTCATGTCTGACTCTTTTGCGACCCCGTGGACTAGAGCCCACCAGGCTCCTCTGTCCATGGGTTTTACAGGCAAGAATACTGGAGTGGGTTGCCATTTCCTCCTCCAGGGGATCTTCTCAACCCAGAGAGCGAACCACAACTCTTGTGTCTCCTGCATTGGGAGGCGGATCCTTTACCACTCTACCACCTGGCAAGCCTTAAGAGAGATATTCAGTTCAGTCGCTCAGCCATGTCTGACTCTTTGTGACCCCATGAATTGCAGCACGCCAGGCCTCCCTGCCCATCACCAACTCCTGGAGTTCACTCAAACTCACGTCCATCGAGTTGGTGATGCCATCCAGCCATCTCATCCTCTGTCGTCCCCTTCTCCTCCTGCCCCTAATCCCTCCCAGCATCAGAGTCATTTCCAATGAGCCAACTCTTTGTGTGAGGTGGCCAAAGTACTGGACTTTCAGCTTTAGCATCATTCCTTCCAAAGAAAACCCAGGACTGTAGAAGGTTTTAAATATATAATCAGGTTAATGCAATTTTAGAGCTGATTTGCTGTTAATAGGAAGTCCACGCACCTTCCACTTGATGGGAGTTAGATTCACTCTTACCAGGTTTATGCTAAACTTCTGGCAGCTCTGTTTCCAACACATGATAAATAATGATACCTCTGGGGAAAACAGAGAAATAGACAAGGCTACTCATTACTACAAATTGATCATGGACTGGGTAGCATTAGCCTCACGCTGATCACGTCTTCCTGATTGCTGCAGATGGAAGTCTTATGCCAGCCACGAGTCAAACCAAATAATTAGCAGATGTCACCACTGCTAATCTGCTGGTGTTTAAAAATGGAACAAGTGAGTCAGCGAAATATTTAGGAAGGGAAGTCTGTGCCAACCATTCCATTATCAAAAGCCTTGTTTGGACAATGTAGTCTGTATAATCAAGGCTTTTGAACATGATCATGGAAAAGAAAATGGAAGCCTATTGATGAAGCATAACTTTAAACACTGACTATGTTATAAATAATATATTATGTAGATAGTGAAAAAAATCTAAAAACAACACTTAAAGCTAATCACCAGGGCAATGCCTTTCTGTTATTATTATTATCATTGGTTATTCAAAGGCAAATTGTATTGTTTATAGTGAAGCATGAGGAATTCCCTGGTGGTCCAGTGACTAGGACTTGGTACTCCCAGGGCAGTGGCCCTGGGTTGAATCCCTGGCCTGCGAACTAAGATCTCACAAGCTACAAGTTGTGGCCCAAATAAGTAAATAAAGTGAGGCATGATCTCTTCTCTGGAAACACACACTTTGATAAAGAATACTAATATGCGTGGATCTAAGAAACATCCCACAAATATGTTTATACCTGCAACTAAGGGACCGGGGAGCCTGGGGGCTGCCGTCTATGGGGTTGCAGAGTCGGACATGACTGAAGTGACTTAGCAGTAGCAGTAGCAAGGTAGAAAAGCCTAACACAGGTATAATTAAAGTTAGAAGGAATAGTATGATTTAGAGAAAGCTAATAGACACACTAGATATGTGATAGACATTGTCCTGGTCACGTGTTAAGCATTACTATAAATGTACTTCAAACCAACCCTGTAGAGTGGGTGTACTATTATCTCTGTCTTATAAGAGACAGGGAGAGGGGAGCAGTTTTCTTCAGCTGTGGAAACAGTTCTCTCTGTAGTGGATCTTTGTTGATAGATCGTGCAGTATCCATCCTCTCTTCCTATCAGCATCTCTGTTTCCTTTGGGAAATTTACTTCTCACCCCATAGTGGGTAGTCTTCGTAGGTCAGAAAATTCACTCTTCTGCTGCTATGAAGGCAAAGAGGTCCCAGGAATATCTTTCGGCTGCATCCTTCCTCTGGGAAGGATTTGAAGGGAAGGTCTTCTAAGATCTAAGCCTAGTCAACTAGACTTCCTGTCTTCAATTCTCTTCTGTTTTTTTTTTTTTTTTTTTTTTGGCTGCACTTAACAGCAGACAGGACTTCCATGACCAGGGATTGAACCTGTGGCCCCTGCAGTGGAAGCACAGAGTCTAAACCACTAGACAGTCAAGGAAGCCCTCTCTCTCCAATTCTGATGTAAGGAGGGGAGGAAACTGCCCCTACCAGGAGGCCCTCCAGATTTTTTTCCCCCAACTTTAAACCTGCTTCTTCAGACTTCCTTGAAGTTGATGCCTTGTGCTCACCAACATCCTTCTAATAACTTGAACCAGAGCTGGCATTTGTTGCCTGTAACCAAAGAACCTAACTAGTGCATATGTAATTCCTCCAACTCCCTTCTGTGTCAGGAAAATACGCAGTTTTTTCTGTATTTCAAGAACTTCACAAGTTAAAGATTAGGTAGTGGTCTTTATCATAAATCGAATATTATGCAAATCAAAACATTGTTGACTTTTGTTTTCATCCTAATTGGTACTTACACATAAATTCAACATATGGAATTTATCTGCATGTAAACAGAGCTCATCCTCTTGGTAGACTAGACTTATATTCTTGCATTCCTATTTGAACTGTTTTCTAGTGAGACCCCTTCCCTTTGTCATGTAAAAGTAAACTCCAGTTGCAGTGCCCAAGTTGGCCAATTCTGTATCTGTGGGTAATGCATAGTAATTATGTATATCAACTGGGTTCTTACTAAGTGCTATGAACCCTGCTCAACTTTTCACATATAGTAAATGTGTGTGGTAAAGGTTATTATTCCCATATCACACATGAAGAAGCTGAGATTGTAGAAATGAAGTGACTTCCAAACCATGAACCAGCCCTTGAACTTGGCCTGCCTGAGATCAAAGCTGCACACATTCTTATTAGGGGAGCCTGATCCACTGCTCTGTGGAAAGCTAGGCTCCTCCTCCACCCCTCCAGCCCATCAAGGTGGCCTTCACTGTTTCCAAGTCACAGGTGAGAAAATTGAGACTAAGAGAAGTTAAGGGCCTCCACTGTTCACAGAAAAGAGAGCTTTGTCTTTCTAAAGCCATCACTGCACGGAGCTACCCCACCCACTATCCCCACCCCCACCCCCAAAGGCTTCATGATGTGTAGCTTAAAGAAAAGCAGAGTCATTGTCTGTTTATAAAATGATTATAAATTCTCCCAGGGCATTATGTGTTTCCAGGAATGCAAAGCTCTTTTACCAACTCCCTGGATTCTCTTAAGGCAGTAAGAGAAGGAAATGGCAACTCACTCCAGTGTTCTTGCCTGGAGAATCCCAGGGACGGGGGAGCCTAGTGGGCTATCGTCTCTGGGGTTGCAGAGTTGGACACGACTGAAGAGACTTAGCAGTAGCAGTTTGAGAATTCTCTCCTGAGTCAGTGGCACCAATCTAATTAAATGTTAGTCCTCATCCTATGATTTTTGGCAAAAAGCCAGAATTCTGCAGTGGAAAGGGAATTGAGAAGTGACTTAGTCTAATTTTTTTTTTTTTTAATCTTAATGGGGAATCTGATGATCAAATAAGTTAGGAGAATTTTCCCCAGGCCCAGAGGTCCTGTGTTGTAAACCGGAAGCTAGGGAGCTGGTCTCCAGATGCCCAGGAAGTGCACTTTCCACCAGTTATTTCCTCCCCTGGGTACCATTTAAAAGTAAAGTACAGATTAGTTTAAGAGAACATCAAAAGCCTGATTAGATAGTCAAGTTTTCTCATGTTTCCATTCTTTAAAAACCATTTTCATGTGAGGGCATTTGCTTAACAGAACAGATCCTCGGTAGATGGAATCATATGCATTTTCATTTGCCTAAAATGGACCACGAATGCTTAGTGATGCAATAATGGACTTTTTGCAGCCAAGGAGATAGTGTGGTGGTGGATGCGGAAAAAATGCAGGCTTCCCACTCACACTTCCACCTCTTAACATTCTCTAAAACTGCAAGATATTCCCCTCATGCTCAGCGAACTAAGTGATCGCCCCCTCTCCTCTCCCTCCTCCTACTATATCATCTGAAGGAGATTTTGATTGGCAGCTCACTCGTCTTCCCACTCAGTATGTGGGGCTCCTACCTCCAACCCTAAAATTCAGTCACTCAGCTCTTGTGTTCTGTATCTCTTATTTTTCCTTTCTCACCCCTGTTGAGATAGGAGTTTTGTCAATTCCTAAAGATCTATGTCTTTGTTCTTTTCCTTGTACAGCATCGAACACTGTGATGATCAGAAGCTAAGAATGAAGGGAAAGCAGCAGGACATAGGCCTATACAACAGCCTAAGCATCAAAATTCAGCCTTCGCTTTAGAAAAAGTGCAGTACTGTTCAATAGATCAGGTAACTTGGAAGGACTACACACCGTTTTGTTCTTCCCCCACATTTTTTGGGGAGGCTAGTAAAACGCAGTGTGTAACCCACTGCAGGATGTATGGGAACTTGGACTGGCCAGGTATGGGCTGTGTGTGCTCTTTAGACCTGGGACACACACACAGCAGCTGAGTGGGGAACTCCCTGGATGAGAGCCAGCTGCTACTTTTGCTGACACTGTCAGCAACAATTGTTGTGAGCACTGTCCCTGTGTTCTTCTCCACTTTTTCCCCTGCCCTTATGTGAATTAAAATACAATCTTTGGCTGTTTGGCTCTCCCTTCCTTCCTTTTCTCAAATGTCACATAGTAGATATTGACAGCCAGATGACACTGGCTTGTCACCTATGTACAATTGACTCTGACTTTATGCACAGACCAAGAGAACTTTAGAATTGGGATTTGGGGATGATGACTTTTGTTCTGTGCTACCTAATAGCACTCACTAGAGATGAGAAGCAGATGGTTTGCAACTTAGCACTGTGAGCAAAAGTTACCTGTTTTTGCATTTTGACCATTGAATATCAGAGCCTGGGTTGAGCCAAGAATTCTGAGCAGTCTGTCGAGGCTGACTTGATTCTCAGAAGTTTTCTAATAACTGTAGAGATTTGGGCTCAACTTCAAAGACTAAGTCCTGGAAAGGGGCCCCAAATTCCCAAGTTCTGTGGTGGGAGACGGCACAATGCCCACCACACCACTCTCCGAGGCAATGTTAATGGCCTTGCATCCAGATGTTTTCTTTCTCAGAGCCAGAGATGAAGAGTCTGAGACATCGTGTTACAGATGTTAAGGAATCATCCATGCTTCTGTGGCAAGTGAGTAGCTGAGTGGGAAATGACCGCCACATCCATGCTCTACTCACGAGACCACCTTCATTCCAATCCTTTCAAAAGATAATTATCAATTAGCTAACTCTATTCTCAGAATAGAATAGAGAATACTGTTTCCAAGATGATCTAGAGGGGAAAGGGGGTTTAAAAACTGAAGCTCTGAAGGCATTATTTATCCTGAAGCCATTCATATATGCTTCTGTTGGTTAAATAAATAATACAGGGAATACTACACTGTCATTAGAAATAACGGTGTAGGAGAACACTGAATGCCTTGGGGAAGTGAGGTATATAATATCATAGAGATATGACTCCACTTTAGCTAAAGGAAATTATAGCTGGCTAATTTATACATGCACAGAATCAGAGGATATATACTAAAGTGCTAACAGTATCTCTAAGTGAAGTGATCAGGCATACATTTTAAAAAACTTTCTTCTCTTGGCTCATTTTTCAATCAGAAATTTTTAAAAGATAAACAAGAATTGGAAGAATTGTTCCTGTGAATATTACATAACTATTATTTGCCACGTTATCAGATCAAAGCAGTTGTTTTCCTTTAACTAAGGCTTTTTCCACAACACAGTGCTTTTTCTAAAGAAAAGAGAAAGAGAGAGAGATTGAGAGAAGGGATAATCTATGTTCCCAAAGCCAGAGAACTAGCGAACAAGACCCTCGTTACCAAAGGAACTAGAAAAGTAAACCAGGTAGATTTTCCCTCTGTGAAAGCGTTGGTAACTGTGCTCTATCTGGCTGTTATGCTGACATGCTCCAGCTGCAGAGAAATAGGTGTAATTATAAGAATTTTTGACAACTGTAGTTTCTTTCACAGAAGTGACAAGTTTTGTGTAGAAATATTTTACTTTGCTTAGAAATCTCCCACAGGTACAGAGGAGAAGCTGCGTATTGCATGAGCACTCAGATGAGGAAAAGCAATATGGGAACGGATTTTGCAGCATTCAAATCACGCCTAAGCTAGTTGCATGTCCTTCAAGTCGCTTTCCTGGGACCAGCAAAATACAGCTTGCTGTATCGCTTCATGGTTCATAGTCCTCACTGCTTTGGAAAAGTAACTCAACCTTTNGTGCAATAATGGACTTTTTGCAGCCAAGGAGATAGTGTGGTGGTGGATGCGGAAAAAATGCAGGCTTCCCACTCACACTTCCACCTCTTAACATTCTCTAAAACTGCAAGATATTCCCCTCATGCTCAGCGAACTAAGTGATCGCCCCCTCTCCTCTCCCTCCTCCTACTATATCATCTGAAGGAGATTTTGATTGGCAGCTCACTCGTCTTCCCACTCAGTATGTGGGGCTCCTACCTCCAACCCTAAAATTCAGTCACTCAGCTCTTGTGTTCTGTATCTCTTATTTTTCCTTTCTCACCCCTGTTGAGATAGGAGTTTTGTCAATTCCTAAAGATCTATGTCTTTGTTCTTTTCCTTGTACAGCATCGAACACTGTGATGATCAGAAGCTAAGAATGAAGGGAAAGCAGCAGGACATAGGCCTATACAACAGCCTAAGCATCAAAATTCAGCCTTCGCTTTAGAAAAAGTGCAGTACTGTTCAATAGATCAGGTAACTTGGAAGGACTACACACCGTTTTGTTCTTCCCCCACATTTTTTGGGGAGGCTAGTAAAACGCAGTGTGTAACCCACTGCAGGATGTATGGGAACTTGGACTGGCCAGGTATGGGCTGTGTGTGCTCTTTAGACCTGGGACACACACACAGCAGCTGAGTGGGGAACTCCCTGGATGAGAGCCAGCTGCTACTTTTGCTGACACTGTCAGCAACAATTGTTGTGAGCGCTGTCCCTGTGTTCTTCTCCACTTTTTCCCCTGCCCTTATGTGAATTAAAATACAATCTTTGGCTGTTTGGCTCTCCCTTCCTTCCTTTTCTCAAATGTCACATAGTAGATATTGACAGCCAGATGACACTGGCTTGTCACCTATGTACAATTGACTCTGACTTTATGCACAGACCAAGAGAACTTTAGAATTGGGATTTGGGGATGATGACTTTTGTTCTGTGCTACCTAATAGCACTCACTAGAGATGAGAAGCAGATGGTTTGCAACTTAGCACTGTGAGCAAAAGTTACCTGTTTTTGCATTTTGACCATTGAATATCAGAGCCTGGGTTGAGCCAAGAATTCTGAGCAGTCTGTCGAGGCTGACTTGATTCTCAGAAGTTTTCTAATAACTGTAGAGATTTGGGCTCAACTTCAAAGACTAAGTCCTGGAAAGGGGCCCCAAATTCCCAAGTTCTGTGGTGGGAGACGGCACAATGCCCACCACACCACTCTCCGAGGCAATGTTAATGGCCTTGCATCCAGATGTTTTCTTTCTCAGAGCCAGAGATGAAGAGTCTGAGACATCGTGTTACAGATGTTAAGGAATCATCCATGCTTCTGTGGCAAGTGAGTAGCTGAGTGGGAAATGACCGCCACATCCATGCTCTACTCACGAGACCACCTTCATTCCAATCCTTTCAAAAGATAATTATCAATTAGCTAACTCTATTCTCAGAATAGGATAGAGAATACTGTTTCCAAGATGATCTAGAGGGGAAAGGGGGTTTAAAAACTGAAGCTCTGAAGGCATTATTTATCCTGAAGCCATTCATATATGCTTCTGTTGGTTAAATAAATAATACAGGGAATACTACACTGTCATTAGAAATAACGGTGTAGGAGAACACTGAATGCCTTGGGGAAGTGAGGTATATAATATCATAGAGATATGACTCCACTTTAGCTAAAGGAAATTATAGCTGGCTAATTTATACATGCACAGAATCAGAGGATATATACTAAAGTGCTAACAGTATCTCTAAGTGAAGTGATCAGGCATACATTTTAAAAAACTTTCTTCTCTTGGCTCATTTTTCAATCAGAAATTTTTAAAAGATAAACAAGAATTGGAAGAATTGTTCCTGTGAATATTACATAACTATTATTTGCCACGTTATCAGATCAAAGCAGTTGTTTTCCTTTAACTAAGGCTTTTTCCACAACACAGTGCTTTTTCTAAAGAAAAGAGAAAGAGAGAGAGATTGAGAGAAGGGATAATCTATGTTCCCAAAGCCAGAGAACTAGCGAACAAGACCCTCGTTACCAAAGGAACTAGAAAAGTAAACCAGGTAGATTTTCCCTCTGTGAAAGCGTTGGTAACTGTGCTCTATCTGGCTGTTATGCTGACATGCTCCAGCTGCAGAGAAATAGGTGTAATTATAAGAATTTTTGACAATTGTAGTTTCTTTCACAGAAGTGACAAGTTTTGTGTAGAAATATTTTACTTTGCTTAGAAATCTCCCACAGGTACAGAGGAGAAGCTGCGTATTGCATGAGCACTCAGATGAGGAAAAGCAATATGGGAACGGATTTTGCAGCATTCAAATCACGCCTAAGCTAGTTGCATGTCCTTCAAGTCGCTTTCCTGGGACCAGCAAAATACAGCTTGCTGTATCGCTTCATGGTTCATAGTCCTCACTGCTTTGGAAAAGTAACTCAACCTTTAGTTATTATTTCTGGCTCCTACTTGCTACAAATTATGAAGAATTATATCCTGGAGCTTCTGGTTTGGTGCAGAAGGTCATATTAGACCCAGATGTTGACACTTAATTGAAAATAGCAAGAAAGCAGCTAGAAAATGACTTTGGGTGTTTGCAGCACTAGCTTAAGAGACCATGTACAATTAATGGCTTGGGAAAGGTCCATGTTCTTAGCACAGAACTGGCACATGGATATAGCACAATCTTGGCACAGAAAGGTTACCAATAAATGTTTGTAAAATAAGTGGATGTGTTATATAGCTGTTCAGATAGAGGAGCACACTGCAAACTCACACTTTCAATCTCTCTTGCTCATTTGCTTCATGTAAATTAACTAAAATTAAGCCATCTCTCCATGTAGTTCCTATATAGTTCTGCTGAAGATAAGTCTCAAGTTTCTTTTGATCTCCATAAAAATGCCTAAGAATTTTTTCTCTAGATATTATTTTCCTAATTCTAATAGCAAAATAAAAATATATACACAACAGTCAATACCAATACATGCACACAAACCTTTGCAGTTAAACAGCTTAAGAGTATAATTCTTTTAACAAGGTACACACGCACATGCACACACATAGCATTAACTGACATCTGGGCATAAATAGCAAACCTCTAGAGTCTGTAACAACCTGTCATGTCTTTGGGATTTTTAAATTATATCTGAACTTACTAAAATAATTCTCTTTGTTCTCTTCCTCCTCTGCTTTCTCACTATTTTTAAGCAACTACTAAACAGAATTTATACCTAGAGAAGGTGATAAAAGAGGGCATCTATTATTAAACAACTATTGTGTGCCAGGCATTACTTTAGGCATTTTACATATAATATTTCTTTTAATCTTCAGAGAGCTCTTGCCAAGTGGATATCATTAACACTGTTTTATGCATCAGGAATCGTATTCAGAGAGAATAAAAGACTTTCACAAATGCAAGCAACTAATAAATGACTGAGCCAGACTGGGACCCAAGTCTTTCCTCCACCACTGTCAATAATGTAGAAAGATTCCTGCTACCTAACAGAAGATTATTGATGACTAGGAAAGCCAAGGGTAGTAGTCATTTAACTCATGGTGTCTTCTGCAGCCCTCTCTTATTTGACTGTGGAGTCTAATTTTGAGCAAGTAGCCCTCAAAGCGTGAGTAAGAAAAGGACTGTGGTGTAGAGACTACATTGGCTGGCTCAACCCTTGTCTGGACTGTCCATCTTACTTAGTCCCCTTTCTCTCCTCAGTTTAGGTCTCAGCCTGTGTCTGTGTCCTTTATACAAGACTTCCATGTTTCCACGAGATGACGGTCCACATGGTTTATGGTGATTCATCTCACACTGTACTCTACATTTTTTTATTACACCAAAGATCAGCGGGAACCTGAGTTTTATACATAGAGGTGAAAGATCTCTGACAAGAGCTTGGCACATTCTTGGCATTTCCTTTAACTTGGTTGCTTTTTTGTTTGTGTTCCTAACAGAAGCCCTGGATTTAAATAACTTGTTTATTTTTCAGTTAAACTTCACAATGGTTAAATTGTTCCTTCAGCACAGAATTAATTTTGATGAAGTGATGAGTATGAGGGGGACATTGAGCTATTCTTTCATGACTCCCTTTTGCAAAGTTCATAAAAATGAACTTTGATTCACCTAGTTACTCTGGCAGTTAAGAAGGTGACACTGATATATTTTGGTATCTATAAAAAGTCTATGGACTTTCTGATACCTATGCTCCTGATTTTCAGGGCTCAGAGAGTCAGAAAATGGAAATAGGTTGCCTCTAATGCCTCATTGCTGTTGCCATCTTTCTCCAGTTTAGCCAAACAACCTGTCTGCTTCAGGGCCCATCTTTCAGGGGTTTGGAGAATATAATCATATTTTCTCTATCACATCCTGTTTATATATGGTGTTACAAAATTTAGGTTATGGGATATATGCTATTCTATATCTGACATTATTCTCTCAAATACATTTCATAACTATTTCCCCCAAGGAAAGTATTTTCCTGAAGCACAATATTTCTAGGATGAGTTCTATTCTTTTTCAGTATGTGACATAATTTATTCAACTAATCCCCTATCATTAATTTTTGTTTCCAATTTGTCTTTGCTATGAAACATGTTTTAAAAATATTTTTTTGTCTGTGGGGTTTTGAACATAGCCCATATCTTACCGTAAATGTCTATAAATGTGCAGTTACTGAGTAAAGATCCAAACTCATTCTGAATAAGCATTGATGATGCCAGTTTTGACATTCTCCACCAGTTTTACTTCCTCTCATTCTCCTTTATTTCTGTGTTGACCTTAAGTTTCAACACATGATTTAGGTTCTTCTAGAAGATGACAGCGTGTTGTGTTCATTTTCTCCACTCTGCTTATTCTGCTGAGCACCTATTTCTGTAAGTTCCTTTAAATAAGCATTTATGGAGTTGTCAAATAATTATGAGTCTTGCATTGGCATATGAACTATCTGTGTCAAAAGTTAGGCAATCCCTTTTTGAATTATAGTTATCGCTGGATATATGCTCCAGAGTGGGATTACAGGATCATATGATAGTTAATTTTTTTTTTTAGTTTTTAAAGTTTTTATCCCACTCCTAAGTATATATCCAAAGAAAACCATAATTTGAAAAGATACAAGCACCCCTATGTTCACTGCAGCTCTATTTACAACAGCCAAGCCATGGAAACAACCTGATGTCAATCAACAGATGAATGGATAAAGAATATGTGGTACATATATGCAGTGGAATATTACTCAGCCACAAAAAAGAATGAAATAATGCCATGTGCAGCAATATGGATGGACCTAGAGATTATCACACTAAGTGAAGTAAGCCAGATAAAGACAAATGTCCTATGATATCACTTACAAATAGCATCTGAAAAAAAAAGTAATACAAATGAACTTTTACCAAAAACAGAAATAGACCCACAGACACAGAAAACAAATTTACAGTTACCAAAGGGGAAAGATGGGAGAGGGAGGGATAAATTAGGAGTTTATATATACGCCTATATATAAAATATAAAATAGATAACCAACAAGGACCTATTGTATTGTAAACTATACTCAATATTTCTGAATTAACCCATAAGGGAAAAGAATCTGAAAAAAATATATAGCTAAATTACTTTTCTGTACACCTGAAACTAACACAACATTGTAAATCAACTATGCTTCAATTTTTAAAAAGTTAGATAATCCCATGTGTGTCAGATTAGTTATTTATAGCTCTTTGCAAAACACAGTAATATGCCAGGAAGTTTTCATGGTTGATCACAGATACAATTTCTCTTCCAAGAAAAATTCTATAATATGAATGTTATACTTTTCTTCAGATAAAATTGATTAAACAAAACATACAAAATTAATCTTTTGGATATGTGGTCAAGATTCATTAGTAATAGTCTTAGACTTTTTTTTCACTTGAAAATATATTAATCTTATATCCATCTATCAGCTCGGATAGCTGTGCATTTAAAGACAACACTAGATCATTTCTTTGCCTTGGAATTTCTGTATTCTTTGGGCAGCTTAAAGGAAGTAAAATAGTTTTTGTATTGGAAATATACAAGTGTGCCAGCCACTAGGTTAACTATAAACACGTAGATGGGTCTTTTGGCATCAGACTAAGAAAATAAGTCCTCTCATTTGGTGCATACACAATGTCCTGAACAACTATTATGATTAATTAACTTTTCCATGTTGATGTACTGAGTTATACTAGCTCTTAGAAAACTAGCTCTGACTAGCTTGTCATCTGATCACACACAGAGAACAAGTCAGGTGAAAATGGAAAAAGCCAATCAACTAATCCTTTAAGAAGCAATGGTGATTTTTCAAAAAGGCATCTCAGTCTAGTTAATAAATTGTTACCTATGCTCCTGAAAGGAATCTCATTTCCCAGTGGGCTTAAAAATATACACTTGAATATTAACTTTTAATATGCTCTGCTTGCTAGTGTCTATTCATATGTTGCAATCTTGGCCTCTGATAGCCTTTGAGTTCTTTATGGAAGGTCTGTATGGGAGCTTTTTTTTTTCCTAGCCATGCCATTGTGTTAGAGCAAAGCCTAATTAGATAGAACTTGTTTCACTCAGTTAAAAACCTTGATACCTATTCAATGGTGATTGATGCTAGCAGCCTGGAGTTTCATCAGGATAAACACTTCTATTTTTCAAGAACCTATTATGTGCTAATATTCTATATTTGCTATTTAATTTTCCTGGAAGTCCTGCAAACTCTTTGACAGATGGTAAAACAGGCTTAAAGTGTCTAAGTCTCTTATTCAAGGTCCTGCAACTTATAGGGGGCAGTTGGGATATTTAAACTCAACTCCTTTTAACTCTGGACTTGTGTCCTTTCCATAATTGGGCACTTCTAATTTTTTAATGCCTCTGTGTATGGTATCGTTATGTGAGAAACAACAGGAGAAATCTCAGGGGAGGAAAGGAATTTGGAGTTCATATAGCAGCCATTTCACACCATGCTTCAGGAAACATGCTCACCAAGAAATGTCAGCCTTTGATGACATAACTGATCGTCCCCTTCTCAAACCAGCTTCAAAGAAGGAGCAGAGACTGAATGTAGGGAAATTCTGCTTTTTATCCCACACAGTTATATTTCTTTTTTTCCCCAGTATTCCTGAGATATAATATATAGAAAACTGAGAAACTATAGAGAAATTTAAAATAGCACAACACTGATGTTCACATGTGTGAGCCTCACAAGCACACATGGCAAACGCATTTGTCTTGTGTGGCACAGTTAATGGGAGTGGGGACAAGGAATACGAATGGTCTTTTAAAAATTCAGACACTCAGAAATTTACCTGTGGTTTCTTTGGAATGTTGGGAATGTGATGTGGCCTCATAGGCTGAACAATGGCAAAAACATATGGACCTTCAGAAGAACATTAGTCACTGACTTTCTTTAACATTCCAGGCAAATTGCTCATTTCTATATACTTTGAAATAGTTTGATGAAGCATTACAAAAGATTATTTTTAAGTTAAATATTTAATATCAGACATATTTTTTTGGTGACTATTTGTTCTCAGTTGCCTGAGCCCAGAAAGAGGTATTTTAGATACATTGTTTCCCAAAGAAGTCAAGATGGGCTGAAAGTGAAAATGTTACTCAGTTTGTGACAGACACTTTGCAGCCCCATGGACTGTAGCCCACTAGGCTCCTCTGTCCATGGAATTCCCCAGGGAGGAATACCAGAGTGGGTTGCCATTTCTTTCTCCACCGGTCTTCCCAACCCAGGGATCAAGCCTAGGTCTCCTGTATTGCAGGCAGATTCTTTACCATCTGAGCCACCAAGGAAGCCCAGCCTACTCCAAGTTTTCCTGATACGACATGACTGACTCTGTACTGGACACAGGGGTAAGTACTTCCATTTTTCACCCCTTTGAAGTAGGTAACATTATCGCACCCAGTTTTCAGATGAGAAAACTGAAACCCAACAGACATTAACTAACTTGTCCACTAATGTGGCAGACAAATAGTAGAGTCAGGATTCAAACCCTGGTGGTTTGCTGCCAGCATTTGGGCACTTCAGCAGCAGGCTGTACCACTCAGAGAAAGCCAGGCTACTAGTTGGGAAGTTAATCTTTCAATGCACTGCCCAGTGTTCAAAGCTGGAGAAAGGACTCCAACCAAAGATTTATTAGATCACCTTGAACAGTATGTTGAATAATAAACCAAAGAAATAAAAGGAAATAAAAACTGTTTAGGATTCAGGCCTGAAGATCTGTGGACTCCTAAAGACCTATGGGATTGAAAGCTTCTCAGAGGGCAACATTTCTAGCACAGAACCAAGGAAAAAGATGAAAAACACATCTCTGGGTAGAAAGTTCCTTTAGGCATCACGGAAAGGTCATACTGTTCTAAAGGATGCCTGAAGCTCACGGTTCTGTCTGGAGCACAAGCCTAGGGTTTAAATAATTCTTGACTTTGGCTCCTGGCATATGCAGAGCAAAGCAGCAAATGCTGGTTACCCCCAGCATGGATCTCTCCCACACACTGAGCTGTCCCACAGGGGCACACCCATGTGGAGCTCCATTTAAAAACAAACAAGATTTCATAATTTCTCGGCCTTTCTTGGCCCATCCCCTGGGTGGGGCTGTTTGCTTCTCAAAGCAAAATGGCCTCTATCTTTGGGAGGTGCACTTTAAAGCAGGCAAAGCTTCTTTATTTATAGGCTAATCATAAGGCAGTAATTGGATTGGGTCTATCTGCCAGTCACCCTGAGATATTTACAGCATGTGTTTTCTCCAAGTTTGTCCCTTCCCATTGTCCAGGTCAGAGGGAAAGTAAGAGAGGAACAAGGTTATATATTATGGGGTATTGCTTCGAGGTGATTCACCATGGGTGTATTTTAGCACTGGGTTAGATGCATAGAGTGTTTGTGAAAAGAGAAAAAGAAAGAAAAGAGTAACATTTGTGCTGGGAACCAGGTACAATCAATCCCTTCTCCCTTGATATTGCTTCTGAGCATATTCAGACTAGTTTAAGGATTCTCTGGATTATGTATTGTAGTTTTCTTTTTTTTTAATCCTGTTTTAATTTGGGAGTTGTTTTAGTTTATGGTTATTTTATTGTTTATTTCACAGGCTTGTTTTTACTTAGAGGAACCTCTTGAACAAAGAAAACACTTTAGAATAAGTGTTGTGTGTTGGGACAAGATAAAAAGAGAAAAGGTGACCTAAATCCTGGTTGTTAAGCAGTGTGATTCTGGAAGAGCTGTGCAACTTTTCCATTTGTAAAAGGCTTGGGGTCATTTCAGTGGTTCCCAAGCATGACTGCCCATTACCATCACCTAAAGAGTGTTTTGGAATGAGATGCTTGCTATAAAGCATGGAGGGGGGACCATTTTGGGGTAATAGACTTGTTCTCATGCTTGTGCTCAGTTGCTAAGTCATGTCCAATTCTTTTTTGACCACCATGGACTATAGCCTGCCAAACTCTTCTGTCCATGAGATTTTCCAGGCAAGAATACTGGAGTGGGTTGCCTTTTCCTACTCTGCTGCTGCTAAGTCACTTCAGTTGTGTTCAACTCTGTGCGACCCCATAGATGGCAGCCCATCAGACTCCCCCATCCATGGGATTTTCTAGGCAAGGGTACTGGAGTGGGTTGCCATTGCCTTCTCCAACTCTAGGGGATCTTTTATACCTTGATTATGATGGTAGTTGCATGCTTGTATATATTTGTCAAAATCTGAGAATTGTACACTAAAAAGGGTGAATTTTGCTGTATGCAAATTATCTTATGGGTCAGGAAGATCCTCTGGAGGAGGAAATGACAACCTACTCCAATGTTTTTGTTTTTTTTTTTCACTCCAGTATTCTTGCCTGGACATGGACAGAGGAGTCTGGTGGGCCACAGTCCATGGGGTCACAAAGAGTCAGGCACAACTGAGCATACACACACAAATTATCTTAATTTAAAAATTAAAAATAAATTTTTAATCTCAAATATTAATATGTTGGAAAAAATGCCTAGGTCCCATCTAAACCAGCTATCTACTGAAGGGTATCTATTCTTTTAACCAACTCTGTACTTGTGACTCTGATTGGAATCAGCTCAAAGTTTTCACGATCCCACGTTCAGGTGTTTTATCAGCCATGACTGTGAAGTCAAGAGTAATGTGGGTGCCGGAGAGCGGCAGTCTCAGCATGTCCACATAGGCCATTTAAATCACATGAGGAATGGAGGGAAAATGTCTAGCTAATTTCTGAGTTTAATACTCAGAGCATCCTTAATGATCAATGGGCAGAAAAGGTGGGAGCAGGCTGGTACCAACTGCAGATTAGAAACCAGTGTGAAGATGGAGGATTCTGAACTTAGAACTATATATTAATAAAAACTATTATTTTCCTCCATCATTAAAAAGAGAAATAACAGTGCTTTGGGATAAGTCTGACACCAATGATAGCATCTGAGTGTCCAGCACAAAGAGGTTCATTGATTTGACCAAGTGGATTTTAAGAGGAAAGAGAATGCATCCTCAGATCTGACAGAGATTTTGGACCTAGAATCAGCCTTGAGAGATTCACCCTAACACTAGAAAAGATACATGAGACCCCCAAAATTAAAAGTGTTTACTGATAGTATTCACAATACAGTGAACTCTTAACAGGAAAAATGGGAGGTTGAAAATAGCTTTGTTTAAAGTTCCTGAAAGAACTTAGTAGGTAGGTTTGAGGTGTGTCTAATTCAACGTATGCTTCCTTAGGATCAGCCTTCACCAACAGACCCTTCTGAAGCTGGGGATTAGGTGACTATACGTATACAGTGTAGCCACCATCTCCGGCTACAGCTGATGGAATGGTGTGAAGCACCAATGGCAGTGTGATTGGGAATACAGCATGTAAGAAGACCAAGGTGGTTCTCTGGGGAAACCAGATTGCAAGGTCACCAAGGAAGTGGCTTGCAGCTGACCAAAGTCACAGGCAAACTAGCAGTAGATGGAAGCAGCAACAACAAGAAGAGTAGCTAACACTTTAGAAGCTTCCATGTGCCAAGCACCAGGTAAGAATCCTGTTGGGTGTAATATCACCATCTTGATTATGAAAGAAGGGAACAAAAATTTGGATGTGATATCCTTCCCGATGCTGCACCACTGATAAGAGCTGGGAGGCAACCCAGGTAAGGTGATTCTCACTTGAGTCTGCACAATCTTGTAAGCATTGGCTTTTCTCTTAGGAAGCCCAGGAGGCAGCTGCAGTGAGGAAAAGGGAAGGAGTGTGCAGGAGAAGCAGACCCATGAGATATGGCCATGCAAGGAGAAAGGGTAAAGCAGGGGCCCCATTTCTGAGAGCCTCTGGGATCCCAGATCCAATCTGCTTGCGACCTGGCTGTACTCAGAGGAAGGTGTTCTGTCTTAGGACATTTGTTCTGACTTCGTTAATGGAATTGCCTGTCCATTTTTTTTTTTTANGTGTGCAGGAGAAGCAGACCCATGAGATATGGCCATGCAAGGAGAAAGGGTAAAGCAGGGGCCTCATTTCTGAGAGCCTCTGGGATCCCAGATCCAATCTGCTTGCGACCAGGCTGTACTCAGAGGAAGGTGTTCTGTCTTAGGACATTTGCTCTGACTTCGTTAATGGAATTGCCTGTCCATTTTTGTTTTTAAAAAAAAAGCTTTTACCCACCACTTGGTTACTCATCCCACTCGTCACCTTTCTCTGATGAAAGACACCATTTATAAGTGCCACCACAACCCTGCAGAATAACAAGCTGGCACCCTAAACAGGAGGCTGGGGTTCTCAGTCTGCTTCTGTGAAGAACCTGTCCTATTGTGGAGACAAAAGGAATTGACAAGCTCCCTTGGTCCCTTGGGTTTGCCCGGGAGGCTCAGACAAAGGGATCATCCAGGAGCCCAGGAGCAGGTGTGATAGGCAGCTTTTTCTCTCAGGAGGCTGTGATGGAGGTCAGCAGGGCAGACACAGAAACACCCCAGAGGAAAAGATGCTCAGATTAAATGACAAACTGACCTCGGTGCAATTTCAGAGCTGTGGACTCATGGGGGCTAGTCTTTTGGTTTCAACATCTGGAGAGATGGCTCCATATGTATCAATTACACTGAAACACACCAGCAAGGGAAAGAACTCTGGCTTGCTTGCTTGTTTATTGTGCTCTCTTTTAGACTTCCCCAAGGGTTTTCTTAATACTGTGTGACTTTAGCTCTTTGATCTCCTGAAGAGAAGTTCGGAGACCGATGACCTTTTCCTCTAATCTTACCTGAGTGTTCTTTCTGAACTGAGCCACTGAGGACTTCCTGAACAACTGTTAAGCAAGCAGCTCCAGCCAGTTTGACACAACATCAGAGTTGTTGCTAGGCAGGGCCTTTTAATCTCACTAGCACCAACCTGGGTTGCCAGATTGGCGCCAAGTCACAGGTGACCTCACCTGTCTTCCTAGTTAATCTTATTATGTTAATGGGCACGATTTCCCTGCTGCAGAGACTCTATGTGCTTGGCACCTGGACAATGCCCTAAGGCTCGACTCAGAGGTGAACAAGAACTTGTCGAGAACTGGGCTATTGCCAGCAGAGGCTGCAGGTGCTCCCTGACTGGTGAGGGGTCCCAGGCTCACAAGAAGTTGTGCTCAAGTGGATTGTGAAAGACTTTCTCCAGAAAAGCAGCCTTGGATGAAAGGGAAGGACTGAGATTCCTTTGATCCTCAGAACACACTCCACATTCTTTATGGCATCGTGACCTTTTTTTCCTTCCCCAAGGGAAGTATGCATTTTTATATCTCTGTGGTGCCCCGAATGTAGCATCCTAGCTGACATATCATCACATTCCTGTCTGTCTGAAGAAGCTTGATCTGTAATAAGAACTTGCTTCATAAAACACTTAGGGAAGCTCTCGTCTCAGCAGGGCATATGGGACAAGGCTGGAGAGCTAGATTTAGGGCACCATGAGTGATCCTGTCTAATCTCAGGACTTTTGTTGTTGTTCAGCCTCTCAGTATGTCTGACTCTTTGTGACCCCATGGACTGCAGCACGCTGGGCTTCCCTGTCCTTCACCATGTCCCGGAGCTTACTCAAACTCATGTCCACTGAGTCAGTGATGCCATCCAACCATCTCATCGTCTGTCGTCCCCTTCTCCTCCCGCCTTCAATCTTTCCCAGTCAGCTCTACGTTTGCTACATAGTCAGCATTTAATTGCTCTCATCATCCCCACCATTGTGGACCAACTCTGCTTCCATTCCCACCCCTCTAACATTCTGTCAACAGCAGCTAACAATAAGTTTTGGTAGTTCTTGCCACTCCTGTGTTCAAAGTCTTCCAGCGTTCCCACCTTACTTAAGACGTGACCCACAAGACCTCACATGGCCTGTCCTTCTTCCATGACCTCTTTGATTCTCTTGCTATTTCTCTCCTCTTTCATTACTGTGCTCCAACCCCTATCCCATGGTTCCACAAACACCCCCGGCACACTCCTGCCTCCTACAAAAAGTACTCCTTTTTGTATTTTCTGTTCTCTCTGCCTGAACGCTTTTCCTCCAGATGCCTGTGTGCCTCCCCTGCCCCCTCCCTTCAGGTGTCTGCTCAAAAGTCACCTTCTCATGAGGCCATCCCTGGCATTGCTACCTAAGATCTCAGCCTCATCACCTCTCCCTTCACTTCATAGCCCTCCTTCCCTTGTTTACATAGTCATTTATTTATTATTAAATCTAACATTCTCTCCACTTACTTTCTCTCTGTACTAGTTAGGTTTCCTCAGAGAAACAGAACCAACAGAATGCGTAGAGACATATAGAAAGAGATTCATTATGAGAGGTGGAAAAAATCTACCATCTGCCATCTACAAGCTGGAAACCCAGGAACATAACTTCCTTATCTGGCAATCGGCCAAAAGGTGAAGTGTATGTAATGATACATATTGATACTGATCTTAGAGGGCTGGCTTAGGTGGCACTAGTGATAAGAAACCTGCCTACTGATGCAGGAGATGTAAGAGACACAGTTTCGATCCCTGGATCAGGAAGATCCCCTGGAGGAGGGCGTGGCAATTCATTCTAGTATTCTTGCCTGGAGAATCCTATGGACAGAGGAGCCTGGTAGGCTACAGTCCACGGGGTCACAAAGAATCAGGCATGACTGACGCAACTTAGCACAGGCACATGTAACATTGGATGGAAACTTTTAGAAAACTCCATGAATTACTAGCATTACACAAGTTTTTCAGGACCAATATTGCCCAAAGTTACATAGATAAATAACAACTGGCAATAGCAGTTTTTCATAAAAAGGTGATATTTAGTAAATATATAGAGATAATAGAAGACATATATTAAAATTATTTTCTTAAAAGTTTTCTTATACCTTATACCACCACTAAGGAACCAAATGTTTCCTATATCCTTCAAGGAATCTTGTACACTTAGGTGGTGTCTTGGAAACTTTATGTCCTCTTGATAGCCCAAAGGATATTCAAGAGAGGTTTCAAGTATCCTGTATATTTGGCTTGTGTGTGTGTGTACTCAGTCATGTCTGACTCTTTGTGACCCCATGAACTGTAGTCTGCCAGGCTCCTCCGTCCATGGGATTTTCCAGGCAAGAGTACTGGAGTGGGTTGTTGTTTCCATCTCCAATATTTGGGTTAAGTTTTACAATTGAAGCTGAAATAAACGCTTTTAAACCAGTGAATGATCTCCCCTTCATTGAAGGTGACAACAGGAGGAGGAAGTCTTCAGCTTCCACTTCTGGGACTGATCTGTAAGACCTCGAAGAGCATTAATATATACATCAGCAGTTTAGTTAACTTAGGTATTTGAGATTGTTATCTTTCAGATATTACTTATTAGACGCAAGGGTCTCAGAACGTGAAGAGACATACTCTTATATTACCTGGAATTTTATTGCAGCCACGTCAGGATAGGCTAAGTAATATGATAGCAAGAAAAAAGTCAACAAATCTACAATGAAAATTTATTTTTCCCCCATATTCATGTCTAATGCACATCAGCAGAGAACTTTGTGCCCTGCAGCTTCCTTGATAGCTCAGAAAGTANTTTTATTGCAGCCACGTCAGGATAGGCTAAGTAATATGATAGCAAGAAAAAAGTCAACAAATCTACAATGAAAATTTATTTTTCCCCCATATTCATGTCTAATGCATGTCAGCAGAGAACTTTGTGCCCTGCGGCTTCCTTGATAGCTCAGAAAGTAAAGAATCTGCCTGCAATGCAGGAAACTGGGGCTTGATCCCTGGGTTGGGAAGATCTCCTGGAGAAGGGAAGAGTAACCCACTCCAGTATTCTTGCCTGGAGAATTCCATGGATGAGGGTCCTGGCAGGCTATAGTCCATGGAGTCACAAAGAGTTGGACATGACTGAGTGACTAACACTTTCACTTTCTAGAACCAAAGTGAAAGAGAACTTGGTAAATGATTGCTCTTAATGTGTGCATAAAGAAGATATACGTATGTTACTTCTCTTCATGTTTTACTGGCCAAAAGAAAAGAAATGACCACACTTTAAAGATAAAGAGGCATGGAAGTTCAAATCTATAAAGTGTCCAGAAGGGCACCAGATATATTTGCAAAAGTTCATATACAGCATGACAACAATGTTCAAGAAAATCTCTCCTGTTCTCCTTCATTATATTCACAGCACTAATCTGTACTCCAAATTGCGGGAGTGTTCCCCATCCCAAGAAGTTCTCAGGTTTTAGAGACATTTGCTGGCGTCCCATAATTTTAGCTTAGTTCTCACACTGTATACCTGGTATGTATGGTATGTGGTTGAATGCTGAGTCATGTCTGACTCTTTATGACCCCGTGGACATTAGTCTCGCCAGGTTGCCCTGTCCATGACATTTTCCAGCAAGAATACCAGAGTGGGTTGCCATTTCCTTCTCCAGGGGGTCTTCCCCAAGCATAAACCCACATCTACTGTGTCTCCTGCATCGGCAGGTGGATTCTTTACCACTGAGCTACCTGGGAAGTCGTATACCTGGAGATAGTGTCAAATCTCACAGATCCTGCAAGTTAAGGGCTCAATCCCACAGAACTGCAATTCCCACCCCTCCACCCCCACCTCTGATGCTAATCCCAAATTCAGCTCATTATCCTGTGCTTCTGACCACTCAGCTCTCAATTGGAGGTTCCCATGACTCTCTCTTGAGGTCTTATTGATTTGCTAGAAAGACTCACAGAATTCAGGAAAACATTCTACTTANTACAATGTGGGCAGGGAGACTGTACAGAATGATGAAGGTCGGCACAGTTGCTACGGACTGGAGAAGAAGTAGTAGATTACAGTGGACAAGCAAAGAGACGTGTTGAATGACACTGAGAGTTTAGCTGGAGATCACGAATCTGTAGTGACACCAACCTGATTGTTCGGAACATATTTTTTGCAGTGCTAAACATTCTAGCCACAAAAAATAAAAGCACAGATTTTGGTTGTGATGCAGTGTTGGGATTTTAACAGGAACACAGAGTGTAGGAAGGGGAGTGTCTGGCCACTTGATTGCTGGTGAGGAATTCTAGTCATTAACCAAGATGCCAGTTTGAACAGAAAAGCAATTGAGTTTCATAAGAAACTGATAAATTGAGAGAAAATGAAGTTTGCATATAAAATAATCAATAAGGATTTACTGTACAGCACAGGAAATCATATTTAACATCTTATAAAAAACTATAATGGAAAGAATAGAAAAAAATATAGATATATTAATATACATGTATAACTGAATCACTCTGCTGTAGACCTGAAACTAACACAATATTGTAAATGGCACTGAAACATGTATAATATCATATGTGAAACGAATTGCCAGTCCAGGTTTGATGCATGATACAGGATGCTCGGGGCTGGTGCACTGGGATGACCCAGAGGGATGGTACAGCTGTGGGGTGGAGGCGGGTTCAGGATGAGGAACACATGTACACCCATGGAGGATTCATGTTGATGTATGGTAAAACCAATACAATATTGTAAAATAATTAGCCTCCAATTAAAATAAATAAATTTATATTAAAATAATAAAGAATAAAAAGTAAAAATTTAAAATGTGGGTTTAAATCTGAATCTGGTCTGCAGTCTAGTTAATATTGTACAATGTCAATTTCCTGTCTTTGGTATTATACTACACTGCATAAGATTTTACTATTGATGGAAGCTGAGTGAAGGGGACATAGGACTCACTGTATGATTTTTGCAATTTTCTCTGAGTCAATAATGATTTCAAAATAAAAAGTAATCAATAAAGGAAGATATAAGGCATAATCAGAAGTGATCTAAATTCTAAGAGGGAGAAAAGAATAATACAGAAGGTGGACTAAATGGGATGGTGTGGGTGGTTAAGGAAGATGTGTTAATGACTGGTTCCAAGTGACTGGGGGCTTGTCATTCAAATCTATGGATGAGATGCATGGAAGCTTCTCTGTGAATCTCATTAAATGTATTGATAGAGTCAGAACTCCTTATGGACAGTGACTCTGGTCTCTTGGGTGGACTGCTGGATCTTCAGCACTTAGAACAGTCAATATTTTGTTGAATGACTGAGTGAATGAATGATATCTCAGAAACTAATGCTGTGGTCAAAGTTCTAAAAGTTATTTATCTATTTATTCCTCAGTTTATTTTCCAGAACTCAAACTTACCCAAGATGGCCATTAAAGATGAACGCATGACTTCTAGAGACCATCCTCAATATTTTAGAAAAAGAATAGAAAATAATTCTTGTGGGGAAATAAGAGTTTGCTTGGGAAGTAAAAGAGACTCTCTTTTTATTGGGGCTCTGGTGTTCCTTTTAAAAAAGTTCTCTAGTAAAACTTTGCTTTCCTATTTAAAAGAGAAACCCACACAAGTCTATCTAGAAACCTCTGCCCTAAGCAACCTCTTAGCTCTTTAATGGAGGGTAAAATAATTGCTACCATATATTAAGTACTTGTGTGGCTTGGCATTGTGATAAACAATTACATACATCATTTTATTTTATTTTCCCAGCAACCCTCTGCAGTTATTAGCTCTGTTTTACAAGTTAAGAAAATTAGAAACAGAAAGGTTATGTAAACTCTTTTCACATCGCTAAAATGTGGAGGAGCCAAGTTTAGATGCAGTCTGATTCCAAAGTCTAGCCTATAAAAAAATTTCTTTCTATTAAAGGTGTAATTTACATACTGAATAATTCATCACTTTTAGCGTCCAGGTCCGTGAATTTGGACTAATACATGCAGTAGGATAACTACCACCACAGCCAAAATGTGGAACATTTCCATCACTTCAAAAAGTTCTCTCCCACTCCTTTGTAGTCAACCCCTCTTCACATACCCAGCTTCTGGCGACCACTGATCTTGCCTCTATAATTTTGCCTTTTTCTGAATGCCATATAAACGGAGTCATGAATATTTAGCTTCTGAGGCCTGGCTTCTTTTACTTACTCTCATGCATCTGTGAGCTTCAACTGTGTTGTCTCATATGTCATAGTTCCTTCTGTTATTAAACAGTACTCATTGTCTAAATGTATTAGAATTTGAGTATGCCATTCACTAGTTAAAGGACATTTGTGTTATTTCTATATTTTAGCACCTAAAACCAAAAATTGCTAAAAACACTCACATGTAGGTTTTTGTATGAACATAGTTTTCATTTTTCTAGGGTAAGATTAGGAGTAGATTGGTAGATGTTCAAGCTGGATTTAGAAAAGGCAGAGGAACTAGAGATCAAATTGCCAACATCCATTGGATCATTGACAAAGCAAGAGTTACAGAAAAACATCTGCTTTATTGACTACACCAAAGCCTTTGACTGTGTGGATCACAACAAACTGTGGAAAATTCTTCAAAAGATGGGAATATCAAACCACCTGACCTGCCTCCTGAGAAATCTGTATGCAGGTCAAGAAGCAACAGTTAAAACCGGACATGAAACAACAGACTGGTTCCAAATAGGGAAACCAGTGCATCAAGGCTATATATTGTCACCCTGCTTATTTAGCTTATATGTAGAGTACAAAATGCCAGCTGGATAAAGCACAAGCTGGAATCAAGATTGCCAGGAGAAATATCAATAATCTCAGATATGCAGATGACACCACCTTTATGGACGAAAGCGGAGAAGAATTAAAGAGCCTCTTAATGAAAGTGAAAGAGGAGACTGAAAAAGTTGGCTAAAAACTCAACATTCAGAAAACTAAGATCATGGCATCTGGTCCAATCACTTCATGGCAAGTAGATGGGGAAACAATGGAAACAGTGTTTTCTTGGGCTCCAAAATCACTGCAGATGGTGACTGCAACCATGAAATTAAAAGACAATTGCTCCTTAGAAGACAAGCTATGACCAACTAGACAACATATTAAAGAGCAGAGACATTACTTTGCCAACAAAGGTCCATCTAGTCAAAGCTATGGTTTTTCCAGTGGTCATGAGTGGATGTGAGAGTTGGACTATCAAGAAAGCTGAGCACCAAAGAATTGATGCTTTTGAACTGTGGTATTGGAGAAGACTCTTGAGAGTCACTTGGACTGCAAAGAGATCCAACCAGTCAATCCTAAAGGAAATCAGTCCTGAATATTCATTGGAAGGACTGATGCTGAAGCTGAAACTCCAATACTTTGGCCACTTGATGTGAAGAATTGACTGATTGGAAAAGACCCTGATACTGAGATAGATTGAAGGCAGGAGGAGAAGGGGACAATAGAGGATGAGATGGTTGGATGGCATCACTGACCCAATGGACATGAATCTGAGCAAGCTGTGGGAGTAGGTGATGGACAGGGAAGCCTGGCATGCTGTAGTCCATGGGGTTGCAAAGAGTCAGACACGACTGAGTGACTGAACTGAACTGAACTGACCTACTGGCTCAAATGATAAATCTATGTTTTATTTATAAGAAATCCTGCCATTATGACCACTATAGTGGTTCAAGTCATTCTCCTATAACCGTTTTGGAAGGAGCTAATGAGACCAGTAATAGCAAGTTGGAGGTACAAAGATTGAATGCTGAACTCCAGAAACCTAGCTATAAATCTTATATCTTATTGTACCTTCTTCAAAGGAGTAATATTTGAAGAATCAATCCTTGCAGGTGCTTTGTAAGATTGAAAATTACATTGATGAAGTTTCTTAAATGAGGCATCTCTATTGACCCTGGTCTCCCTGCCTTGAAACTAATCTGTCCAGTAAATAAACTAATATTATGTAACTGCTCATGAGGGGTTGGCTAGTACTGGACAAGAGGAAAGAGTGGTATGCCTGCAGAACTATTTTCTTTATAAGAGTGCCACAGGGCTATGTTTATAGTCATTCTCTTTCAAACTTATTTCTTTCCTGTCAATTCATAAATTATTAAAAAATAAAAAATTAGAAGTAATACATAAATCAATGAAAATTAAAAGAAAATGATAATGAAAAATAAAAATAAATGCTAGGATAAAAAAGAAGGGGAAATAAAAATATAAAGTGATAGAAAACTAGAAAAAATATAAAACTAGAAGGAAAATAACAATTCAAGAGTACAATGAACACACAGTATTGTTTTAAAAAGAAAAACAGAGAGGTTATTTTTAGGGCCTCTAGGTGGTTAAGGAATAGAGCCAGATTTTATTTTTACTGCAATAAGGAAGCAGACCAAGCTGAACGTTTATGTCATGTATTATTTTGGCATTTTTCCATACTTGTTTTCTCCATGGCTTGAGGTTCCCTACACATACAGCTTGGGCAGAGCTCCTTCAGACTGAGCTCAGGACAAAGGAAAGGCCCCTGACCTCTCCCAGAACATTCTGTTCACCTTTAGTATTTCTCCCATTTTAAGATATTACTGTTAAGTTATGTCCACTTAGCATTTGTTAAATTAGGTAGCATATCTCACCTATAGATATTCTTCTTCAGGTTCTTGTCCCTTACATGTTATTACAAAATATTGAGTAGAGTTGCCTGTGCTATACAGTAGGTCCTTGTTAGTTATCTATTTTATATATAGTGGTGTGTATATGTTAATTGCAAACTCCTAAGTTATTCTTCCCCTTTCCTTCCCCTTTGGTAACCACAGGTGGTTGCTGTTTTTTTTGTTGTTGTTTTGTTTTTGTTTTTTCTGTATCTGTGAGTCTATTTCTGTTTTGTAATTAAGTTCATTTGTATTTTTTTTAAAGATTCCACTTATAAGTGACATAAAATTGAAGTAAGTCAGACAGAAAAAGACAGATATCATATGATAACACCATATTATTTTCTTTCTCCTTTGTCAGGTGGCCAGTGGTGAATCCATGTGTCCCTAAATAGCTAACAGACATGTCTGTCAAGGACTCATTGCCAAACCACTCAGAAATAGCCAAGGGCTTCAGACAAGCTCTGAATGCAGAGGTCTGTGTTAGGTGGCATTGGGCAGGCAGTCCATCACTCAGTTAATGGAGTTCCTTCTCGCTCAGCACTACAGTCACAGCTCAGAAGAGTCCCCGGCGGGGGTGGGTGGGGGGGGGGC
>SJYA01001556.1:1040075-1135110 GCA_006410615.1 Neotragus moschatus | reverse complement strand
TGGGTGGGGGGGGGGCTGCTATTACATCAATTACCATCAGAAGCCCCCGCATCCCAAACAAATTGACCTGTGTGAAAGGCTGAAAGTGTGGATTAGAAACTGAGCACGACATTTCACTGCTAGGATACCCCCCTCCGTAGAGTCGAATTCACAAGTTGCCCATGCAATGTAATCAACCCACTGCCTTCCTAATGAATACTGCAGAATGAGCCCACAGATGCCTGTTCTTGGGGAAGTGGGTGGTTTCCCAGCCTGAAGAAGCACTGCTAGAAAACCACCCAGTCCTTCAGTAATGGAGGGAAGACCATATCTACTGTGACATACACTGACATCTCTCTTTCCCGGCTCCAGTAGAGCTAAGGGTCTCATGAATCTGCCTTCACTTCTGCTCTTGGGACTACTTGGTAGTTGAGAAGACAGAGCTCTGGTTCAGCAGGATCAGGAGTGTCCTTCTGCGATAGTTCCTCTTGGGTGGGTTCATTGATTAACTGACACTCCAAAAAGACCTGGGTAAGCTGAGCAGGGCTTCCCTTGTGGCCCAGCTGGTAAAGAGTCTGTCTGCAACTCGGGAAACCTGGGTTCGGTCCCTGGGTTGGGAAGATCCCCTGGGGAAGGGAAGGGGTACCCACTCCAGTATTCTGGCCTAGAGAATTCCATGGACTGTATAGTCCATGGGGTCACAAAGAGTTGGACACGACTGAGCAACTTTCACTTCAAGCTGAGCAGGGTCCCCAGTCTGAGCAGCTGGTGTTGTCCCCTATCACTGCCTATTGCCTGAAACAATGTCACTTTGCTTCTCATACATTCTATCAATACCATGAGACCTGGCAGATCTCTCACATACAATTGTGTGGTGGCACACTGTGTAAAGGGGACCTACAGAGAGGACACATAAGAGTAAAACCCAGCCCCAGATTCTCTAGCCAAGGTTGCTTCCACCGGTGACATTGTCACCTTCTAAAGGATTCATGGCCGCGGAGTTCTTTATGTATTCAGGTAACACACTTACCTCTGCTTTGCCTGGCTTTCAAGCCCTGCCCTCCTCATCATCCCCCACACTCAGCCCAGGCAGTCAGAGACAGGGAGTCGTCAGGTCTGTGGTAACAGCAGCAGACTCCCCCATAATCAACACAGGAGAGGCAATGTCCTGAAATGCTCCTTAAAGAAATTTGTGTTGGGGTTCTATTTTTAGCCTATATTCACATTCCATCTTTGTCCTCTTTTCTTTTTCTACCTTAATCAACACTATAATTTTCTGCTTTATTCAAAGTTATTGGACTTTTGTTAAGACAAAGATCTCAGTGAAGCCCTACGAGTAACAAAAAGATGGAGGAAGTCGATACTATGCCCTGGGAACTTACCAGCTGATGTTTNCTCCCTGGGTCCCAGCAGGTCAAGAGTTCAGACACTGAATGTTTTTCCAAGGAATGAATACACTACAGTCACCACCTCAGCTTTAAGCTGAGGAACATGGGGAGGATAGGAGGAGCTGGTTCTCCCATGGTAGAATGGTTTTCTGATATGTCAGCAGTAGGAATTGCCCAATTAAAGTTTGATATGATCACGTGATGGACTACTGGGCAGACTTTGAAACTGAAAATTTCAAGACTGTGAAGTCACCTGGGAAACTTTATGACAAAATGTTAGTGCAAAATGTTTATGATAAAATGTTAGTATAAAAATCAGAATGCCCAATTTAATCAACACTATGTTGGCAGCAAGTAGGAAGGAATATGGAAAAAAAGTTTAATGAGTTCTTCGTTATATAGATGGAATGGGGGAACTTTAAAAAATATATTTGCAATTTTTTATGTGGCTGCATTGCTTTTAAAAATGGAACCTGCTCATGAATGAATGTGAGCCTAGTCCATAATGATTATATCATTAAATCTTTGATTTTTCAAAAATGCTGTGTATTTGATAGAAGGGTAAGATCTTTGAGGAATATAACCCTGTTCCACTCCCTGGTTCCTTGTTTCTCTCTCTTCTTCTTCTTCTTCTTTTTTTTTGGTATGTATTTATTTACTTATTAGGCTGTGCTGGGTGTTGCAGTATGCAGGATCTTGGATCTTTAGTTGCAGCCTGTGGACACTTAGTTGCAGCATGTGGAACCTATACCCCTGAACAGGGATCAAACCCAGGCCTCCTGCATTGGGAACACAGAGTCTTAGCCACTGAACCATCAAGGAAGTCCCTTTCTCTCTTTTTTAATTTCCAGAGCCTGTAAGTAAGATGACTTAGTGAATTATCATGACTTCAGAGAATTCATGAGAATTTTTGAAGTGTAAGCATAGCACATGAGAAGTATCATATTAAAATTTTTCATAAAAACAAACCAAAAGAACTTTTTCATATTCTTTAAAATGGTATTGATTTTTTTAAAAAATAAATTTTATTTGTGTAGAACAGCATATTTATAGAAAAATTGGAAAAATAAGNTTCATGAGAATTTTTGAAGTGTAAGCATAGCACATGAGAAGTATCATATTAAAATTTTTCATAAAAACAAACCAAAAGAACTTTTTCATATTCTTTAAAATGGTATTGATTTTTTTAAAAAATAAATTTTATTTGTGTAGAACAGCATATTTATAGAAAAATTGGAAAAATAAGATATAGAGTTCTAATGTGCTGTGTAACCAGTTTTCCCTATTATTAACATCTTACGTTAGCATGATATATAGTACATTTGAATTATTGAATCAAAGCTGATAAACTATTGTTAACAGAAGCCCATACTTTACTCATATTTCCTTAGTTTTGCGTGTTGTCCTTTTCCTTTCTGGAGCTCCGCCCAGGATGCCGCATTGCTCTCAGTTATCATGTCTCCTTAGCCTCTCATGGCATGGCAGTTTCTCAGACTTCTTTTGTTTTTGATGATCTTGGCTGCTTGGAGGAGTATTGGTCAGGTATTTCCTAGAATGTTCCTCCATGGTGACGATGTGTCTGATGTCTCTCTTGTGATTTGTCTAGGGTCATGAGTTTTGGGGAAAGACCACAAGGGTAAAATGTCATTGTCACCATGTCATCATATCAAGGGTACACACTATCAACATGACCTGTTCAGTTGATGTTAACCTGACTACCTGGCTGAGAAAGTGAAAGGCAATTTTAAAACATTTGAGGACTTGCGTATCTGCCAAGGAAAAGAGTTAACAAACATGGCAATATGCAACAAATGAACAAATGTGACAAGACTCTAATCTGTGACTCCCAGGATTTACTAAGTAAGAAAACATCACTCTTCTCAGGAGCCTGTCTTCTTCTTCTCCCCATATATCCATCTATTCCAGCCCTCCCTGCCTTGGCATCAATATTTGCTTTTGTTATATCTTAGTGAGATATTCATATTTATATTATTTCAGAAAGTAAAGTGCCATAGGACCCCCCCCCCCCAGAACTATTTGGAAGCTCTCATGTAAAGTTTTGTGCTATGAAGACATAAGCTACTTTTATGTCAAGGGGGAGATTATGCAAGTAAAGACATCTTTCTTTCATATTGACAAAACGAATGCATTTTAGAGAGGTCAAAGTAAAACTGTGCTGCTGTGATGAATGTCAACTGCCTAAACCTCTGCAGATCTGGGTGAGATGAGACTTGCAATGAAAGGAGTCACTGGGGAGCAAGTACTCTTAAGTAGCCTCACTTTCTACCTCACGTTGTCATTTCCCCCCTAAGGTTGACACACTGGAGTTGCTTAATAAAATGTTGAGTGAATGAATAACTCAGTACTTGAATAAAGAGCTGAGAAGATATCAAAAGTAAACTCTTCTAGAGATATGGTAACTGTCAGGTCTGCTGCATGTCTTTCTAAGGAATGGACTCTATCCATGCCTTTTGCTCCATAAAGTCTTGATTCATTCTATCAACTGCACACCCCAACCCAAAACACACAGAGATTGGACAAGCCTGACCCAAGGACAGCCAATTTATTGTCTTACCACTACTCAGAGGCTAGCATACAGAGATGAGCTGGCCTAACTTCGAGTCTTCCTCTTGGGAATCTAGAGTAAGGAAAAAAGGAATGAATTGCCAGTAAGCCATTTTACTGGCCCTGTCAAGTTGAGAAAGAAAAGCTATGTGCAGGATGAAATTATGAAGTGGCCTGAAGAAGAGAGAAAAAAACTGCTTAGAAAAAGATTACCTTGAGGGTATCTGAGTCAGAGAGAAGCCAGCAAAGCAATATGAAAAGGATCAAGGGGAAAAAAAAATCAGTGCCCCAAAGTAGGTAACATCTAAGGCCTGTGACTTGTGATCCTTTCTGATTTGTGTGAAAACTTCAGATTATACCCACCTCTCTCCCCCAAAGTCGAGTGAGTCTCAGTTCCTTAGAGTTCAAAGAACATTTATGAAAGCAGTAAAGTTCTGTGGGCTTCTGGTCCAGTAACAGTCTGTTAAAAGATTTTTCAAATTTGAACAATTTTCCTTATTAAAAAACATATAGTTATAATGCCTTATAATTGTGTATCCTACAGTCAAAATTTCAGTTTACTGTTACCTAAAAGGTTTAGTTGAGAGTCCCTTGGACTGCAAGGAGATCCAACCAGTCCATCGTAAAGGAGATCAGTCCTGAGTGTTCATTGGAAGGACTGATGCTGAAGCTGAAACTCCAATACTTTGGCCACCTCATGCAAAGAGTTGACTCATTGGAAAAGACCCTGATGCTGGGAGGGATTGGGGCAGGAGGAAAAGGGGACGACAGAGGATGAGATGGCTGGATGGCATCACCAACTCAATGGACTTGAGTCTGGGTGAACTCTGGGAGCTGGTGATGGACAGGGAGGCCTGGTGTGCTGCGATTTATGGGGTAGCAAAGAGTCGGACATGACTGAGTGACTGAACTGAACTGAACTAAAAGGTTTAGTTAGACATAATGAAGGAAAGAGGAAGAAGACAGAAAGAAAACAGTGACCACACCCCCGCCTTTCCCAAGGCTAAGCTGGAGCTCTTTTCACAGAACCTGCCCACATTCTTTCACCTTCTGGATGGAGCCCATTGCAAAGCTTTGAAGTCCAGTTTGTAAATGCACCTGGGTGATGCATAAATCTGCTTGCTCCTAGAAGTTACTGGGCTGCTACTCTTAGTCATAGTAAAGGCATGCATCTTTCCCATTGTTGATATTTTTATGAGATTGGTTATGTTATGTGCTTGTTGAGTAATAATAACATTGCATTTGTTATTTTATAACATGGCCCAAGCGTATATTAAAATAGGCTACAAGTAGATTATTATGTATAACAACAGATTTATGAAACACTAATTAAAAGATGACTGTTATTTAGACCAACAAAATATTTAAATAAAAATATTTGGATAATTATGCTTCCCTTGAATGTAGTCTCTGTTTCTTTTCCATGATAATTTATTTGTTCCCTTTAGAGTACATTTATTGATACTTTCTTGGAGTTTAACTTTCCAATTTAGGAAACATATTTTTAAAAAATCAACAGTTAAAAGTATAACTATGAAGTCTTCAGTTAATTAAAAAAAAAATCTGTTGTTTTTAGTAACAGAACTGAACTGTGTGCTTCATGAATTTTTTGAGCATGAAAATTTGAAAAGATTTTATTACTACAGCTGATACTTGAAAAAGAAGGGGGAAGGTTTATCTGAGTATATAAGTTACCTACCCTCCTTATGTGAGATTCTTCTACATTTGCAGATCCAATACTAAATATTTACTATTAAAAATATCTGAATATAAGTGGAACTCCACAGTTCAACTGCCTATTGTTCAAAGGTTAAGTGTACATCTAAAGGAACAGAACATCTATAGGTCTCACCAGGTTGATTCGTGAGATGGCCCATAGTGTTGGGTAGAACATTTCCTCAACGTTGCATATGGATTCTAAAATGTGGGGGGAGTAAGGCTGCAATGAAAGAAAATGGAGCTGGGTGTGTGGACTTTGCAAACCATCAAAGTCAAAAGACACTTTGCATTAAATCTTTTATACATACAATGGTTCACTTACAGGGAATTGTGAAAACAGAACTTGAGTTATTTGTGTGACTTATAACCGTTCCAACTCCTTTTATCCAGAGATTGGCTACACAAAGATTGACTATTTGTTGGTGGCCTGCATAAGCCTACCTGTTTGAATTGGTGAGGGTTATACTTGTTGAACATTGAAGTACAAAATGAATAGACCCAGATGCTAGTTTCTTTCTTACACACACACACACACACACACACACACACACACACACACGAGAAAAATATACATATATCTTCTTAGAAGATGCTAATGGGTTAAAAGTACTCCTTCTCCTTTCCTTGGAAACTATGTGCAGTACCTGAAATAATGCTGTACCTACAGGGATGCTTCTGTGAATGTTGTGGTCCCCAAGAGATGGTTATGCTACTTCTACCCCGTAAGAATATGGAAAGAATAACCAACTTTATTTTTTTTGTTTCAGATCAAGTTGTGTGTTTTGGTTTCTGTTCACATTTTTAAAAAATGTATTATTTAGAGCTCTCACATCAGAAGCTCCTTCTTTATTTTCTCCTTTTGATTCTTTTGGCTGTTCCTCTCAAAATATAAAAGTGATGAAGATTGCTATGAATATTTCTGTGGAAAGCAAGATAAAAAGTCTAATGAAGGTTTATTTTCACACAAATGGGACTATGTTTTCTTCTTTGGTGCTTCTTAGAATTTTCCACTAAAGTAGTTCCAAATGGCAGAGGGTCATGAACACAAACCTAGAAATCCCCAGTCTTTATTTTGATGAACTTGAAGCAAACTGCTGTAAACACAGTATTTCTTGGATGTATTCTGCTTTTTCTTATTCATCTTTGTTTTCACCTTATAATAAATATTCACAGTTGAATGAGTTAATATAATTTCCTTCAAACCTTCATATAAAAGTAGATAATTGTGAGAGATTTATCTTATACTTCTTGAGAGTTGGCTACATATCCACACTGGTGTGTACACTCAATTTAAGTATAAGCTAAGAATTGCAGAAGATGAATTCTTTTGCTATGGTTTAAATAATAAGCTAATTCATTTATGATTTAAAACATTAATTACAAGTGATACAAATATACAAACAGAACTATCAAGTTTATGATATCCTTGTCATAACAAAAGCTTATGTCATAATAAGAGCTTATGACTGAATTTTTGTTAAGAAATATGTGATGATTTGTTTCTGTAAGCTTTGTCTAAAAGTTTATTGGGGGCTTCCCTGGTGGCTCAGCAGTAAAGAATGCACCTGCGGGACTTGCTTGGTAGCCCAGTGGCTAAGACTCCCTGCTCCCAGTGCAGGGGCCTGGGGTTCGATCCCTGGTCAGGGAACTAAACCCCACATGCCACAACTAAAGATCTTGTGTGCTACAACAAAGAGCTGGTGGAGCCAAATAAATAAATAAAATATTTAAAAAAGCAAAAAGAATCCACCTGCAATGCTGGGTACACAGATTCAGTCCCTGTGTTGGAAAGATCTTCTGGAGAAGGAAATGGCAACCCACTCCCAGCATTCTTGCCTGAGAAATCCAATGGACAGAGGAGCCTGGCAGGCTATGGTCCATGGGGTGGTAAAAGAGTCAGACACAACTGACTGACTAAACAGCAACTACAATAACAAAAGTTTATTAGAAATAATGAGTGTTTTTTTAAATGTAGCTATCTGGATTGTCCTCCCTGATATGAAAGAAACAGCTAACAAAATTTTATGGGTCTCAACTTGCTGTCTAATAAAAGTCACCTCTGACAAGATCTAACTGCATTTTGTGTATATTTCCAAGGTTACCTGGTGTCCTTTGCAAAGTAAGCTGGAGGTAGTAAGTGGATCCATTAACCACAAATTTCTCTTATTCACCACTCAGGGTTCTTTGATTCTTTGAAATCATGGGATCCATCCCTGGAAAGATGCTCTCTTCACTTTGTATGTGTGTGCGTTAGTTGCTCAGTCATGTCTGACTCTCTGCGACCCCACGGACTGTAGCCCAGAGTGCAAATCCAATTTGTTCCCTTGGGGACCATGGCCTAAGCCTCTTTTTTTCAAGGGCCAAAACAAGAAATAACAATTTTCAAATCATTATGAAGGCATCACTGTGAGTTGAGAATGTCAATCTCTGGGATTGTGTTAGAGTCCTGACTTTATTTACTTACTATGTGACCTGTGGCAGAAAGTGAAGAACTAAAGAGCCTCTTGATGAAAGTGAAAGAGGAGAGTGGAAAAGTTGTCTTAAAGCTCAACATCCAGAAAACTAAGATCATGGCATCCAGTCCCATTACTTCATGGCAAATAGATGGGGAAACAGTGGAAACACTGGCTGCCTTTATTTTGGGGGGCTCCAAAATCACTGCAGATGGTGGTTGCAGCCATGAAATTAAAAGATGCTTACTCCTTGAAAGGAAAGTTATGGTCAACCTAGACAGCATATTAAAAAGCAGAGACATTACTTTGTCCACACAGGACCATCTAGTCAAGGCTAAAGTTTTTCCAGTAGTCATATATGGATGTGAGAGTTGGACTATAAAGAAAGCTGCTGCTACTGCTGCTGCTAAGTCACTTCAGTCATGTCAGACTCTGTGCGACCCCATAGATGGTAGCCCACCAGGCTCTGCCATCCCTGGGATTCTCCAGGCAAGAACACTGGAGTGGGCTGCCATTTCCTTCTCCAACGCATGAAAGTGAAAAGTGAAAGTGAAATCACTCAGTCGTGTCCAGCTCTTTGCGACCCCATGGACAGCATCCCACCAGGCTCCTCCAGCCATGGGATCTTCCAAGCAAGAGTACTGGAGTGGGATGCCATTGCCTTCTCCTAAAGAAAGCTGAGTGCTGAAGAATTAAAGCTTTTGAACTGTGGTGTTGGAGAAGACTCTTGAGAGTCCTCAGGACTGCAAGGAGATCCAACCAGTCCATCCTAAAGGAGATAAGTCCTTCATTGGAAGGACTGATGCTGAAGCTGAAACTCCAATATTTTGGCCGCCTGATGCAAAGAACTGACTCATTTGAAAAGACCCTGATGCTGGGAAAGATTGAGGGCAGGAGGAGAAGGGGACAACAGAGGATGAGATGGTTGGATGGCATCACCGACTCAACGGACATGGGTTTGGGTGGACTCCGGGAGTTGGTGATGGACAGGAAAGCCTGGCGTGCTGCAGTTCATGGGGTCGCAAAGAATCAGACATGACTGAGTGACTGAACTGAACTGATGTGACCTGTGCCTGTTACTTCACCTCCTTAGTTCAGCTTCCTCACCTATAACATGGAAGCATTACTACTTACAATGTTGGGTTGCAAGAATGATTAAAATAGTAAATATAGATAAAGTGCTGTGAATGTCATCTGGTATTACAAAATGATTGGGTAAAATTTATGTACATAAGTGAATTTTATCATATATGGATATTTGTTTTATTTTAAAAGTGCCATCAATGCAGGGTTAATTTTAGAGGGTGGAACTCAGACCCTGCACTCCCAAGTGAGTTAGAACAGCAGATGTTGCTGCCACCCCCACTCTCATAAAACTGTGACAACGGTTCACAGTCCTCTATCTCCCCTAAGTCTCTGTCCCAAAAGATAAGCCATGAAGCTGTTGGAAAGAAGCCATCCATCATGACTTCACTTGATATAATTATTCTTTAGAAACTCTGCTGTCGGCCTGAGGTGGAAGTGTGCTGGGCAGGGCTATCAGGAAACACAGCTGAACAGGCTTTGTCTTTCTGGCTCTGTCTTGTCTCCACAGAGTATTGTTCCAGGGTATACATTCTTTTGTTTGTTCCCACATTTGGACTGGCAAACTTTAACCTTTCAAAAAGCCAGTGGTGAAGATGCTTGTTGACATTGACCTCAGAGACTACCTTTCAATGGAACCACTGGCTATTAATGTTTTTTTCCGTCACCTTGGTCCCTTATTATCTTTTGGTGATTAACCTGATGTGGATATTTTTCTTTGTGTTGATAGCTTAGCAACCAGACTTTGGGAATCCATGTTTATATTGTTTAAAATAAGACCAGTTTTCAGTTGAATCTGCTCCCACTACAGCACTGAGGCAACACTTCAGAATGAAAAGGGCCTCACTGCAGCTATAAAGACAAACAACAAAAACAGGGTTCATAAACAAGAATGAGACATAGGTATCGTGCATGGAAAGAACAATGAGAACAAAGCTCTCTTGATTATGTTTAGGCACTTGAACCTCTAAAGAGAAAGAAGAATCAGGAACATTCATAGTTCAAAGAGACTATCTGGAACAAGCATGGGATTCCCATCTGAGGAGAAGGTTACCAAGTGACTGCTTCCATCCACGGCTGATTACCTGCCTGACGTCTGGAACTGTAAACCTAGAGAGGTCTTCTCTTAAGGGCATTTCAAGCACTTGCCCTTTTCCCATTAGCCCAGACAGGTAGAGGTGTAACAAATTTATAAAATGGTAGTTTTATGACCCATCTATAAGGAAATGGCAACCCACTCTAGTACTCTTGCCTGGAGAATCCCATGGAGGGAGGAGCCTGGTAGGCTACAGTCCATGGGGTCGCAAGGAGTCTGACACAACTGAGCGGCTTCACTTTCACTTTCATTAAAAAGAAAGCTGAATGTGCACTCTTTACAGCAAAGGTTCAGTGGTTATTGATATTATCAAACTCAAATTTATAAAAAGCTGGTTTAAATATTAGGTCTTCATTGTCAAAAGTTGAAGTACATTGGGGGCAATGAGAGGGAAAGGAGGTTCTGAAATCTACATGTTGGAACTTAGGGACTGAGGTGGTGTGTATTTCAACAGTGTTTAAAACCAAAATGTATTAAAGAGTAAAATTATAGACTTCATTTCCAGACAGATCAAGGTTCAAATCCTAGCTTTGCTACTCAACGTGTAAGACTTTTCTAGCTTCTTGCAATCTTGGTGTTCTCCTGAATAAAATGAAAAATTTTATAAGGTTGTTGTAGTGTTTTAAAAAGTAATGCATGCAAGGTTCTAGTATGACAGATATTGAATAAATGATGGTTATTATTTAACTGTTAATTGAAGGCAATGAGGGAATAATACACTTTGTGGTTTGATTTGTGCACTCTTTACAGCAAAGGTTCAGTGGTTATTGATATTATCAAACTCAAATTTATAAAAAGCTGGTTTAAATATTAGGTCTTCATTGTCAAAAGTTGAAGTACATTGGGGGCAATGAGAGGGAAAGGAGGTTCTGAAATCTACATGTTGGAACTTAGGGACTGAGGTGGTGTGTATTTCAACAGTGTTTAAAACCAAAATGTATTAAAGAGTAAAATTATAGACTTCATTTCCAGACAGATCAAGGTTCAAATCCTAGCTTTGCTACTCAACGTGTAAGACTTTTCTAGCTTCTTGCAATCTTGGTGTTCTCCTGAATAAAATGAAAAATTTTATAAGGTTGTTGTAGTGTTTTAAAAAGTAATGCATGCAAGGTTCTAGTATGACAGATATTGAATAAATGATGGTTATTATTTAACTGTTAATTGAAGGCAATGAGGGAATAATACACTTTGTGGTTTGATTTGTGCACTCTTTACAGCAAAGGTTCAGTGGTTATTGATATTATCAAACTCAAATTTATAAAAAGCTGGTTTAAATATTAGGTCTTCATTGTCAAAAGTTGAAGTACATTGGGGGCAATGAGAGGGAAAGGAGGTTCTGAAATCTACATGTTGGAACTTAGGGACTGAGGTGGTGTGTATTTCAACAGTGTTTAAAACCAAAATGTATTAAAGAGTAAAATTATAGACTTCATTTCCAGACAGATCAAGGTTCAAATCCTAGCTTTGCTACTCAACGTGTAAGACTTTTCTAGCTTCTTGCAATCTTGGTGTTCTCCTGAATAAAATGAAAAATTTTATAAGGTTGTTGTAGTGTTTTAAAAAGTAATGCATGCAAGGTTCTAGTATGACAGATATTGAATAAATGATGGTTATTATTTAACTGTTAATTGAAGGCAATGAGGGAATAATACACTTTGTGGTTTGATTTTGTAGCCACAGATACAGGTTATATTTGGCACAACTCTCCCGAGTCATTTATGTCAGCATTTCTGAAACTTCTGTTAATACTGTGTGCCACATCATTCGTAGTTATTCTGGCATAGATAGGAAGAAGCAACAACAGGCAAAGTTAGAGCTTATCACTCTGTGTTTTCATGGGGTTGTATCTGATTTCTTTGCAAACTTAGTGATCCTAACACGTAGTGGACAACTACTGAATATTTTTGGAATCAGTAAACGAGCCAATGAATTTATAATTTAAGGTATGATTTCTGCTCTGAAAGAAGCATGCAGTAAAGGAGAAAGAGATAAATGTACACAAGAAACCGTAGGGAGAAAGGCAGGGAAGGACATTGTTAACCCTTCTCGAAGATTCTAACCAAAATGTGGTTTTAAAAGCCTAAACCAGTGGAATGATAATGCCTGTGAATCCTTAATGGAGGATCTGTTAAAATATCAGATCCATATACCCTTATTGATGCCTGCTACATTCTAAGCTTAGAGCTAGGCAAAGAAACAAAGAAACGAATGATGCTTAATTGGGGTTCTTGAGGAACTCACAATGTACTAGAGCTGTTACTATGAAAGTCTTTCTATTATTACCTTGAGCTAGACCAAAAGCTTTACCAAATAGAGGGCTTGCTGTGTATATTTCCAAGTGTAAACAAAACTATGCCATATACCAAACTATGCTTAATAAGTGTGGTTGATTAAAAACTAATTTGAGGAATGTACCATATCAGGATAATACCCAGACAAATATATGCTAATGGAGTTATGTTTAGCAACATTGAAATTGCATCTTTTCACATTTTTAATTATAGTGAAGTCTGCATGTTCATGGGGCATCCCTAATGGCTCAGATGGTAAAGAATCCACGAGCAATGCAAGAGACTTGGGTATGATCCCTGGGTCAAGAACATCCCCTGGAGAAGGGAATAGCTACCCACTCTAGTACTCTTGCCTAGAGAATTCCATGTACAGAGGAGCCTGGAGGCTTACAGTCCATGAGGTTGCAAAGAGTTGGACATGACTGAGCACCTAACACTGCGTGTTCAAGATTAAATTAAGAGAGACACTCTCAATCTTCTTCCCCCTAAAAATGCTTTTTTTTTCTTGTTAGTTACTAACACAAGCCACTCACCATGATTCAGAATTCATTCATCTGCCATCTTTCTTTTGGTTATTTTGTTGAGTTCCAGCACCTTTAGCACAAATTTATAATGAAAAGAAGCAGAAGAAAAACTCAGATCGGTGATTTGTCATATCTATTTGCTGTCACCCTGAAATTTCATATAAAAGATAAAAAAATAAAATTTTTAATTAATTTGATTGCACTTTTAAAATAATCAGAATTTGAACTTCCTTGACCATTTGGTGATCTATCTACTCCCACTGTAGGCCATGTAATTCCACATTTACCCTCATCGGGGACCACAAACCAAAACTAATCCATGCATCTCAGTCTCCCTGAACTCAGTTTTTATTTCAGAGAATGTCACATAACCCAGTTAAAGACAAAGGGATTTTTCTAGGTTGTCTGCAAAAGGTGTCCTACACCTTCTTTCCATTGAATGGATCTAAGAGGATAAAGGATTCCAATGCTGCTATTTTGTAATTTAGCTAAGACTACGGAGAAGGCAATGGCAACCCACTCCAGTACTCTTGCCTGAAAAATCCCATGGACGGAAGAGCCTGGTGGGCTGCAGTCCATGGGGTCGCTAAGAGTCAGACACGACTGAGCGACTTCACTTTCACTTTTCAGTTTCATGCATTGGAGAAGGAAATGGCAACCCACTCCAGTGTTCTTGCCTGGAGAATCCCAGGGACGAGGGAGCCTAGTGGGCTGCTGTCTATGGGTCGCACAGAGTCGGACACGACTGAAGTGACTTAGCAGCAGCAGCAGCAGCACAGTAATACAGCTGAAGGCAGAACTGATGTTTCCACGGTATCATTTTGGGCCTGACTACAAACATGTTGAAGCCATCATCTAATCCTGAAAATTGCAGTAATAATAACAGTATCTTTTCTCCTAGGCCATTTTCGTTGGGATTTTGTATCACTTTAAAACAAGAGTCTGCCCACTTTGATTTTCCAGAACACCTTCTAATTTTAGATAACTTTCTTCTTTTCAATTAAGACAATTGGTTAAGTGTTAGTTGACTGTAAAACTCAACATGCCTTCATTTCCATACTACTGTAAGACTTTTCATATAAAGGACTGCAACAAAGCCCTCTTCCGTTTTACATAATTTTGCTCTGTTTTTGGTACAGAAAATACTATTTCTTTATCTGTGGATATCAAAGATGATTTTCATGATCTTGTTATTTTATGTAAGTTGGAATTATTGAAGTCAGACATCCAAGAAAAACAAAACATCAAACCCTAATTCCCTGAATATCTCCTACCAAGCTACCAATCCAATCATGTTTGTATGCATCGTCTGTTTTTCCTGTTAAGAAAACACACAACCCTTTCTATGACAGGCCCATTTCTCTACTCATGCTTTGACTTTTCTCTCCTTCGAATGAGTAGACGAATGAATGAAACCTCTCAGCTCTGCTCACCTTCATCATCCTGCTTTTCTTTCAAGCTTCTCAAAATAATTATCTTCACTTATCATCTCCATGTCTTAATTTTTTCATCGATTATTCACTCCAAGTTGACTTTTACCCTCTTCCTTCCACCAAATTTCTTTCAACGAGGTTATTAAAGACCTCGCTGTCATGAAATCCTGTAGTCATTTTTAGTTTTAGTGTTCCTTATCTTTTCATTAGCATTCCCTTTTGGATATCCATTCCTTTTGAATCTGCCCTTAATTTTCACTATATTACAAGTACTTTGGCTTTTTTTCTAAAGTATTTGATCACTTCTCCATTTTTCTTTTCCAGGCTGATCTTTCTCTACACAGACATCAATTATCAGAATTCCTCAAAACTCAAGCTTATAACTAAAATATATCCTTGCCAAGGCCAATACAAATTTATTTTCCTTTTTGAATACAGGAATACTTTGCTATGTCAGGGAGTAATATTACAATAGTTCATGGGAAAGATGACTATTTTCAGTTCCCAAGATAATTTTGCTTTCCAAAGAACTTTGAGTACTTTCAAGATACTTCTTCCTTTCATGACTTACCTAGGGGGATAAAAAAAAATAGCTGATGGAGGTTGTGTAGGGTCAAGGAATAAACTAGTAAGAAGCAGGGGGAAAAGGAAGAAGGGAGAGAGGTGGGAGAGAAGTGGTGGAAATGAAAGTGAAAAAGTTTTCTGATAAATGTCTGAAGTTCTAAAACCTCTGGGTCTTACAAACCAGATCCAAGTGAGTGGCCTTTTCCTTTCTCTCTTTTTTTGATGTGATATTGAGTATGCTGAGGATTTGAGAATGATTATATTCTAAAGGTTCCTAACAAAGAATCTTCTGGTGAATGTGTAAATCAAACCCCTGTAACAACCAGACAGTCCCTCTTCAGTGTCTCCCATTAATGCTGTTTCTACAGGTCAAGGCAGAAAATCTCAATGCTTGAATGAGAGAGGGAAAAAAGTGATCTCAGTCTCTTAATGTATTCCTAGTGGATCACTATCATTATCTGCAATCAGTTCTATATATAATTAGAGGGCTTATTTTTGCATTACAAAAACTATCCCTAATTATGTGTTATTTGCAGATTGCTGCAGATCTCCGTTCATCTTTATGATGAAACGAGGGTCTTGCTCCTCACTGTATTACTATCATTTCTACATTATTTTTCTCCTACTCCAAATCTCTTTATTTAGTGGCAGGTCATATTCAAAATGTGTTTTAAAAGCATTCACCTATCTTTCCAGCCTCCATACGTGCGCTGTGTCAAAACATCCATCTATCACTTGTCTGTCCTCTAGCAAAGGCAGATGGAGATAAGTCACTAAGACAAAAGCAGACACTATAACAGGCTTTTATACAAATGTTGTGCTTTGCTATCTTGAGGTCTGACACAGATGCTTACTCAAAGCATTTTCTTGCTTCTTTGTTTAAAAGCGTCTAGCAAAGTTATAATAAGGGATATCCTTTGGGGATGTACCTCCTTCTAGGCAAAAGGGATTCTTCTAACACTAAAGAAATGAGTCCAGGCTATCCTGTGACTGAGTAGAGACAGGATAATGGAAAATAAGTTGATTGCTTCTTCAAATTTTTAGCACACCTAAGGATTCATATGAACCCAGAAGGTGAAAGAAAATTTTTTCAAACCGGAACAGTTTAGAAAACTAAAGAATATTCAATTAGAACAAGTGATTTCACAGTCTTCAAAATTTATTTCAATGATTGACTAGGGTTATTGCCAGAAAACGGTTCTAAAGGCTAAATATATCTCCTAACATATAAATCAACAAAATCTTGAAGGCACTGTAAAACTGTGCTCAGTAACAAATGAAAGGAAATTCAAAGGGGTTAACAATGTGTCCTTATGGCTGTGTGAGGCTTTTGGACAGCAAGAATTAGTAACTTTCAAGCATTTGCAAATATTAAGAAAACCATTTTCATTTTCAAGTTTGAGATCAAGTTGAAACATTGAGGATGAGTTGTGCAAAAAAGACTAGAAGTTAAATCTCCCTTCTGATGCTTATTTTCATTAGAAGTAGAAGACTCAATAGCAATAAAAGCAGTTATTCATATTGATATCCATTATTTAGCATTTACTTATAAAATATATTTATTAAAATGTAGGTTGTCTTGTCTCTATATTATTTCTCCCATTTTTAGCAATGTAAAAAATCCAGTGTAGTTGAAAATACATGAAGAAACATCACAGTATGGCATTGAATGATGACTTAATGAAGTAGTCCTTCAGGATACCTGAGGATACAACTTTTCATCATCAATATTATTACCAAAAACTTTTATTAAGAGCTTCTTGCAATTGTTCTCTGTGGTAGGAAATCTAGTATTCCTTTTAAAAGCCAGTATGGGTTCAAATATTTTTCAACCTCTTCTAATCCTTTATCTTCATCTGCCACTCATATTCATGATTTTCCAGTGTTCAGTATTTAGCCCGTATAACCTTCTTAAGTTGAAGAAGGCAATGGCANTAGGCCTGGGAAAGGGTGCCATCATACTCTAGGCTCCTGGAGACTCTCCAGAAGGAGCCCAGGCCTGGCAGTCTTCACAGGGGACACTCAACAGGGGGTGGGGGCACTTTTATTAGACAAGTGGGAAAGGATGGGGTGCACCTTAGGTGTGCTGTCGGGCACCTCACACAGGCCCAGAACTCTGCTGCACCCTCTTCAACAGCTCCCCATCCTGCAGAGACAACTCTGTCAACTTCTCGCGCATCCGGTCATCAATGTCCAGGTACTTGGAGACACACGGGTCCGGGCACACGGACTTGCCCTTGGACAGCCCTGCTTCCTTGTAGTGGGGAGGCATGCACTTCCGGTGGTAGGCACCGGTCATTCTGTTGTACATGTCAGCCATCATCTCTACTCTGGCTCTGCGGCCAGCTAGTTCCTGAGTGTGTCCATCTCAGCCCTGTGCCCTGGAAGAGATCTGCGGGCCTCCTAGTTCCACGCGTGTGGCCAGGGCAGGGCGGAAGCATGTGGGGAGCGGCCAGAGGGAAGTCCCGCCAAATCAGCCTGTTTCTATAAAAAGCAATAAATACTTCGGACCCCCTAAATTCCTTTATACCTTCTCTATTCAGAAGATGTAGTCATCCTTTTAGTGGACAGTACTTCATAGAAGGGATTCTTCAGATTGACTAATGGATGGCTGCTTGACATATCCAGAGATATATGTTAATAACTTTAGTCCTGCTTTTGACGTGAATTAATCATTTCCCCCCTTGAGGTTCTCTTTGACACAGTTAAGTTCTCTCTACCCAATTCTGATAAGGGTTTTTGCAGTGGTCATTATTTTCTCAGGTTTTCTCTGAGATAGCTTGCCTCTCTGAGGTGATCTAAAGGGAAATCAAAAAGTTCGAAAAGTAATAGTCCCTGTGCGAAAGGAAAGAGGGAGACAGAACTAGATGAACTGAAAAGCTTTACTTTGCAGTGCTGAAAAATTCGTGGTTATTCAGTGGCTTTGGGACTCATACGAAGTATGTTTCACCCCTCCATTATTCAATGGCCTCTAAAATGAAAGCCACCAAAGCAGCGTTCATTGCAGTTGACTATTTCCAGAATATGTATACACAATCATAGAAGAGTTCTGAGAAGCATATTGGGAATCAAATAAAAACATCTGTATTTATCAGTATATTTTGATAAGAATTTTTATTTAATATTTATCCCTTTAAAGTTGAGGAAGATGTAGGGCAAGCTAAGAACTGCAACCCATAAAGCACAAGCCAGTCTATTTTTTAAGAGTATAAAGAAAAGCAGATACATATAAATATTCTGAAACAGATGAAACAAAAATGACGCTAATGACTCAACATTTTTGATACTTAACAGTGGGCTGACTTAGTTTTAGTTCCAGGCACGGGCAAAGGTTCAAATTGGAACTCATTTTATTCAAACTGGTTTTCCCACCATCTTTAGTTACTTCGTGACTGAACTCCCACCACCCTGCCTCCAATACCAAACATTTTGCCAGTACTTTTACTGGATTCAAGAAAGAGCTGAAGTAAACATGTTGTGATATCCTCAAAGAACATGTATCTTTTTTTCACTAGTTCCCTGTATTTTCTAGAGTCTTTCACTACTGTGAGACTGAACCCAAACAAGACCATATCTTTGCCGCCAGCTATTTTTGTAGAGAAATCATCTGTAAAGGACAGACACACTCAGTTCATTGCCCAGCCAACTTCCAAGTCCAAACCCATTTAGCTGCAAATCCAATATCATTATTTTGTACGAAATGTCTAGCCACTTTCCTTTAGACTACAATCCTTAAACTCTGTGCAATCCAAGGAATGCTTGTTTATCTGTCACATAAGGCGAGGAAATGGCTTCATCTTGTCTGAGAACCCTAAGATATCCTAGAAAACCTTCTAGATCTACTATGCAGTGACGCTGATAGATTAAAGCCATGAACTTTTCTTCCTCTCACAGCAATATTTTAAGGTTTATGGAAACCATATAAAACAAACTAGATTTGTTCCCATAATCTCAGACCTCTGGGCTTAGTTATTGATTTGTAAAGACCCACTTACACAGGAAAATTTAAAATGCGCCTGTTACCAAAATACTTTGGAGAATATTAATTTTTGCCTCAAGAGTATCTTGAAATTACCTCATTCCCCACCGCTGTTACCCACTTCTATCCTAGTGTGAATGAACTGTTTCTTCACAGTGGAAGGACTTATATTCTTTTTTCCGTCTCTTTTGCATAGCATCAACTGCTTCAAACCAACCATGGTTCTTTAAAAAAAAAAAAGAGAGAGAGATAGTTGATTTACAATGTTTCAAGTGTACAGCAAAGTGGTTCAGTTATAGGTATATTTAACTATTCATATATATATTCTTTGAAGACTCTTTTCCATTATAGGTTATTATGAAAAACTGAATATAGTTCACTGTGCTATACAGTAAGTACTTGTTTATCTATTTTATATATGGTAGTATATATCTGTTAATACCAAACTTGTAGTTTATCCCTTCCCCCCAAGCTTTTTCTCTTTGATAATCATGTTTGTTTTCTATGTCTTTGAGTCTGTTTCTGTTTTGTAAATAAGTTCATTTGTATCATTTTATTAGATTCCACATGTAAGTAATTTCATATATTTGTCTTTGATGTTCTTTGCTTATTGTAATAATCTCTAAGTCCATCCATGTGACTGCAAATAACATTATTTTATTTTTGTGGTCAAGTAATATTCCGTTATATATATGTATGTGTGTGGGTGTATGTGTATACCACATCTTTTTCCATTCATCTGTTGACGGACACTTAGTTTGCTTCCATGTCTTGACTATTGTAAATAGTCCTGAAATAAACACCGAGCTGCATGTATCTTTGAATTAGAGTCCTTTTCTAGATATATGCCCAGGAGTGGGATTGATGGATCATATAGTAACTCTATTTTTAGTTTTTTAAGGGAACCTCCATACCCATGGTTCTTTTTTCCCTCATCTGTGGCTTAGTTCCCCAAGGATGCCATCAAACAGTTACTCTAAAGGTTTCCACATTTGAGTTGTTCTCAGGCAAGAGTCTCAGGCTAAAGGTAAAGGACACAGAAACAAAGAGATCCCAGGATGGTTGGTGTGCTCGATTGAAAAGAAGGAATCCTACTTTGTGCCAGAAATTACTGTTTATGCTTGGAACACAATAAGTGCTATGGTAAGTTATTAGCAATGCATTTCAGTTAAGACCAAAGGCCTGCTCATAATTACAAAACAAATCACAGAGATCTGTAAAAAGAGCACGTAATACTTTGGATAATTCTGATAGTTTATTATACTATTCCAAATAAAATTAATCTGTGAAGCAAGCATGACACACAGGATTCAATCAGTGATCAGTTATAATTATTTTCTGTGTGTGGTCTTGGAATGTAAGAAATAGGATTCGGCCAGTAGCATGTCATTTCCTGCCCAGTTATGCCCAAAAGGCCAAGTGGGTTTATGTGTTCATAGAAGAGTATGAGTTTGGTCTGATAACAAGCTTTAGTTTAAGATTGGCAATCAATTACGTAAAGCTGTTCCCTTCTAAATAAGCATCCTGGAGATTATTACATTACTTAAAAGTAAAGCGCTGTAATATGCTAATTTCACAGTATTGAATCCTGCCAAAAGTTGGAGAGGTTGTACAGTGTTCCTATTGGGCTGTTTACAGCATAGAACTTGTCAGCTTCAGTCCTTATCTGTATCAAGACCACAGTGTTACATAGGTACTAGTTGTCTCTGTATTCAAGATATAGAGATATACCTTGCATTAAGATAAAATATCAGAGGAGATATCATAGAAGGGTTTTATATATATGCATATATGAAGGTAAGGGTGAGTGGGAGGTGGACTGGGAGGATGGGAGTGTTCCCTAGTCATGTCAACTCACACTTTAAATACATAAGAAAATCATCTAAGAAATAGTCTGATCATTGCTTTAATTAGTCCCTGGTTCAAGAGTATTTGTCCTGAGACTAAGCATTTGCTTTGGACCACTTACATGGCAGTCAGAGTGATAAAACCATCATGTCTATCAATCAATCACATTATCTTTCAGTATATTTTTTTGCTGATCAGATTGTGAAAAGTCATATTTATTCAAAGAAGTAATTCAGACAAAAGGAAATATAACCAAAATGATATAATGTGGGTGAACTTCAAAGAAATATTAGAGCTATCCTATTGACATTTTCATAAAAGGGACAAAGAGAGACTGTGTTACACTTGAAATGTCCCAAGAAGAAAAGTATTCTAGCAAGGAAAGTCAGTGAAAATACTGCAAAGGAAATTCAACAATAGATTACCTAATTAGCTATCAAGAGTATGTTGTAAACACTGCTTTCCTAATCCCCAACACATTTGGTATAGGAATATAATAAACAATCAAGCAGTTTAATTATTTAATGAGGTAAAAGCATAAAATAATATAGATAGCAGTTGCCAAAAATTTTCAGTAAATAAAAATCTATTTGAAAGCTTTTGAAATTGATTTCATTGCAGTGCAGAATGATGGAAAAGGAAGGGGTCAATACCAATAATCAGTACTGTTGTACATGGGGAGGTTGAGATAGGCACATTGCATTTTCTCTCCCAGCATGAACGGATCAGAGCAAATGGAATTATTTACCAACAATACAAATCATTGAAATTCAAGTTGCTCTCAAATCCAGAGAGATTCTTTCCACAGTATCTGCCTGAAAGATTGAAAGCTGAGTTGGTTATTTGAAATGATTTAGCTATTTGACACCAAATATCTAGGAACAGGTGCACAGATAAGAACTNCCAGCATGAACGGATCAGAGCAAATGGAATTATTTACCAACAATACAAATCATTGAAATTCAAGTTGCTCTCAAATCCAGAGAGATTCTTTCCACAGTATCTGCCTGAAAGATTGAAAGCTGAGTTGGTTATTTGAAATGATTTAGCTATTTGACACCAAATATCTAGGAACAGGTGCACAGATAAGAACTAAAATTCTGTCAGTGGACCCACAGGAAAGGTGATTCCAAGGCTACTTTACCAGCTAATGCATATATTCAGGTTTTCTTACTTTAAGATGACTAAATATAAAAAGATAATTCTACTTCCTACTTTTCAAGTAGAAGGAAAAAGGAACACAGGAATATGCATCCTGAAGCAAATAAACTTCCTTAGTCCAGTCTCAAAACGACCATAGTCATCGTCAAATATAAGGCACACTGTGGTGAAGGAGAAATCAGAGTAGAAAGATACAGCATTTTAAATTAACTAAACAAAAACAAAAGGCTTACTTTTGCAAATCTTCCCAAAATATATGACAACATGAACACATTGCTAGACCTCCCAGAGCCCAGGAAGACGTGCCCTGAAACTTATGTTTCATTAGTTTCACAGTGAATTCACCTGCACTCTTTGTCCTTTGGAATTATGCCCTTTAAAAGTTCCTTTATTTTAGGGTGAGCAATTGTTACATTCTCTCTATTCACTGAGAAAATGAAGGAAATAAAGTATGCATGAAAAATGGGATAGGGATGAAAGATAGTTAAACTTTCATCATCCACGATATGAAATTAATGAAAATATCTGAAATTGAAAAAAATCAAGAAAAAGCAGCATAAACATGTTACTTTTTTAAATGGAGGGAAATAGGCTATAAAAAAAGTTGGAAATGGTTGTCACAGGGATAGAGTAAATGATAAAGAATGGGACATAGAACTATTTTTTGTGAGAGGCCTTGTCCAATATTTAAATATAAAATTAAAAAAATTTAAATATACTTAAATGAATCCCAAAGAGAGGCAATGCCAAAGAATGCTCAAACTACCGCACAGTTGCACTCATCTCACACACTAGNCAAAGAGTCAACCATGACTGAGCGACTGAACTGAACTGAAATGGTATCTTACAATGCATTTTCTTCTTCACCTTGTCTTTTCACTTACTACACCTTGAAGTTTTTTTTTTTTAGAGCAGTACAGATAAATCTATTTCTTTTTCTTAATGACTGTCTAATCTGCTATTTAATTGATAAAGTGTAACTTATTTAATCAAGCTGATATTAGTGCATGTTCAGTTTGGTGTCAGATTTTATAAATTATAGAGCCTTAGTGGCAAATCTTTCATGGCATATTTTTATTTGTATATGTTTAGGATAAATAGCTAGTAGTGCATTTTTTAAAAATTGTTTCAAAAGGGTTTTATGTTTTCATTTTTTTAAAATACACTTTTTATTTTGGACTAGTTTTTTAAAAATTAAAATGTGGAGGTGTATAGACAATTCTCATATACTACACAACTCATATATTTCACATTAACATCTTACGTTAGTGTGGTCTATTTTATATTAATGAACCAATATTGATAAATTAAAATTAACTAAAGTGCAAACGTTATTCAGACTTCCGCAGTTTTTAACTAATATCCATTTTCTGTTTCAAGATGTATGATTTTTGATATTTATCCTGCTTTTTTGTTGTTGTTTTTTGTTTGTTTTTTCAGTTGCTGGTCTGTGGCTTGGTGTTAGTCATTATTTTTGGAAAATCCTTCTCCATTATTATTTCAAATACTTCTTCCTGTACATCCTCTTTTTCTTCACCTTCTGATATTTTAATTATATGTATATTACATTTTAAAAAATTATACTACAGTGGTTGGTTGTTATATTCTGTGGTTTTTTTTTGTTTGTTTGTTTTTCCTCTTTTTGTTTCTTTGCATTTCAGCTGGGAAGCTTCTATTGACCTAACATTAAGCTAATTGATTCTTTCCTCAGCCATTTCCAGTCATCTAATAAGCTTCACAAAATTATTCTTTATTTCATAACACAATGGTTTTGTTTTAGTGTTTAATTTTTATTCTTTCTTAGAATTTACATCTCCCCACTTGCATTACTCATCTCTTCTTGCATGACAGATCCTTTCAACATCTGTGTCACATCTCAGTCTGATTCTGATGTTTGCTTTGTCTCTCCAGAGCGTGTTTTTTCCTGCATTTGGCTTGCCTTATAATTTTTTGTTGAAAGCCAGACATGTCATATTGGGCAAATAAATATGTTGGCCCCTAGTGTGAGGTTTTATGTTGATTTGCTAGTGAAGTGGGCTGTGTTTCATGTTTGAAGTAGCAGTAGATGCCAATGACTTTGAATTTCTCTGGTCTTGTTTTTGACTTTCCCCTTGAGTGATGGCTCTCCCCAAATGATCTGCACTCAGAGAAAGTTTGCAGATTTCAATTCTAACTCTGCAACTCCCAGCATTTTCTCTCTCTCAGGCTAGGCCACACTCAGCCTCCAGCAATGTGTCAAAATTGTCATGTAAGTGTTTGTGACTTCAGGGGCACCTGCCCCTGGTAAGCAAATGTGACTCTCTATTCTGTGACCTCAGTTCTCTAATGAGTCCAAGAAAAGTCACTGATTTTTAGTTTGCCCAGCTTTATCTTGTCATAAGAAGTGACCACTTTCAAGGTCTTTACACATCAGAGCTGAAACTAGAAATCTCCGAGCAGAGGAGATACCTGGATAAATATTGGCAAGTTACCCTCCAAAAATGTTTCACCAATTTATATTTTCATTACTGTAACTTGAACTTATTTTCAAATAGTTTGACATCCACACTTGCTAGTATTTGACTTTGAGACTGGGAGACAAACCCTAAGAGGATAGATAGTGGAGAAAGTCTTAAAGATAACTTACATCAAAATGCAAATGTATTTTTGCTATGCATTCACATATCTTATTAAATGTTACTGTAGTGGTGGTAGTTGTCTGTTTTGATTTCCAAAGGGACTCATTAGTTTGACCTAAAGAAGGATAAAGTGGGGTGAGGTGGACTGAGTTCAAATGTATTTTAAGAATTCCTCCAGCTGTGCTCTTTCTTCATAGCTAATAGGCAAGAACATTGATTTTGCTAAAAAACTGATAGATTTGTAGGTATCTGGACTTCCACAAAGAAAATATGTCCCAATTTTCTGGAAGTTAGGAATCAAAATTGAAACTTCTAACCTTGGTCTGACTCCAGAAGGGAACAAAGTTCAGCTATTGAGTGTATGTATGACTTTTACACAGAAATTAATCTTCAGTAGTTTCAAACCTTACCTCTTCTTTCCTCTTTTAAAACAGAAATATTCTTCATTAGGATTTCTCTATTTCCTTGATTATTTGCCAGGAAAATAACGAGTGCTTTTTCCCAATCTATCATTCTGTGTAGAGATGATGAAGCAGCAATGAGTTGATTTTTCTCTTTTTCCGCGTGAATGTTATTTTTCCATAAATGTTTTTTTTCCATAAGTGGAAAATACACTTAAAATCCAGTGAATGCTTTTTCAGTCAGCACATGGCAAAATTCTAACAACTCAATAATTTTCTTTTTCTGTAAAACACTTTCAACAATTATTTTATTTCACTAAATATTTTATTTTGAAATAGGTAATCTTTGGTGTAACAAAGGATGAAAAGAAAGTTGTGATATTTATCACAGAATCAAAGCAAAGAAAAATTGAGTCAAATAATTTTGAATAATCAAGCCATCTTAACTCAAGCTTAATTTACTCTAAAAGTGAAAGAAGTGAAGCCTGTTTCAAAAGGGCTACTTGGGACTTCCATGGTGGTCAAGTGGTTAAGAATCCCCCTTCCAGTGCAGGGGATGCTGGTTCAATACCTGTTTGGGGAACTAAGATCCCACGTGCTGTGGCAACTAAGCCTATATGCCTCAAATACTGAGATAGCATAGCATGTTGAAAAGCAGAGACATTACTTTGCCAACAAAGGTCTGTCTAGTCAAGGCTATGGTTTTTCCAGTAGTCATGTATGGACGTGAGAGTTGGACTGTGAAGAAAACTGAGCACAGAAGAACTGATGCTTTTGAACTGTGGTGTTGGAGAAGACTCTTGAGAGTCCCTTGGACTGCAAGGAGATCCAACCAGTCCATTCTGAAGATCAGCCTTGGGATTTCTTTGGAAGGAATGATGCTAAAGCTGAAACTCCAGTACTTTGGCCACCTCATGCGAAGAGTTGACTCATTGGAAAAGACTCTGATGCTGGGAGAGATTGGGGGCAGGAGGAGAAGGGGACGACCGAGGATGAGATGGCTGGATGGCATCACTGACTCAATGGATGTGAGTCTGGGTGAACTCAGGGAGTTGGTGATGGACAGGGAGGCCTGGCGTGCTGCGATTCATGGGGTCGCAAAGAGTCGGACATGACTGAGCGACTGAATTGAGCTGACTGAGCTAGCAGGCCACAACAAGAGAGAATCCTACGCACTGCAACAAAGAGCACAAGCCTCAGTGAAGACCCCTGCATGCTGCAGCCGAGCCCTGATGCAGCCAAGAAAGAAACAGCTCCCTAAAACAGAAAAGCTTTAAAAAAATTTTTTTAATGAAATGGCTACTTAATTATTGTTAAAAATCACAGTGTTGTTTGTTCACTCACTTTAGTGTCATTTGTTCACTCGCTTTTAAACAAAAATGTTTACATACAGTAACTTAATTCTATATTCTAAGGTTAATTGGTTAATTCTGTATTCTAAGGGATATCAGAAGGCTTGCCATTCTTATAAACAATAAGTTATGAAAAGGAAATAAAATATGAAACAAAGCCAATGTGCTTATTGAATCTTTGTTTTGTTAAGCTGTGCTCAGAAGATATTGTCAGCCACAGTGAAATGTGACTTTACAAAATGTTATCACTTAATATCATAAAAAATGAAAAAATAAAACAAGTCACACCAGATGCTGAGATTGTGACAAACTGAAGAAGTTGTTTCCACAGTTATATGATAATGTTACTATAAATAATGTTGAAAACTGTACACGTTTTTAAACATAAGTCAGGTCCAACTTCTGACTTACTTCTAACCACAGAGAAATATCTATTTCATAGTTTAATCCATTGCCCATCTGGATCCCAATCCAACTCTTTCAGACATTCACTGTCTTTCACGAAAAAACAACTTTAGGACCTAAACAATTTAAGTAAATATGAATTACATTTTTTAGAAGAGATCATGTGGCCAATAAAAGTAAAATTATCAAAATGGAAGCTTACTATCTGAACATAAGGCTTTTCACTTATCCTCTGCTCTCAAATCCCTCTGCTTCTGTTCTCAGAGTTTCTGAGTGGGAGAATGTACAGAAATCGCCCACTTTACAGCTCACATTCTAAACCAGCAGCCTAGAATTAGAGGAGTTTTATCCATGGATGGAGAAGCACTGATAATTATAATATGTTCTACATTCAGTGATCAGAAATTACCCTTCCTCTATTATTTCTCTTCAAGTCAAAAACAAGTTTCTCAAACGATTCTCATGCTAAGTTGTGCTTCAGTATTCATTTATCTCATCAAAATTGCGACACACAAAATTTATGTGTCATTTTTTCTTGTTTGGGACTGAAAATATAATTCCAGAGAATACTCTCAATCCTGAAAACTTTCTTATCATGAGAGAAACAATACCAGGAATGATGGTGCCATTTAGGTCTGTGCGTGCTAAGTTGCTTCAGTTGTGACTCTTTGCAACCCCATGGACTGTAGCCTGCCAGACTCCTCTGTCCATGGGATTCTCCAGGCAAAAATACTGAAGTGGGTTGCCATGCCCTCCTCCAGGGGGTGTCCCTAATCCAGGGATAGAACCCACATCTCCTTCATCTCCTGCATTGTCAGGTGTCTTCTTTACCACTGGCACCACCTGGGAAGCCCTTAGATTTGTAGTCCTGCCAAGTAAATACTAGCCCTAAGCTTTTGACAAAAGTCTTATTGATGAGAGTCTAATCAATTCACAAAAGTTTAGGGGCTGAAATTTAGTTTATGAATTTTTTAGATTGGAGATTAACTACTTTCAATAAGTGGTGTGTCCACTCTATCTGTGGGCTAGATCAGAGATTCATTTTATTCTGAACAGACTAAGAATAGCAGTAGGAATTAGAAAGAAGGGAGAAAGAGAAGTGGGAAATGGGAAATATAGTTGACTTTTTGCTTTTAGAAAATTGGGCATTTCATACTGGTGACCTACTCTCAGACGCAAGAGTGAAGAAGTACTTACACTAGCAATCGCCCCCCATGGCAATAAAAATCATGCCAGTGCCATCTCAAGTATGTGTGGAGTAAGCTACCAATTCTTTTTGGAGACTCATTACCTCCTCTCTTTTCTTGATCAATCAACCTACTTACTCACCTTCTCAAAAAAATGTGTTCTTGCTCAGAACCAATGGTTTGTTTTCTTTGGCCTCTTTTTCCTGATTTCGCCTTTTTAAGCTCTGATAGTAGCATCTTCCAACATTTTGGACCTAAGTAGTCTATGCTGTGCTGTGTTTAGTCACACAGTCCATGGGATTTCCCAGGCAAAAATACTGGAGAGGGTTGCCATGCCCTCCACCAGGGGATCTTCTCAACCTAGGGATTGAACCCAGGTCTCCTGCATTGCAGGTAGAAAGATATGTATACAGTTCAGTAATCTATTTGTTGAAAATGTATTATCCCTAGCCTGTGTGATGCTACCAAATACAGCATCTTCTTGTACAATGAAGTAGGATTTAATGTAGAATAATGAGTAAGAGCTCAAGCCCCAGTGTAAGAAAGCATGGGGCCATGTCCAATCTCCACCACTTTATAAATGTGTGTTCTTAGCAAATTATACAATTCACTGGGTCCTGTTTTCTCATTGGCAAGTGAGTGTGAAACTAGAACTAGCGTCATGGGTTTTTGAGCCAATACTAAATGAGCACTTAGCACAGAGCCTGGGATATAACAGACTCGGTCAATGTTTCTATACAAATAAGTTTCAGCGAATGGCACTATAAATCTACTCTAACTGGAAAGAAGTTGAATACAGTATCCATACCTTGTTTTTGACTTCCCAGATGGCTCAGCAGGTAAAGAATTTGCCTGCAATGTAGAAGACACAGGAGATGTGGGTTCAGTTCCTGGGTTGGTAAGATCCCTTAGAGTAGGAAATGGCAACTCACTCCAGTATTTTTGGCCTGAAAAATCCCATGGACAGAGGAGCCTGGTGGGCTACAGTCCATGGGGTCACAAAGAGCTGGACACGACTGAGTGACAAGCGCCTAAGTCAGATACCTTGTTGAAANGAAAAAAAAAATGAATCACATCACTAATGCTGTTTAAAGTTCTCATAAGAGGCCACAACCTACTGACCAAGATGTCAATAATGTTTTAGCCCTGCCTGCAATTCTAGCTGCTGCCTTTCATCACCTTAAAGTAAATCTTTTGATCTTAGAGATGTGTATAAGAGACAGGTCAGATACCTTGTTGAAAGTGATTCCTTGGAAGTGTGGTAAGGTCAATGGATATGCTTCTTAGAATCATGTGCTCATTGTGTGACTTTCTGGATTAAAGACACAACTCAGAGGGCATAGACTGACTCTGATTCAGAGAGGCAATAGAGCCTAAATGTCACCCATTATACCTTAGGCATTAGACAAATTTGTGGTATTCTAAACATCACCAATTGTTAATTAATTTAAATATTAAAGCAAGACTGAATTTCTGCCACAAGTAAGGTTCAAAGGTTTTTATCATAGGTCCAAATAGGTGGTCCAGTCCATTTTGTGAGCTCTTCCTTATAAGCTGACTTAAAATACAGAGTAGACTTTTCAGAAACTTTCCTTCTAAAATCATCGAGACTTGGCCTTTCACTTATGCATCACGATTCAGCAGAGGAAGAAAGGGTTAAGAATCAGCAATTATTTTCTAGTCAATTACTTCTTGCTAATTTTGAGTGAATTCATATTTCTGTAATAAGGTATGATTTGAAATTTAAAAGATAAGTGGTAAATGAAGTAACTGTTCTCCAAATATTAGGCTCAGTGTTCTTTGTGAGCTCCTATAGCTGTATGATGTAGTTATGTAAACTCAAAGTAAATTAGTCAGTTTTTTTCATAGCGATGTGCAATAGCTCATTTGTTTGTTATCCCTTGTTTGTTTATGACTACCCGACAATACTCTGATCCAGTCTTTGACATTTATTCCTGCAGGTCAGCAGACGACATAAAAAGAAGTTAAACACCAAGTTGTCAATTGACTCTTTGTTAGTTAAGTCTGGTGGAAATTTTGATAGAAAAATGACATTCAAAAACCACTGTTTAGAATAAGGTTTGTGAATGATGCATGGTTTCCAATACTCTATTCTTTGCTTTTTCTCTTTTACCACTGATAATCCAGATTTGGCTATAAATAACTTTCCAGATGCAGAGGCTAACACAGTCAATTGACATTCTCTGCAGTGTCTTTTATGAGTTCCTGGATGAGTGCCTTCCCTTTTTTTTTTTTTTTTTCTGATAAGGAAATGTGTTCAGCATGCCTTATACTGGGTACTTCAATATTAGCTCTTTTTCCACAGGGCATTCTAAATTAATATATACAAAATTATAGATGCTATCTAGCATATACAAAAATCCACATAAGATACTGATACCAAGAAATTTCTTTAAAATAAGCCATACTCTAAGACAGTATTCCTCAAAATGATACTGTTGCAACTCAAAGGAGGAAAGAGGCAATCTTTACATCCCTCTACGATCTCCTAAGAAGAGGCTTGCTGTGTCCCAGTGTCTTATGCCCTGTATTGAAAAAAGTCAGGGGTAACATTTAACCTATTTCCTCTTGCACTGTTCTTCCATCTTGATTCCTGGTTGATGAGGGAGCCCTGTGGGCTTGGATTTCCTCTGCCCAAAATAAGAAATAGATAATGGACTAGTTATAACAATCACTGTTGAAGAATTCTGAGTGACTGAGGTTAAAATTGGTAATAGTCATTAACATATCAATGCAAATCATTTCTATCTTCATCTCCAATTTAATAAAAAGTCTTCAACTCAGGTAGCTAGATTATTTCTCCACGTGTATTTCCCTGTATTTCGGTTAGTCTTACTGCCTAGTTTCTACGAGGATGAGTTATAAATTGCCCTGCTGTTAGTCTTGCTGCCTTGTTTCTGTGAGGCAGGATTATAAATTGGAGGAGACTTTGCTGATCCTAAAAAGATTTTCTGAAATAGCTCTGTGGTCAAAATAAGAAATAATTATTGGGGAGAAGCAGTTTCTCAAGACAACAGTTAAGGAAGAGTTAGGAGTATTAGTCGTTTGCCCCCAGGGCTGGATTCATGGGCATGCAAAGTGCTCAGGAGAGCCTTGGGCTTAATGCTACACTTTTACCAATTTAAGATTCTTAATTTTATTCTCAAACTTGTGTTTTTTTATGTGAAACCAAAAAGAACAATGGAACACGTGCACAAGCAGGGAAGATACATACAGTATGGATGATTGCTGACTAGATTCTGCCCCATTCTCATCAAGTGTTCATGACGACCCTTGAGCAAAGCATAGGAATTCACTGAGACTCAAAGCAAGTACAAGAAAAGTGTGTTAATTAGGTCCATGACTAAGGGAGTGGTGGGGGGAGGCAGTCTGACAGCCGTGAGAGGTCATGCTTTCCTTTTGCATGAGAACTTGCTTCAAATGTAGATAGAAAACAATGGAATTCTAAGAAACAAGCACAGTTAAGGAACTCTATCACATCCTTTCTTACGCTTGTTTAGCTGATCGCATGAGCTAGCAATCATGACATAAGGGAAACAGAAAGACAGAGTGATCTATTATTACTTTTCTGTTTAGTCCTTTCTTACCCATCTAGTAGTTGAAGGTGTAGCCTGTTAGCAGAATGTATGAATACTGAGAAGTGAAATAAAAACAGTTGAGTTAGTATCCTCTAGCATTTTTACTCTTCCAGAAAATACATATTCATGTATGAGCTACAAAATACAAATTACATAATTACATAAAATGAAAGCACTTTACTGCTTTTACTTTTGTACTTAAGACTGGTACACATAATATAAAGATGAATGATAAAATTCATGATGAGAATTTAAAGTTTTATGTTTTCTCAATTTATAATGGCATTAAATAAAAAATTAATCAAACACCATGACAAGTCTAGAGAGAGACGGTGGAAGAAAGGAAAAAGCTTTATATCTAAATATCTCCAGAGTTTCATCTCTAAATGTGATAGTACATTGTTTTCTGCTTTTTGAATAAGAGATTCTGCATTTTCATTTTGTTCTGGGCCCTGCAATGACATAGCTGACGCTCGTTGCTCCAGAGCTGCCTGCTAATTCATTTTGCTAAGCCATGAAGAGATGCAGTTTGGGAAGAATGGAATGGAGGTGAGGCATTGAGAAATCCCTCAAACTTCTTCTCTCCCAAGGCCTGGTGGACTCTATTTATCGAGGTTTTAATAAATAAAGATTTTAATGAGGTTCTTTCTTGCCTTATTCTAAAATTATTTTAATAGTAGTAGTTTCCATCAGTTTCCTAACCAAAGAGTGGTCTCAATATTCCTCCTTGTTTCTGATTTTCTGAACACACACAAATTTAAGTTATCTTTGCTTTTATTACTTCCCACAGAGCAAGCCCAAGAGCTTGTATTCAATTATCTACCTTCAAAACCATTTCCATTCCATTTTTCATCTCATAATTTGAGGTCACTAAAAATATGCTACAAATATCCTGCAGAGTTTGATCCTTTCCTTTTCTCTTTTTTATTGTGTTCTGGTTTCTTCTCATTTATTCTTAGACACACAGAATTGCAGTCAGGATCTAGGACTTTGTAGATGTCCTATTGGTTTCTAAGAAAGAAAGAAAAAAAAAAAAATGAATCACATCACTAATGCTGTTTAAAGTTCTCATAAGAGGCCACAACCTACTGACCAAGATGTCAATAATGTTTTAGCCCTGCCTGCAATTCTAGCTGCTGCCTTTCATCACCTTAAAGTAAATCTTTTGATCTTAGTATAACCTCAGTCTTGCCTTTTCAGTTGCTTTGATCCCAAATCTCACACTGTCGAATTCCTGGAGTCTTAGTATCAGAAAATGCTAAAAACTAAATCCTCTTCTGATTTCTTTTATCCATATCCTAACAGAAACTTTAGTCTGAGAGCAGTTTTCATGCCTAGCCCCCGTAGATGTACTCTGCCCCATTTCTGCCTTACTGTTGGCATTCCAGAAATACTGTTATTTATAGTTTTCCGGCCTTTCCTCATAGTTCATTTGGTAAAGAATCTGCCTGTAATGCAGGAGACCTGGGTTCGATTCCTGGGTCGGGAAGATCTTCTGGAGAAGGAAATGGCAACCCACTCCAGTATTCTTGCCTGGAGAATCCTATGGACAGAGGAGCGTGGCAGGCTATAGTCCGTAGGATTGCAAGAGTTAGACATGACTTAGCAACCAAACCACCACCACAGTTTTTCAAATGTGCCAAGTGTTTCAGATCCCCTTACATTTCTCATGTTAGTCCTTCTATTTAGATCTCCTTCCCTATCTTCTTCACCCAGATAATTNCTATGGACAGAGGAGCGTGGCAGGCTATAGTCCGTAGGATTGCAAGAGTTAGACATGACTTAGCAACCAAACCACCACCACAGTTTTTCAAATGTGCCAAGTGTTTCAGATCCCCTTACATTTCTCATGTTAGTCCTTCTATTTAGATCTCCTTCCCTATCTTCTTCACCCAGATAATTACTTTTCAAGCCTTAAGTATCATCTCAAGCATAAGTAAATCCTCACAATTCTTATTACAAGGAAAAATAGATTTTTCTATTTCTTTCATTTTCTATCTATATGAGATAATGCATGGTCACTAAACTTAGTATGTTATCATTTCATGATGCATGTAGATCAAATCATGATGGTCAGATTGAAGATTGATGGTCACTTGTCCACATGCCTAGGAGAACCAATTTGATGATCAAGGCCTTGGCCAGGAACCCTACACGTGAATTTTCCTTCATGAACTGCTTGCCAGTTCTTTATGAGATTTAAGGGTCTCTGACCTTGTTCTGTCTCTCTGCTAATTCCCACTACTGCTGAAATAGACAATGCCTACCTAACTTTACCAGCTTGTTTTAAGAGTCAAAAGAAAAACAATATTTATGCAGAGTTAAAGTGCCATGGAAGTGGGAAATTTTCATGTCCACTCTTCCATCCATACTGTGAGTTAACTGTTTAGGTTCCTTTGTATTATAAAATGGTTGGTACAGGTGGAGTACAGCAGAGAGAAAGGGCAACAATAGGTGGGAAGAGCTGTCTGTAGAAGGAAAAATGGACTAAACAGTGTTGGCTTGTTTCACGTACTGATTTAGACCTCTTCTTAATCAGAGACTCTTTATTGAATCCTGAATGTTCTTCTCTGAAAAGAAGATGAACTGTTAATAAACCAGGACAACAGGATGGAGAAACTTCTTACTCATGCTCTAATGCTGTGGATTACTTCCTCTTCCCCTTTCTTGTCCTTTAAGAACCAGAGTTGCCCCCCTGATAAATAATGAAGGCGGACTTGCTTCTGGGAAGATTCCCTGAGTGCCCACAGCACTCAGACTATAGTTAAGTACCACCATCTGTGGCCTGTGGAAAGCAACAAACACTTCCTGCTCCAAAAGTCACCAAGCATGCATGTGCCGCCCAAGGGTCATCCCGGAGGCTTTATGTCTCTTCCCTGACAGAGCTAGTGCTTCATCATTGAGCCAGGATGGCGGAGGCTTTGACTGTTTTTTCGGATTTTATTTGTAATGTTCCTTCTAGGCTCCAGACTCACTGGAGACATCCTGACACTGTATGCTTTGTCTAGCACAATGTGATGCCCTTTACCTACTAAGAGTGAGTGAGCCTCATAAAGGTGCTGCCTTCCCCCCAGAACAAACAACGGAAATGCATCAGGAGAGCTCAGCTGCAGACAGAATGCACATCATGAAGCAGGAGCCACCATGGGATTCCTTAGATGAAAGCCAATTTCAATGAACATTGTGTTTCAAAGCCTGCTTCCTCTTGCTCCGTAAGAGCCGCAGAAGGAACATCCCACTTGCGTCTGCTGACACAAAGGAATGCTGTGGCTGGGAGATCTTATCAAGCCTTCCTGTGCCACAGTAACAGAGCTCCACTTGTGTCTTGTAAGAATTACTCATTGTTTCATGGGGACGACTGGCTCCTTTGGGTGGGATCTGATGGCATCTCATGGAGTGGAGGTAGGTGGTGCTGGGAGGTCAGCCAGCCACATGACCTGGCTTCTTGGCTTCGGGGAAGTCAGAGAGGGGAGCAGACTTCTCCCAGGCTGTTGAATAGCTAAATGCATAAGGTTAAACTATTAAAACAGGCCTATGGGCTTCCCAGGTGGCGCTAGTGATAAAGAACCCTCCTGTCAATGCGGGGGGAAAAAGAGCTGCAGGTTAGATCCCTGGGTTGGGAAGATCCCCTGGTGGAGGGCAAGGCAACCCACTCCACTATTCTTGCCTGGAGAATTCCATGGACAGAGGAGCCTGGTGGGCTACAGTCCACAGGGTCACAAAAAGTTGGACATGACTGTAGCAACTTAGCACAGAACACATACTGTTCACTTACTACTATCTTCAACTGTATAAGTTGAGAACAAAAATTAAAAGTGTTGGTCAGAGTTTTTCTGTTGGTATAAGCTGTTTCTTCTTGTTTAATCAATTCACCTAAAGCTGGGTTATTCTGATAAAACTAAAAAGAATAAAGGAAAATTTTTTTTGAAAACAGAAATATATTGCTTTAAAGCCACCTCTGGAGAATTTAGATGCTAATAAGTAAACATATTAGTGTTTATGACATAAACCTCAAAAATAAATACTTTTTTATGAAGATGAACCTCAAGTTTAAAGGCATCACCTCTTCATTTAAGAATGTAAGTTAATAATGTTGGATTAATTAAATTTGGTCAATTCAAAATGATGTATCCTTCGTTTAGAAAGTTTGTGGCTTCCCAGTTTGGGTCTCTTCTAATAGGGAAAATTGGTGGTTATCTGCTTAGCTGTGTGGAGAGTAGAGTTAGAATTTTCTTCTCTTTCTTCTTCTTCTTTCTAAATGCTCGCTGAGTAATTATTACATATAAGAAACACATAACTGGAAGTATGATAGGCTAAGGAAAAGGATGATCATGTGTTTCCCAAGGGGACAATGCTTGAGATTAACAGTTTTAACCCCTCCCTCCTATATCTCCATGTGTCACCTTCTGAAATGCCCTTTGCCCTAAATGTACTCATATTCAGTTGTTTCAACTACAAAAATTATTTTCCTCTTTCTCTGTACGATTGTGAAAATCAAAATATTACCAAAATACATCTCTGATATTAACATATTTTTATTGAAATTATAAAATGTTGTAAATAGACGGTTTTCTCTCGGTGAGCTGTGAGCATCTTGAGGAAAGGAGTTGGATAACATTCATCTTCCTGTCTCCATTGCCAAGCAAAATGTCTTGCACATATTCAGTTCAATTCAGTTCAACTCAGTCCCGTCCAACTCTTTGCGGCTCCATGGACTGCAGCACACCAGGCCTCCCTGTCTGTCACAACTCCTGGAATTTACTCAAACTCATGTCCACTGAGTCGGTGATGCCATCCAACCACCTTATCCTCTGTCATCCCCTTCTCCTCTCGCCTTCAATCTTTCCCAGCATCAAGGTCTTTTCAGATGAGTCAGTTCTTTGCATCAAGTGGCCAAAGTATTGGAGTTTCAGCTTCAACATCAGTCCTTCCATTGAATATTCAAGACCGATTTCCTTCAGGATTGACTGGCTGGATCTCCTTGCAGTCCAAGAGACTCTCAAGAGTCTTCTCCAACACCACAATTCAAAAACATCAATTCTTTGGTGCTCAGCTTTCTTTATAGTCCAACTCTCACATCCTTACATGACCACTGGAAAAACCATAGCCTTGACTAGATGGACCTTTGTTGGCAAAGTAATGTCTCTGATTTTTAACATGCTGTTTAAGTTGGTTATAACTTTTCTTCCAAGGAGCAAGCGTCTTTTAATTTCATGGCTGCAGTCACCATCTGCAGTGATTTTGGAGCCCCCCAAAATAAAATCTTACACTGTTTCCCCATCTATTTGCCTTAGTGTGATGGGACCAGATATCATGATCTTAGTTTTCTGAATGTTGAATTTTAAGCCAACTTTTTCACTCTCTTTTACTTTCATCAAGAGTTTCTTTAGTTCTCCTTCACTTTTTGCCATAAGGGTGGTGTCATCTGCATATCTGATTACTGATACATATATTTNCCCATCTATTTGCCTTAGTGTGATGGGACCAGATATCATGATCTTAGTTTTCTGAATGTTGAATTTTAAGCCAACTTTTTCACTCTCTTTTACTTTCATCAAGAGTTTCTTTAGTTCTCCTTCACTTTTTGCCATAAGGGTGGTGTCATCTGCATATCTGATTACTGATACATATATTTGTTGACTAAATATTTATTGGATGGATGGATGGGTGGTTGGATGGATGGTTGGATGGATGGATGAGTGGATGGCTGGCTATGCTGTAGTGCATTGAGTTACACATGACGATTCAACTTAGATTGTCTACATGGTTCTTGACATGACCATAACTAGGCCTTTCCTCATCTAAGACTATTATCCCACTATATTAGATGCATAGAATGAAGAGATTTTCAAGATCACATATTTCCTTCATTTGACTGCCGAGGAAATGAGATTCAGGGGGGAGAATCTGATTTATTTATAGTCCCCCAGTTAATGAACAGCAGATCTGGGTTAAAATCCAGATCTCTTTCTTTTTAGTCAAATGTACACTACACTATTGCTTTCTATGACTCATCTTTGGAGGCTTTAAAGGACCTTGTGGAGCAATCTGGCTTGTCTGAGCAATGTGAGAGAAACCTGGCTAGAGCAGAACTGGGTGAAAGGGACCACCCCGGAGCTGCTGAATTCATATGCTGATGGTGCTGAAGCAAGGTAAGAACAAGAGTGATTGGCCTTTATTCAGGCTGATATTATTCCCTGTTCCTCTCAGAAGTTGTCTCACTCATAAATCAGTGGGTGGTGTCCAGTCCCTCCTGGATAACCTTTGGCAATAGCGCAGTCCAGCCCTATTCCACTGGCCAAGATTTCCATTTTATGCAGAGTCTAGCCTTTCAAAGCCCTTTCCAAAAAAGCTTACACTTCTCCACTTAATGATGAGGTTGATGTAAAGATGCTGTCTCTAGGTCCTCCTGCCATCAGGAAGTGCTTCCAAAATATCACGAATGATTGCCTAGACTCCTGTATCTCTGAGTTATGCCCAGTCACACTGCATCTAAATGCTTGTGGTTAACCTATACTTAAACAATATATTGTTATTTAAGAAGTTAACCTTTTATTTTGTAACAAGCTCTCAGGTAAAAGAATCTGGAAAAGAATACATGAATCACTCTGCTGTACACCTGAAATTAACATATCAGTCAAATAAGTCAACTATACTTCAGTTTAAAAAGAAAAAGAAAATCTAACCTTTTAGATTCAACTCTTTTAGAATGAACACCTAATGACAGGGATGAATCTCAAAATAATTATGCTGAGTGAAATGAGACAAACAAAAAGAGCATATACTGTATGATTTCATGTACATAAAACATTTCTGCTTCTGCTTCAACCTGACTAACACAGTATTTTGGTTGAATTTTAAAAGGTTGCATTTTTAAAAAGTTCAGTTCTGTTCAGTCGCTCAGTTGTGTCCAACTCTTTATGTCCCCATGAACCGCAGCATGCCAGGCCTCCCTGTCCATCACCAACTCCTGGAGTCTACCAAGGCCATGTCCATTGAGTCGGTGATGCCACCCAACCATCTCATCCTCTGTCGTCCCCTTCTCTTCCTGCCCTCNCTTGCTCATACAGCATACTTGTGCCTTCATGTTCCGCTCAAGCCCGATTTTGTATCTAGCACTCTCTCTTGAGAATGAAATACTTCAGTGCATGTTTAACCTTATGGCTCAGTGGGTCAGACAATACCTAGCTCAGGTCACATGGTACATTAGTAACCCGTGGCCAAGCATTCAATGTTTACCAAGACTCAGCAGCAAAACATAAGCTATTTCTTAAAAGAATAGTTATCCACAGAGGATGGCAGGACTTTATTCTAAAATCCCAAGGATTCGCATTATGATCCACCTATAGGAACCCGAAAGAGGCTCTAAATATTATAGCAGTCATATAAGCCAATGACATTTCAAGCACCATTGGATCTCCTGGATTATGGTCCAAGTGTAACCAAGTAGGACCCTGTGGGCCTNCAGCAAAACATAAGCTATTTCTTAAAAGAATAGTTATCCACAGAGGATGGCAGGACTTTATTCTAAAATCCCAAGGATTCGCATTATGATCCACCTATAGGAACCCGAAAGAGGCTCTAAATATTATAGCAGTCATATAAGCCAATGACATTTCAAGCACCATTGGATCTCCTGGATTATGGTCCAAGTGTAACCAAGTAGGACCCTGTGGGCCTTCCTGAGACAGAGCCATACCCTGTGTCCTCCCCAGTAACTCCTCTCTGAAGGACCTAGATAATAGTATTTGATGCACACCTCCTGAGTTATTTTATAGATGCTAAAGTGTGTGTTAATCTCTCAGTCATGACTGACTCTTTTTGACTTCATGGACTATAGCCTGCCAGGCTCCTCTGTCCGTGGAATTCTCCAGGCAAGAATACTTGAGTGGGTTGTCATTCCTTTCTCCAGGGGATCTTCCCAACCCAGGGGTTGAACTTTGGTCTCCCATATTGCAGGCAGATTCTTTACTATTTGAGCTACCAGGGAAACCACCACTGAATGGAAGACATTAACTACTTGAAGATCATAAGCCCCTAGACTTCCTGGTAGCTGACGATTGATAATGTTAACCCCTGTGACACCACCTTGTTACCTCAACATCAGCTAATCAGAGAGTCGTGCACGAATTGATCACGCACCCTGTGACTGCTGCCCCCCTCATCTTGCCTTTAAAAATACTTTGCCAAGTATTTGTTTGGGGGTGGGGGTGGGGTCATGAATCACCCATTCTCCTTGCCTGGCCCTGAAATAAATCCTTCTCTGCTCAAAAGTCTGACGTTTTGGTTTACTGGCCTCACTGGGCCTTGAACACATAAACTGGTGTTCAGGCACACAAGTGGCAGTAGCAGTCTGGGCTTCGCACAGAGCCTGCTCTTGTTCTGGGCCCCTGTTCACAACTTGTAGCTTTTTAGGTTACTCAGGAAATGTGTGAGAAAGTGTCCTTAACATGTCACACACTGGACCCCTAGATATTTCACTGAGGTTGCAGGTCCTTGATTTTTCATGGGGTTTATTCCCCACCTTCTGACAGGCGAATGTCTTATCACTGTGTCGAGAGCAGTTGCTAATTTCAGCTCACCTTATGCGCGGATCAGAGAACCTGGCGGATCCGGGCATGCTGAGGCAGCTGTAAGGCTGGCCACTGTCTCACACCAATGAGATGTGCCAGCAGGTAAGCAACAGAGTGAATGAGCAGCGATGCAGGTGCTGCTTCCCTTCCTCCCTCCACATCTCCCGTGAGCATCTTTCTTAGAGCACATTTGCACCTGAAACATACGAGAACAGAAGTTCCAGGAAATGTAGTTTATCTTCACCACATTGACACATTACAAATCCATCACAGATACAATTTATAATAGATTATTATAGGGTATAGAAATGAAATTTAAAAAAAAAACAGCAACAGTAGATGCTTATCCTGGCATGATCTTCTTTCCTGAGGAATCCATATGACAAAATAATTTCTCTTACCTACAGGGCCTTGATTCTACAGACTATGTGTGCCATGTTCTTACCCTGGGGAGATTTTCAAAAAAGAGCTATTTCCAGAAACATATATTATTTTTTAATAAATAAATGCTTAACAATGTGAAAATAGATTCACAGTTTGAGCATATTTATCAATTGCTTTTCCAGAGAGGCTGAAGCTTGTTTTTTTTAATGTTTAGTCTTCAAAGAATAAGAATTTGCTTTTAAGTTAAAAAGTGTGCTGCGGGCCAGCAGCAGGGAGATATACTTCTGCATTGTGGGGAAGAGAAAGCCTCAGAATTTGCTCTCCAGGTCGCCTGGAATGCTGCTCATCATGGTGCTGGAGAAGGCCAGTGTGGCTTCAGAATGGACTGTCTGTGCCTCCTGGCATGTGGAATCTTCCTTTTGTTTCTGAAGTCTAGTGTCTAAGAGAGAGCTGACATTAACTTCTGTCTCTTATTTTATGAATCTACAGCTTCCTCTTGGAAAGTGGTTAAGATGATTGGAAGGAAGGTGAGTGTATGTGGGAGAGAGGGACAGGCTTTTCAGTGACTTAAAGGACAGAATTCTCAGCTGAGAGCAGCAAAAGGAAGAAAAAGTCCAAATGAAACCAAGGGGAAGGTGGTTTTCAAGTCAATCTTTTCTTATCTCAAGCCAACTCATGACTTCCTGATGAAGACATTTGTCCACCCACTGGTGCTGGTGTTTCTAACTATTCCCACCATGCAGTAAAAATTGTCAACACCTGCCTCAGGCTCAGGAGTTGGGAAAAACCACAAGTGGGCAAGAGACACAAGTGCACAACCAACATGACCATTTTAATGATGAAACTGGTCAACTCAGATAATTTGCTGAAGTGTTAAAAGAAGTCATATAGTGTCTTTAACATCGTGTTGGCTGAATAATTATTTAGTAAATATAATTGGATGGTTGCCTAAGTAAAGAAAAGGGTCGTATCTGCTATTCATACAAACATTTGGCAAGTATTTGGCCCTATCCCCAAAGAATTCTGATTTCCCCCACCACCACCACCATTTTGGTTCTTGAAGGTTTAAAATCCCAAATGAAGTTGACCCTTAGGATTTGAGCATATTGGGCTCACATTAGAGACCCTGAACCACTGGACAAAGGAAGGAGGGACATAGAATAGAATGGAAAGAATTATTGAAATTTTCCACCCATGAACTGGACACACCCTCATGCAAACAAGACTTTTAGGCTATGGCTATATTTTATAATAATGTGATAAAACACTTGATAAGCCCACAGAGGATAAGCAATAGTTTTTTGGGTTTTTTTTTTTTTTTCCAGTTCTCTGAAATCCAGTACCACATGCTGAGCAGTTGGATGGAAAAGCCATTTGTCATCTCTGTTTCCAAATGTCTATTTCCTTTCTGGAGCCCCAGCAGTTTGAGGTGCTCTCAAAGGTGAGAGGCCATCATGTCAGTGGCTCTGATCTCGCATCCACACTTGTCCTTACTGTGTCCATCTCCACCACTTGCTAGCCAGCTCTGTCAAGAGGTGCTGGGCTGGGAGGTCATGGGAGGAGCTGTCAAGCATGTTTCTTTCTGGCTCTGCAGCTGGCTCTTCATCGCTCAGGAAAAGGCAAAGAATCAGAGACAAGCTTCTCGAGTGCTTTCTCCTTTTTGTAGGCCTCTCCAAGTGCTCTGGAAGAGGGGCCAAGTAACCCAGTCCCTTGAAAAGTTGTCTCAGTCCTCAATACCTTGCTTTCTTCCCTCAACACCTCTTTGAAACACTATTCTTATAATCACAATGAGAAAATAAAATTACTTAAGCTCTGTTCTTAATAATAAGGACTCAAATAATGGCAAAGATGGTCTTACAACTATGGCTATGGCTTCCCCGGCCGCTTAGTGGAAAAGAATCCACCTGCCAATGCAGGAGACACAAGTTCAATCCCTGGGTCGGGAAGATCCCCTGGAGGAGAAAATGGCAACCCACTCCAGTATTCTTGCCTGGGAAATCCCATGGACAGAGGAGCCTGGTGGGCTACAGTCCATGGGGTCACAAAAGAGTTGAACATGACTTCGTGACAACAAAGTGGATTAACAGACTTTTTCTTTAAAAAGAGGTGATCCATCTTCTACATTTTCATTTGTATTTGACTTTCGACTGCCAGACCCAGGAACACTCTGAGGCTTCCTTGTGGTTTTTCATATGTTATATGTTACTTTGATGCTTTGCAGTTTTCAAAGTGCCTTTACACAAAAAATGATCTCTTTGGGTCCTCAGATAACCCTGGGAGGTGGGTAGGGTTGATGGCTATTCTATCACCACCTCTCATAAGGGGGGGAAAAAAGTAAATAAGTTATGTAACCTGACCAAGGTCACTCTGCACTTCAGTGGTGGAACTAGATTTCAACAGAGGCATGTCTCTGGAAGCTTTCTTTCTTTCTTTTAATCTATTTCATCACAACACGCCACCTCTGTGAAGGAAAGGTGCACACAACTTTTTCCATATTTCTATTTTCTTCTTTCCCTACCACTATTATCATTTTCCTCCCTACCCAACATCCCCTACTTAAAATTTATGAAAGTAATAGTATCCTCTTCTATCTCTCCTCTCTTTTCTCTTTTTTTCCTCCCTATTTCTCTCTCTCTCCTTTCTCTGTCTCTCTCTCTCCCTCTCTCTCTTTTTCTATTTTGTTTTGTTCACTGATTGGGTACTAAAAGTAACACGTGACTGGGATTTAAGAGAATCAAGCTGGAAATATTTGTTTCACGTAACTTCTCTGCCACTCAGTTACTTTACTTGCAAAATTTTTCTTCCTGAAATAATGATTTTTCCACAGGAGTGAAGAACACAAAAACAAAAATATATATATGGCTAAAAAAGCTGAGAGCGACTTTGTAGGTTTTCTTATTTTAAGTTACAGATGAAGGGTTCAAACTTATAACATCTGTCTGTAAGTCAAATATTCAGTGACTTTATTTTATAGAAACTTCCTCTAGCCTCACCAATAAGCCATTTTTAACATGAGATGCCAAAACAGATTCTGCAAAATTTAGGAAAGAAGTCAGAGTTGCCTCCTCATGATTATTAATATCTGATCATTTCTCATGTTGATGGCATTTTTAAAATGCAAATTAACAGCCAACAAAATAAAAACAAAGGAAAGAAAATGAGATGGTTCTTCATTCTAGCGCTCTATATTTCTGGTTTTGTTTGTTATATGAAGTGATGGCAGGTGATGGGGCTGATTAAGTACAGACTGAAATGAGCTGTATTTAGATACTGTCTACAAAGGTTTTTCCTAGGAGGAAGTCCTTATTTAACTTCACCCCGTGGTTCTATAGACTTGTGTGCTCTGAACACAGCTGCACAATTAGTAATCATCATTAATCATTTCTACTTCTGTACTTCTATCACCAACAAAATTATAGCAACCTATATTTTTAGTAAACTCTAATTGCAAGTTTAATTTAATATTTATTTATCACTTTAAGAAGCAGTTTGCTGAACTGATTATACAAATCAAAAGGGATGTTTCTGAAGACAGAAATAAAACTTCCCATCAGGAATAAATAGGTTTTTCAAAAGAACAGTGTCTGCCTCTTGGCAGAAGGAAAAACGAAAAAAAAAAAAAAAAGTCCCAGAAAATCAGGCTTACAGGCCTTTTCTACCTTTAATGTGAAAATAAGTATTCATGTGGGATGGCTTTAGACTACCTATTGGAAAATGCATATCAAGTAACAGATGTATAATTTATGGAACTGATCGCTTTAAGCAAAGAAGCTTAAAAATGAGTTTTGCAAGCAACTCAAGTTGTTCTCATGAGGCAAATGTATGCTAATTACTTAGAAGTGAAACCTGCCCTTGAAACGTACACAAAAAGGAAAAGAAACTTGAAGAAATGTTTAAGCAAATGTTCCATCACTCTGAGAAGCATTTTCTAGACTCCTTCTATGGGAAGAGGTCAGGTGGTGTTTATACTCTTGAAAACTCCATTAGATAGTGAGCCTTGAACAGATGAGTTTCTCTCAAGGAACCGTACATGGATATTCTCCAGGTACTGATGCAGGATTTCCAAGCTTTCTGGGTGGATGGATTAATGGATGTATCAACTAGAGATAAGAAATGTTCTTTTAGCCAGACTCAAGATGTAAAGCAGACAAGGGCCTATTTCATTAACAAAATTGAATCATTCAGAGACTCAAGGACAAAAGTTCAACAATGTAGATGACTAACAAAATTATCACTGTTAGACTTACATTATAACTAGAAGCACTGGATTTTAAAAGCCAAGTCATGTGTTGTCAATGGCCTGAGGTCTGAAAAAAAAAAAAAATCTCCCACAAAGGCCCATACAAAAAATGTTTTGAAGTGGAATCTGAGACCTGGTAGTACAAAAGTGCCTTAAAGATCCCTAACTGGCATGGGGAGGACTAGGGGACAGGGGCAGTCTCTAAAGTAGACAGAGCTCTTCAATCACGTGCAGGAACTGGTGCTTTAAAAAAACAAACCACCAAAAAGAATACAGGTAAATGTCATAGCAAATCAAGTTAAACATCACTAGCATCTTATTTCCTGGTTTTGGTTTTATTTTGTTCTGTTTTGTTACTATTCATTTTAATGCCTTCTTTGGAAGAGATAAGTTTTCCCTAATATAAAAAGAAAAAGGAATGGCCATTTAGAGTATAATGGATAATATACAGTAGAATCTTATGTAAACAAATTATCTATTAGCTACAAGCTGCTGCAATTTTCATGAATTTTAAAAATGAAAATTGAGAAAAAAGTCACAGAAAGTCAAAAAATAGGTAAAGTTAAATCATGTATTTATAGAGATACATATATAAGTGGTAAAATTATAAAGAATAGTAACATAATTGCTAACATAAAATGCAGAATTATTGTTTCATGGAAGGGGCAATAGAGAGAGGGAGATGTGATCAAGAGACCTTATATAGGTGGAGGGATCACAAATATAGATAATATTTTATTACTATTTATGTTGGTGATGTATGCATGAGTATTCATTTTATTATTCTTTAAACTGAGCATAAATATCATATACTCCTATAAATGCATAATTGACAATTTTGAGTTTTTCAAAAGAGATGAGTCAATTTTTTACAATTTCATTTCTTTTCTTGAAATCCTAACGCTCCTATCTTCTGAAAGTAACCTTCACCCAGAGAAATCTGTGAAGAAACTCAGGACACAGTGTTTACAGATTCATAGACAAAGTAGCCATAGAGCGAAAATAAATTAAAAATCAGAAGAAAAAAATCCCTGGTTGGATGAATTTTAAAAGTTGGCCTCCCTTTTTACTTTCTGCCTTGGTCTGACACTCAAGACCTTTACCAGTGGAACCCAATCTTCTAAGAGTATTTCCTAGAAATTCCCTCCCTGTGAAGCCTCTTTCCTTGTTGAGTATGATTCCCTGGGCAAGACTTCACCATTCCCTGGCAAAGCATAAAGCCATTTTCCACCCTTGTGCTTTGATTATCTCATGCCAGTTACCTGTATTTCCCATTCTCTTGATGACTGACCATCATAGTTTGACCTCTTCTGGGAAACCACTGTGATAACCTCATAACCTCAGTCTGCAGCACTCTGGCCTTTTCCTGAACTCTTGAACAGCTGCCTATTTAATTCTGTGAGTAGTTAATCTTGTGGGCTTTGTAACACCAGAATTTTCATCAACCAGATTTGTCTTCCTCCTTGGCACAGAGCTGGTCTGTATTTCCTGTCCTCCCTTGCAGCTAGCTGCAGCCATGTGATTGAGTGCTGCCCAAAGCAGTGCGGATACCGGTGCGTCATTCCTCTCCAACCCTGCTCTAACACCTCCCACAAAATCCTTCATGCCCTCTTTCTCCTCATCTGTGATTGTTCCAGACACCCAGTGAAGCGCTTTAAAGCTCTAGGGATCTGCAGACAGTATCAGGAGTCAGCCAGCTTTTTCTCTGAAGGTCAGATAATAAGTATATTAAGGTTTTGAGGATACATAATGTAAAAACCTTTCTTAGCTTCTAGAGTTAGGCTGGATTTGAGTTGGGGGCTGTAGTTTGTCGACCCCATTACAGATGAAAAGATCTTGGATTTCAGAATGTCTATGTAGAGCACAGCCCTCTTGCTCCCTGCTCCCACCTCTATCATGTCTGCAACTGACCTACTTGGACTATGAAGGGAGCGATACTTTTTACTGTGTTTCGTTTTCTCTGAACTATAGCAATGAGAATTTCCATGGTCCGAGGCAACAAAGAGATAACTATTTGGGGAATTTGGACGAAGTAGAGTTCCAGTTTCAAGAAGCTGGGACCCATTCACCTCAATTAGTCTTCTCTGCTAAAATGTTGATTCTAGAAATATTTAGTTTGTTGCTTGCTTTTTTCTAGTTATTGTCTAGGAAACCATTGTCATCAAACAAATCTGCCTAGGCCAAAGCAGCCTGTTTTAAAATCATAGCTTTAAAATCCAGCAGAAGAAACCTCAAGTTGGAGGAAAATCAAGAAGAGAATGTAGAAGAGTAAACAAAGAAAGAAGATGTGTGCTTCACCACAGAAATTGAATCTGCAAAGCATATGGAAACCTCAGGTGCGTCTGATTCACAATATTAATGTTTTCCCTAAGATCTACAATCTTCCTCTCTCTCTTCTCTACTTTTCTGAAATAACCCACATCTGTGAAGCTTCTTCAGTTTTCATTTTCTCAGTCCCTGCTAATACACAGAATTCACTAGTATCTACATGCCCAGGCAGTCTTTGGTAGTAAATCAGGGTGAGATAATGAAAGATTTGGAACAAAAACTCCCCACTGCAGCCTGCTTCACTCAAACAGCCTGCCAAGATGGTGTGGTTCTCATGTGAAGAAAGTGCTCCTTCACCTGTACCAGCAAGTTGTTCTCCCTAAGACAGCAAATTGCATTTGTTTTGACCTTGAGTAAGTTGCTATTTCCCTAGGTTGACATTTGTTCTGTTCCTTGAAGCTGCAAACCACTTCAAGGGCATGTTTTTCTTTCTACACATACTGTCTTCACTTACTTACTGATGTGCAAAACTTGAGAGGCACAAGAGGAACATGAATACAAGCAAAAAGCCAAGAGATTCATACCTGTTCTTGCATTGCATTTCCAGAACCAAAGGAAGGAGGAGTCTTTTTGATTGTGATGTGAAAAGTGGAAAGTGATAACTTCCTATGTTTGACTTAGTCAAAAGAAGTTCAAAGGCTTTTATGTATTCTGGATCCTCACTTTCCTATCTCTCAAATTAGATTTATACACACATATAGCCTCTTCACTAGAGCAGGCTATAGGGTAGATCTTAATTCTCATCAGCTACTAACAATGGACTCTGAGCAGTTATTTATATGTGAATTTTGAATCTACCAGCCTCCGTTCATTATTTGATGAGCTATTAATAGTACTAATAAAATATTCATAGCTGGTTTGTTGATTCTTCCAGGGTTCCAGCTTTTCACTCAAACCTCTGAAAATCATCATTGTGGGCTTTAAGAAGCAACAGAAAACCCAGCTGAATAAGAACTGGCTTCCTTTCTGGCTGTCCCAGTAGATCATACTTAGTAGCTGCAGTATTTGTGGTGCCTGTCCCCTGGGCTTGGACACCAGATACTGCATGCCTAAGTCTAATGCATCCAGGAACTATAGGTGGAGGTGGTAGGGGATGAGGGGAGAGTTGACTGACCTTTGCATTCCATCAAAAGTGAATGCTGGGCTCCTTTGTTTAGACTAGTCTAGAAGAACCCACAGAGAAGGTGATGGCACCCCACTCCAGTATTCTTGCCTGGAAAATTTCATGGATGGAGAAGCCTAGTAGGCTGCAGTCCATGGGGTCGTGAAGAGTCAGACATGACTGAGCGACTTCACTTTCACTTTTCACTTTCATGCATTGGAGAAGAAAATGGCAACCCACTCCCGTGTTCTTGCCTGGAGAACCCCAGGGATCAGGGAGCCTGGTGGGCTGCCGTCTATGAGGTCACACAGAGTCGGAAATGACTGAAGCGACTTAACAGCAGCAGCAGCAGAAGAAGAAGAACACAAAGGGATAGAGTAGAATTGACCTTGTGTTGAAACTCCTAATATTGTTCTTCTAATGCAGTAAAAAAGAGCAGCTCTCCTGTAAATTTCTTGACATGTTTATTTCACAGGAAGAGTGTCACTAATTTGATTAATTTTTTAGGATTTGTTATATATCTCCCCCCAACACACTCAAAGAAATGAAAAGATAAACAATTTTAAATTTTTAGTATCTTAAGAGTACCATGGGCCCTTGTGAAATTTTGTTTGAGAAAATTCATAGAAAGTTACTGTGAAGCAACCATATACTTAGAAAGCTTCTTGTTTAAGACTCCATTGGGTCAATTCTGAGGTTATTCTGGGAGTTGGATGCATTTGTTCTCTCTCTGAATCACGATTTCTGACATGTTATTTTACAAGTTCTTGATCTTTTTCTAAAAACTGACAGGCTTATGGAGAAGTTAATAATTCAGTGAGTAAAATATGCTTATGTCTGCAAACAACAGAGATCAAAAAAGGTGCCCCATTTTTACTGTGAATCTTCCTAACAATATTAAATATGCAAACCCAAATTTGACTTAGAAAACATGCAAAAGATTTCAGCCTTTAAATCTTCTCTGCAGGTTTCCCTTATCATAAAATGTTTTTAATTTTGCTTGAGGTGAAACAATTTAGAGCCCAGCTTCAGACCACTGTGTCTTATATTATAGAATTTATAAAGGGAAGAAGGTTCTTAGAAAAGTGTGGCCTATGTCAAAAGTAGCTATATTACACCAAAATGACTATTTCTACATTATTTCCAACTAATGGAAAGATAAATTTGAGCATGATTTTCCTATAAATGATAACTAATGTATTTGATGAAGGCATTGGTACAAATCAGATTTGATATCACCATATAAGATACAGCTACTTTTGACATAGGCCACACTTTCTTAAGAACCTTCTTCTAATAGGGGCATTGGTGGTTCAGTGGTAGAATTTCTGCCTCCCACGTGGGAGACCTAGGTTTCATTCCTGGTCAATGCATCATGCTCTTGTTTGTTTTGGGGCTTCCCTGGTGGCTCAGATGGCAAAGAGTCTGCCTACAGGGCAGGAGACCTGAATTTGATACCTGAGTAGGGAAGGTCCGCTGGAAAAGAAAATGTCAACCCACTCCAGTATTCTTGCCTGGAGAATCCTATGGATGGAGGAGCCTGGCGGGCTATAGTTCATGGGGTCGCAAAGAGTCAGACACAACTGAGCGACTTCATTCTCTCTCTCCAAGGCGATAAGAGTAAGACTTTTCAGGTCCCTAATGATTTCTCTATTTTCTATAATTATTTACAATGATATTTCAGTTATATTTGGGACATAGCTGTCAAACTATAAAAATAGCCTCCTAGTCCACAAAACAATATGCTATCTTCAAATTAAAGATGAACACTCTGTTTTAGAATACAAAAAGTTCCATTCCTTGGGTTGCTATTCCATTCATCCAAAACGTCACAGAAAATTACCTACTAGAAGCTGAAATTCAGGTAAATAATTTGTGAAGCAATACATAAATTCATGAAAAGAAAGGAAATCTTTTGTGCTGACAGACTTTGCAGGGAGCAGTAGTAGAAGGACCAAGCTCTTCCTCCCCTGGGATCCTTGGTTTCCTTTGCCTAGAATCCTCTTTCTCCACATTTACATGGCTGCCTCCATGAGATGATTAAATTGCATCATCAACTCAATGGACATGAATCTGAGCAAATTCCAGGAAATAGTGAAGGACAGGGGAGCCTGGTTGCTGCAGCCCATGGGGTTGCAAAGAGTCAGACACAACTTAGCAACTGAACAACAACAACTCCATCTTATCTTGGGAACTCAGCAAAAAGCTTAAAGGTTACAGATCAAATCGTTCTGATCACTTAACTAGGTAGGTAACCTATTATATAATTGTTCACATAGTCCTTAGCACTAACTGATATTCTTGGTTTCTGTTTAATGTCAATCTCCTTGCACTTGGGAGACAGGAATTTTGTCTTCCAAGACAAAACTCTGTAATCCTAGTATCCAGAATATCTACAGCAGGTATTATAGGTTGAACTGTATCCCCAGCCTCCCAAAATATGTTGACATTCTAACCTCCAACACCTCAGAATGACCTTCAAATAACTGGAAGACGGTTGTTACAAATGTAATTAGTTAAGATGAGCTCATATGAAGTAGAGTGGGCCCTTAGACTAAAAACACTCTCTTATAAGAGAAAGGCATACAGAGACACTTTGTGAAGATCTAGACACATGGAGAAGGTGGTGATATAAAGAAGGCAGAAATTGGAGCTGTGCTACTATAAACCAAGGGATACATGGGGGCTACCAAAAACTGGGAGAGGACGTCAGAAAGAACATGACCCTACCAACACCTCACCTCCCTTTTCAAGTGCTGATAGCTGATATTCTACCCCTTCACCCAATGGCCAAATAGGTACCTTAAAAATGATACTAAAACCTGGGATTTTTGCAATAAAAATTTGTATAGAAAATGGACTGAAGAGTATCATTCTATTGCTGTTCTCTAGTTTGGCTTAAAGTAATGTTGCTATAATTTCCATCAGAAATATTTGTAGGAGGGAAGATTTTTACCATAACTTTGTACTAATGTTATTGTGAATTTCCATGTTTCAGCTAGCATTAGTTAATAACTTTAAAATGCATTATATATATTTTTTCTTTTTTGCAGCAGTAAGAGCATGCCTTTGGGACAATGGATGGCATCAGAGTTGAACTGAAGTCAACTCTAGTTTTTTAAAGAAAAATTTTCATGACAATTCTAAGTGAGCAGATTCAAAAGACAGCATGAATCAGTCTCAAAATATTCTGGGTAATTAATTCCCAAAGTTTGCATGACCTAAACAGTAGTAGCTCAAAAACACAAATTCAAAATGTATCCAAATTGTTAGAGCTGATTTTTAGTGATTGCTTTTTAAAAAATCTGAAATCACTTGAAAACCAATTATATATATGCATGTATGTGTATATGTTCAAAATCACCAGCATTTAGGAACTGAAAAGTTTTATTCTGAGATCCTTGGAAAGGTTACTCCATTTATATATCCCTTTATATCAAATATTGGCTTCCCTGGTAACTCAACTGGTAAAGAATCTGCCTGCAATGCAAGAGACCCTGGTTTGATTTCTGGATCAGAAGATCCCCTGGAGAAGGGGTAGGCTACCCACTCCACTATTCTTGGGCTTCTCTGGTGGTTCAGATGGTAAAGAATCTGCCTGCAATGTGGGAAATATGAGTTTGATCCCTGAGTTGGCAAGATCCCCTGGAGGAAGCCCTAGCTACTCACTCCAGTATTCTTGCCTGGAGACCCCCAGAGAAGCCTGAGAAGACAGAGGAGCCTGGCAGGTTACAGTCCATGGGGTGGCAAAGACTTGGACAGGACTGAGCAACAAAGCACAGTACACATCAAACATGGCAAATAGGAAGCTAAATCATAAAAATCTTCATTTATTCCTCAGTGCTATAAGAGCAATTTCTTTAAAGGCAGGCATATCATCTTATAACTGCAACTTTCTCTGTCTGTTCCGGGCATAATACATAGGATTAAGTAAAAAGAAGCAAATGGATGTACTAAAAACAAGGATCAAACTTTGTGGAGTCATGTGCAGGGTCTGAGAGCATTTCCTGTCTCATAGGAAACATTCACATCACGACTTGTCATCTATACTGTCTAGCCCAGTGTCTCCTAACTTCCTGGAATAAAACCAAACTAAGCAAAGCAGTAAAAATGTCAATTTTTCCGTGTTTTGGAATTCCAAACTCTTATTACTAGAACACTAAATCTTTCAACCCTGCTGACTATTGTGCCATCCAAAATTAATAGTGTTTTTTAATGGTTTATTTTTAAATGTAATGCTTCTATCTACATCCCATAAATTATAACAACTTATTTTAAACTTATTCTAAAATTCTGCAAAATATTGGCTTAGTATTCAAACCGACCTCTGCTTTTACTTTGACAAATGACTTGAACAAAACTCATTCTCCCATAAATATTAATTGGGTTTTAGATGCTGGCAAATAACCAGAAAGTGAGCAATATAAAAGTCATACTTAGTTTATCCTGTGGATTTGCCATTCGTGTCCTCTACAATACTTGTTGGTTGAATGATTTCCAAATCTGATCTATATTCCAACTTTGCCTTTATAAGAAATCATCCCATACAGAAACAGGGTTATATTTTTTCAGCACCATCTCCACCAACTACATGGCCATCAACACTTTTCAATTTGTAGAAAATTCAGCATCATCTGCCAAGTTGTCAAGATGTCAAAAGTGGATAGATTATTTTCACAAGACTACTTCCACTGTAGGTGAATTTTAGGGACTCACATCAGGTGTGGGGAGCACTTCCATGCCACGTGCTTTCACATTGCAGAGATTAGTAGGTTCTTATTTTCTGTTTGTAGCAAGCATTCATACAAAGTACAAATTCATTCAGCCTAAGGAGAGACATTTCAGATTTACCCAATCTGGAGTATTTATTATACCAGTAAGGAAATAAAAGTGACTTACCAAGCCACTAAAATCCAGATTTTCTCACCATCAAGGCCCAGGTCTTATTCATAGCTCTTTGAGGAAAAAGGAAACACAGAATTAACACCTACTGAATATCATCCGTGGGCCAGACACAGTGATAGCTGCCAGGCACTGTCATCTTTCAAAACAGAGTTTAAGGGTTAGGTTCCCTGTTCGATTTCTTCAGCAGGAAATTGGTTCCACCTCTTATTACCTAGTTCTCTGATTCTTAGTTTCTTCATGTATAAAATGTGGTTCATAAATGAACCTTCCTTACTGACAAAGACTAAATGAGATAGTCATTATCAAAGCCTTAATAGTACCTGGCACATAAGTGAATATTGAATGAAAAAATATTGAATAAATTGAATATTGAGTTTTNTTGAACTTGCTGTTACATTTGTACTTGTCGTTGCATTTGATAACATTCCAGTCAACTCACTAACAAAAGGAATATCTATTCACTCAACTATTTAAATTTGCAGAAATATCTAAATTAAAACTAATGATTTATCCTTCCCCTTCCAGCTATACAGCCTCTCCCCTACTGCTAGATGATTCCTCTTAACAGTTTGTATTGTCACCATTATATATGAACATACTAAAATTCATGTAACTTGTACGAGTCCACAACTTTGATGAGGAGAAATACAACAATTTTTCTTTAGCTCAAATTAATTTCTGTCTTGAGGTTCCATCCCATCAGTTAGGTAGCCACTCAGTCTCAGTTACTCGGCATAACTTCCTTTTTCCTATAAATTGGCTAGCATGTCAGGGACAGAGAGAAGGTTATGCAGTGCCAAGAAACTGAGTGGGAGGTGTGCAGCATCTGCTGCTTGGTAACCATGGTAATACTGACACTTCTTTCACCCTATCTGGGCCTTGGCCACCGGTTCCCACAGACACACCAGCCCCTGTTGTTAGACCCTGTCAGGTGTGTGGATTTCTGTGCTGTGTCTGAGCCACGGCAGTCTCTGCCAGCTTATCTGATGCCCTATAGCAATTTCCTCTGTGGGCTCTTGCCAGCCTCCCTGGCCTCCGCCTGGAAGTCAAGGTCAGTTTCCTCTAGCCTTAGAACCCACCAGCCGAGCTGTAGTTTTCCACTTGCCCAGCTGTATCGAGGCATTTGGTTTTGGGCCCCCTTTTTTCCAGGCTCACCTCCAATGCTCACTGCATTCTTTCTAATACATTTTCATCTCTCCCCAAACTGGGGGCATCTACTTTCAAGCTTTAATAAGAATCTCTGTAAGATGCTTTGTATATTTGTATTTTAATTTCTGTCAGATTATCATTGTTCAGTCAGGCAGTCGGTTCCAACCCCTCTCTTCTCCAACCCTCAAATATCCGCAAGTTTGACTTTTTGGAAGCCAGCTGCTAGAATGATTCTTCTCTCTATTCATACCTCACTGGGAACAACAGACCTGGAGCCGTTTAGAGGCTTGAATGGGGGTAAGGGTAGAAGGGTGTAAAAGTTGTACTATTGGAAGAAAAAGAAATGGTTAATATCTAAAAATATTATCCCACTACAAAAATAGGCACATCTGGAAAATAATTATTTCGTTTTGCTCTTTTTCTAAAGTTGCCATTATATATCAGACTGTGACTTATACTTTTTCACTGAATGGATCTTGGAAAATGCATGCATACAGATGTCCCTCATTATTTTCAATGGTTTCATAGTACAATTCAATTATTATCCTTGTTGACGGATATCCAGGTTATTTTTGTTAGCGTAAATAATGCTGAATGACAGTATTAACCAATATTTATTATGGTCTTAAAATATAGCAGACGATGTTTTAAGCATTTAACATGCATCTTATCACTTAATCTTTATAAAATTTCATGTGATATATATTTTTCATTTTCTTTTTCTGCAGATGAGAAAACTGATGCACATAGGATTGAATAACTTACAAGGTAAGTTATCAATGTGAATCCCAAGTCTAACTATGGAGGCCATGCTCTTAACCATCACACAGTCCTGCCTTCCTCAATTAATAAGCACACTTGTATATATATTTATATACTTTGTTTTTATTTCTGTGAGATAACTACCCAGAATTGAGCTTATAGGTAAAGTCTTTGTGCATTTTTATATCTCGACAGATCCTGTCAGATGACTTTTGGAATGAAGCAATTTACAGAACCATACCAAAGTGTTCAACAGGATGAATTACCCCCAAGACTTAACAACAGTGGGTGTCGGGTCTTGTCTAAAGTTATTTCATGCTGGTGGGAACACTGTCTCTCCACCTCAAATGATGACCAGGTATTTCAGTTTTCACTCTAGTGACTACTAACGTAGATGTCAAGCATCTTTTCTTAGGATTATTGGTCCTTTGTATTTCCTCTGCTGTGAATTGCCTGTTCACATCTGTCATTTTCTAATTAATTTGTAAAAACTCTTCATGCATGAGCGATATTAAGCTGCTGTTTTACATGTGCTGTAAATATTTTCTCTTCTTTTGCTTTATACCACACAGTAGTTATACATGGTTATTTATCTGACTCTTTCATTTTATTCTTTATGAAATAATTGCATAGTACTCTATAGTATGAATTGCTTTTTCAAAAATATGTTAATTTACTCTGTTCCCTATCTTGCAAAAGAAAGCTTGTTTCATTCCATAGCTATATAAATGTTTTCCTGATTTTTCTTTTTTATGATTTTACATGTTGTATGTCTAGTTCCTTAGTATAGCTGGAATTTACTTTTGGATATTATGAATAGGAGTTGATACTATTTTCTTGCTAATAGATAGCCAATTACCCTAATTCCATGTATCATATGAATTTTCAGTTGTTTGTATATTGCATATTACACTTCCTTCCCCAGTGACTTCCACTCTCAGATACACTTGGATCTACTTCTAGACCTAATTCTTTCCAATTGATTTATCTTTCTTAATATCAGTATCATTCCACTTTGATTTCAGTAACTGTAAAGTAAATTCAGATATTTGTTGAAGTACACTCCCCCATTTCTGAAACAGAACTATAAAGTTTATTACATACTTTTCCTTCTTCAGATAGTTCATAATATCTCAGCAGAACAAGAGGCTAACTTAAGTGGGTTGTTTTTTTTTTTCATGAATGAGGAAGTGCAGATTTTTCAGGCAAATGAAGCTCCTTATGTTACATGATCTGATATCCTTCAAATTTCGCTAATATTATCAATGAATTGACCTTGAATTGGAATTTACATTTTATTTCAGTTTTAGACACTATCTAAGGTCCAGACAATAGAGAAATTGACCAATGAGGGAAAAAAAGCTAGGAAATTTTATGACTAATAAAAATCATTATTTTGTTTAAATATAAATGATTGATTTAGCAATAACTTAACTTTAAAAAGTTGAATACTGTTACTCCTGTGATGTAATGTTTATTTTTAGTGTCCCTTCCCCTGTCCTCAATCTTTATCACTAATTTGTACCCAACTATAATTTTAAAAGATTTTTATTCCAAGCTTCATTATGGATGTGAGAGAGTTGCAATTTATGGGCTTTTTTTAATGCCAAGATCTTAACTAGTTTTCCATCAAATTCCATGGGCGAGTTGGTTCTTGTGAGTTTTGCCTAGGTTATTCTTATTTGTAAATGTAGCTCCAGAGGCATATTTCTCTAGATGTAATATCTATGTTTAAGTAATGCAAATAGAACTGCCCTGCATTAGTATATTACTAATTCATAACTGAAATTGGCACAACAATGATTCATGTGCTGTAATATTCATTACTGCTTCCTACGAGTTTTGAAAACCTTCTTATTTTAGGAAGGATTCTGTCTCAACATCCATCACAGTGGATTTTTGCCCTCATTTCCTTAGTATTTATTCTGGATGGTATTTGTAAGATGACGAGGATCTATTTTGGTTGGGGACACTATTCTCCTCCCAGAGAAGGAAGTGAGAGACCCCGCCGCTTTGTCTCCAGCTCCAAAGCTGTTAGACAGATCAGACAGGGCCCTCGGTCTGCCAGGCTCCAGGAAGGCTTCTCTCTTCTGATGGAACAGCTAAACAATTGTTACTATTTACAATGGGCCAAATGGAGAAGTATTCTTAGAACAATAAGAAAAGGGAAAGTCGGCCACCAAGCAGGAAAGAAGGCTTTCAGGCAACATCAAACCTAGAGAATGTGAATGTCTTTTAAATGTAAACAGTTTACCCATAGCACCTCTTCAAATAACAATACCAGGGGTGCTTGCAACGTGCCAGGCGCTTGACACGCACTATTATCTCTAATCCCCTAACAACCACACCAGACAAGTATTAATCCAATCTGACACAGGAAGAAATCAAGGCCAAAGAGCTTGTAATAACCACTCCATGGCTGGTAAATGTGGAATTCAATCCCAAACTTGTATTATACAGCTAATATATATCCTATCTTACCTATCTTGTTTATAAATTAAAAAATAGGTGGAAGTTTACAGTTTTTAATGAGTGAATCTATACTCTTCTCACAAAAATCACAAGGTAGCAGTTAGGTCTCCACTGATAGACTGAAATATGTTCTTTTTGAGTTTCTCTGAATCTTGCAGAGACAATGGGAATCAGAAGAAAACTTGCTATGTGCTCTGTCATAGGGCAGCCTCCTTTGTCACACACATAATTATCCCTGCCTCTCTCACTCCCTGGGGCTTCCCTGGTGGCTCAGATGGTAAAGAATCTGCCAGCAATGCCCGTTCAGTCTCCAGGTCATCAAGATCCCCTGGAGAAAGGAATGGCTACCCACTCCAGTATTCCTGCCTAGAAAATTACATGGACAGAGAAGCTTGACAGGCTACAATCCATGGGGTCCAAAACACAACTGAGCAACTAACACTTTCACTTTTCACCACTTTCAAATAGCCCATGGGATGAACTCTTACTTTGATTATAGTAACTCCAAACCTTGAAGACAAGTGTGTAGATTAGAAATCTATATCACAATAATCATCATATTANCTTGACAGGCTACAATCCATGGGGTCCAAAACACAACTGAGCAACTAACACTTTCACTTTTCACCACTTTCAAATAGCCCATGGGATGAACTCTTACTTTGATTATAGTAACTCCAAACCTTGAAGACAAGTGTGTAGATTAGAAATCTATATCACAATAATCATCATATTAATTTTTAACAGAATGATTGGGTTATATATAGCACAAGTATGATGAAAAATAGTCATCAGTTTAAAAATGGCCTTCTTTCCATTAGAGTTTTAATGTTTCACTGAAATTTTCTGTAAATGCTAGATCAATGAAGCAAATCTTACCTTAATTGCATATAATTTGCAACAGATGAGAGGAGAAAATAATGTACTTAAAAGTGAGGTGTTCATTGGAATGTTTCGGAGATGGAGTGATACATGAGAACAAGTCAGTATTTGATTTAAGGACTATAATGAACCATGAAAAGTTACTAGTTTTCTAGTTGCTGTAAGTATAATGACAAAATCATTTTATTTTTTTTTTTGCTAACTTTTTCTTTTGCTCCAATGGGCCCAGGGCCTGCTCTGCACTTAGGAGGACAGAGGAAATGTTTGTGTGTTCTCCTTCTCACTGCCTAGCACCACACTCCCATTGAAGGTTTCCTTTCCTTGTCCTCATCNTGTTTCTTTGTTCTCTGTGTCCTCAGGTGGCGATTTTGGCTGAACATTACAAATTTTTGCCCCGTGTCAGGACAGAAACATAACTTTGCCTGTGTATTACATAATTGGGACACAATTTTCAGGCCTCAATCCTAAAAGGCAACTCTACTCAACAGAGTTCCATTTCTATCCAAAACATCTTCAACAAATAAATCTTGTTACATATGTAACAAAGCACTACACATGCATTTATGTGTGGATAGCCAGATGTGTCTAATTTCCCAAAGCATTTACCAGTTACACATAACTTGTTTTTCAAAAATTAGTTTAAAACTATCCTAAATGTCATTTATCTCAAGAAATTCAAGGTTGACTTCATGAAATTTGGAGTCAGATAGCAAGATGGGTGGAAAACATGGTAAGGGAGATAACTTGTCAGGAAAGGGGAGTGTAACCTAGGGTCGAATCAAAAGGAGAGAATCACAAAACTATCTGGAAAAGGCTTTCCATTAGAAATGTAATAAGGACCTAGCAAAATCTTCAATGGTGTTCCTAAACAGGTGGCTCTAGTGGCAAAGAACCTGCTTGCCAATGTAGAAGATATACAAGACACAGATTCGATCCCTGGCTTGGGAAGATCCCCTGGAGAAGGAAATGGCAACCCATTCCAGTGTTTTTCCCTGGAGAATCACATGGACGGGAGGCCTGGTGGGCTACAGTCCATAGAGTCGCAAAGAGTCAGACATGCATGACCGAAGCAACGGAGCACAAAATCTTCAATACTGAAAAGCAATTATGAGTCATCATGCTATGCTGGTGGGCAGAAAAGATTGTGGGAGACCGTGGCCAGTGAGTAGGCTACAGCCCAACAGTCACTGTGGATTTTACCCTATCAATCAGTCAGTTTAGTCGCTCAGTCATGTCCGATTCTTTGCAACCCCATGGACTGCAGCACACCAGGCCTCCCTTTCTATCACCAATTCCCGGTGATGAGTCAAATGAATCAGCTCTTCACATTAGGTGGCCAAAGTATTGGAGTTTCAGCTTCAGCATCAGTCTTTCCAATGAATACCCAGGACTGATTTCCTTTAGAATGGGCTGGTTGGATCTCCTTGCTCTCCAAGGGACTCTCGAGAGTCTTCTCCAACACCACAGTTCAAAAGTATCAATTCTTCGGTACTCAGCCTTTTTTNCATTAGGTGGCCAAAGTATTGGAGTTTCAGCTTCAGCATCAGTCTTTCCAATGAATACCCAGGACTGATTTCCTTTAGAATGGGCTGGTTGGATCTCCTTGCTCTCCAAGGGACTCTCGAGAGTCTTCTCCAACACCACAGTTCAAAAGTATCAATTCTTCGGTACTCAGCCTTTTTTACAGTCCAAGTCTCACATCCATACATGACCACTGGAGAAACCATAGCCTTGACTAGATGGACCTTTGTTGGCAAAGTAATGTCTCTGCTTTTTAATATGCTATCTAGGTGTCATAACTTTCCTTCCAAGGAGTAAGCGTCTTTTACCCTATAGGCATAAATAAACAAATGTCAGAAATTTTTGACTTTAATGAATGCATTCAGAATTTTATAATCAAAAAAGCACCTAGAAAAGGCAAGTTTTTCTGCTAGACTTATACATTTTATGTTCTTTAAAAAATAAAAAAAAAATTATGTGCTTAGAGAATCCCAGGGACAGGGGAGCCTGGTGGGCTGCCGTCTATGGGGTCGCACAGAGTCGGACACGACTGAAGTGACTTAGCAGCAGCAGCAGCAGCAGCAGCAGCAGTTTAGGAGATTTAAAAGTTTTATTCTGGTTCTGGAAAAAATTCAGGTGAATATGGAATAAAAATGAAGACATATATCAGGGTAAGAACCCAGACCTTAGCATGTTCTGCATGAGACATGAGTCCTGAAAGAGCAGGGTAGGCATATGGCTCTAGAAGGTTCTAGAATGGTGGCTTCTGAGGGTGTGGTCCACTCTCAAGTTTAGTCTACAGCCAGCTTTCCTGACAGTGAGCCACCATCAAGACACCCAGCTTTTAGGTCCTGGAGTAGCAGGTAGTTTAATGGAGACACGTGCTACATTAAGAGAGGTTCTAATTGCAGTTGATGTTGTAATATTTACACTGTTGAAGGTGTTTGGTTCCTTTTTTAGGAGCTGAATATGAAAACTGTCTGCCAGACTGGCTGTCAACCTGTGAATAATGGGCCGCACCATATGATAGAAACAGGCATGATGACGGAGTCTTGAATCTGGTCTGTGGAAGATCTCCTCCTGTCTGTAATTACACCAAAATGAAATGTTCCCAGTTGAAAAGAACCAATGAATTGTATTTTAAAATCTACAGAAACACACCAATGTCCCCCATCTCCATAATATGACTCCAGCTTCTAAGTTTGTGACACTGAGAAAGAAACAGAAAATCCATCTCTTTCTTAAGCTTCAAATGACTGGGGACTTGAAGAAGGATCAAAGAAACCCTTCCAGGCTCTCTATTTTTTTAGTTTTTGGTGCTTACCATGCACTCCTAACATTAACAAGCTTAGTTCCATGATGCACCTTCTGGGCCAAAAGATAAGATTTTCTTTCCCCTAACTCACGTTTTCTCAAATATTTTTCAAAGCTGAGGTATAAGTCTTTTAATAGAATTATGCAAATGTTGCCCTAACTCCAAATGTTTTCGGAACTAAACGCCTCTTTGAAGAGTCTCTGTATTTGCAATGTCCACATGAGGAAACAAAAGCTAGGAACAGCAGGCGATGAGGGGGACAATGATGACATCCCAAACTCCAGTTTTATTTGTCCCCAAAGTTACTTTGTGTAAATTCAAAGCAACCTCTGCTTATGAAAGGTCAAACTCGCTGGGATGAAAATGCTGACCGGTCATTAAGGGATAATCCTCTTGGCACAGTAGAAGCCCAGCTCAAATGCACCTCACTCCTGATTTGAACTGTCTGGATGATGGGATAAAAACATCTAAGACCGAAGCCCCCAGGGCAATGAACAGTGAATACTTGCATCCCTCCCAAAACTGAGATGCAAAAAGTACATTTGAAAAAAAAGCCTTGGATCAATGAGAAACAACTTAGTATTTCCTAGTTTTTCTCTTAAAATAATGGAAAACTTTTTTTAATGAGGCTCAGGAAAAGAGAACTATAAATGATTTCTTTCAGGGTGACACATGCTTAGAATTTCAGCCAGGATAAGACCCCTTGTTTAACAGAAGACTAGTAAATTCACGTTTGGAAGATATATTTCAGAAAAGCATGCCAACTGTCCTGATCCCATAATTCTTGGGTCTTCTGCTTGTGGATTAAACAAAAGTCACATACTTAAAACTGCTGCAGGTCCAGGGGCACTGCCTTATCACTCACCTTGAAACTAAGTGCTGATGAACAGTATTGGTTGGTTTTTGGTTTTGTTTTTGTTTTGGACTCAGGTAATGTTGCAACAAGAAAACAGTGTGTATAGTTTAAAGCAGTCCCCTCTGCTCTACGCCTAAATGATGCAGATTTTAGGCCGTGGCCACAGCTCCAAAGCAGCTCAGAGCACCCCAGCTGCCCTCCGAGCTGACCCCTTTCCATCAGCTAGTTAGTCTCTCTTCAAGGTGAAGATCCCTGTCGTCCCTACCAGCAGTACTGGAAGGTGAAGTGTTTGGCAAAGCAGTCTCAGACGAAGGATGGATACAGAGAGAAGCAGCACATGGGCCCAGTTCAGCTTTTGAGGGTCACTAGCTAAGGATGACATTTACTGCGAACATATCATTTCCTCATAATGCGGTCTCAACTGAAAAGCCACGTCCTATCAGCTCTCCAAAATCCACGTNAGTCTCAGACGAAGGATGGATACAGAGAGAAGCAGCACATGGGCCCAGTTCAGCTTTTGAGGGTCACTAGCTAAGGATGACATTTACTGCGAACATATCATTTCCTCATAATGCGGTCTCAACTGAAAAGCCACGTCCTATCAGCTCTCCAAAATCCACGTTGATATTTAAAAACACACACGAGAGAACAAACCCCCCAAACGCCAGCCCTTTCTTTCCCTTAGAGTCACGCCTGCCTGCCTTGGCATGTCCCTGTGAGATGCCCTTAACAGACACAGCTCTGTGGCTGCAGCTGGGAGGTGAGTTGCTTGCCCAGAGTGTATTTGCCGCCGTCCGTCTGGGCAATGTTTTTCGGCGATGTGCACATTCAGCTAGCATCTCTGCCAAGGAGCTTAAGTCGGGAACACTGGCAGTTCCAAGTGTGCAATCTGATTTCAAAATCAAGTTCCTGTGCTTCTGCTGTATCCGAGTGTCCCCAGTCATGATGGGCTTGACTGTCACTCTCTCAGCTGCTGTGTAACTTCCCTTGCAGGTTGCTTGATATTTATCTGGCTTTAAAACTGGCATCTAGGTCAGCAGAAGTGGAGGAGTTTCTTCCTTGATTTATTTGTTCTTCTTCATGTTCAGTTATGATTAGCAGCCATCTCTACGTAGCTGCTCTATAATTTGTACCCTGCTCACTTCTGGGACTTCTTCTAATAGCACTGTTCCATAGAATAACATTAATATTATGAAAATGAAATCCATTTTTACAGTTTAGCATGAAGTGGATGGTGTTCTTTTATTAGAAATTGCTGAAGGCTGCAATTTGCAAGTAATTAGTTAATCCATGTGAGATTTAACTTTCATGTGTATTTTCTCCTAGAGAACATTTTCCTATAAGCAGAATGACAAAAATGAAAAATTAAATCCAAACCAAACACACCTATCAAACTAATTCAGACCACAATAGCAACATCTCTCTGTTGCCCATATATCTCTGAAAAACGTGGCTCCCCACTTTGGTCTGAAATGTCAGGTTTGTACCCAAAAAAGGGTGGGGCTGTTGGTGTTTTTTGTTCAGTGAGCTAATTTTCTCCCCTAAAATAACATGGGAGCTTCCTTGGTGGCTCAGACGGTAAAGAATTTGCCTACAATACAGGAAACTTCATAGACACAAATCAATTGCATATTCTTTTCCAAGAAATTTCTGCAGCAAGGTTTTCAGATAGGGTCGTTTTACAACTTGAAGTATGGCTAACACAGCAAAGAGAATAAAAAGATGTTGTTTTGGCTGGTATACTTGGGTATTAGTTTGCAGTCTTGAAGCTAACTGAATAGCCAGAGACTCTGGGTTGAGTCCAGGGAATGGCTCTGATTCTCTAACTGGTTCAAACTGGTTTGGTTGCCTGAGTTAGAAGTGCTAAAAGGGAACAGAAAACAAATATCCCCAGTGGCTGCTTTTCTGAGCATCATTACACAGGGTACAGTTGTGAAAGAAGGTCAGGAATGACAAGCAGACTGGATTGTGCCTCAGGGTAAAAAAGATCAATCAGAACTATATGTATCGACTATACCATAAAGGGACCATCAATGTGTGTGATGGAGTAGCTTGTTTTCTAGTTTCACGCTTCTCAGCGTTTTAAAATTCAGCATAGTCATAGCAGAATGAAGCATTTTCCACTGCTCTTATCATCTTCGAATGTGCCCTTCGAATGTGATATTAGAACTGTTAAATATTAGCTTTTTCTTTATTTTTCTGCCTCCCCTGTTAGAGGGTTAAGTGCTAAGGAAACTTTCACTTTATTTACTCCTCATCTTTAGATCTGCACCAGTGCTGGGCACATAGTGCTTGCTCAATAAATGTGTGTGGACCAAATACTAATCAATCTTTGTCAGTTTTATATACCATAAAGCTGACTGATGATATGCCTATAGCTTCTGAAACAACATTACATTATTTCACACTCACTGAACATCAAAAGCAAAATCCCCACTTTTTAATTTCAGCACACAGTATAGATTGCTAACATTTTGAGACTTTTAATATTCTTGCTTGAAATGAATGGAAGCCTCCTCCTCATATGGAGAGTTACTGATTGGTTATCAGTAACAGCTTATGAGATTGTTTATTTCTTGAATAGAGGCCAGAAATAATATTGGAAGAGAAAACTCTTTCCAAAGTTCCCTTCTGAATGCACCATCCAACGAAAGAAAGCTGAGAAAACATTACTTCAAAGTCCTTTCAAGAAAGTGATGTCAAATTTTACACTGATATGGTGCTGCTTTTATTTCATATACACACACATTATCTGCTTTTAATAAAATGTTGATAGAGAAATCTTGTTACAGCTGGAAAGAAATGTGGAACAAATGTCCTCTTACAACTTNAAGTCCTTTCAAGAAAGTGATGTCAAATTTTACACTGATATGGTGCTGCTTTTATTTCATATACACACACATTATCTGCTTTTAATAAAATGTTGATAGAGAAATCTTGTTACAGCTGGAAAGAAATGTGGAACAAATGTCCTCTTACAACTTGCAAACTTTAGCCAGTATATTCTAGGTTCTTGGATTAGCAGGCTTGTCTCAACTGGTGTGTTTTCTTTAAAAAAGGCAGATTTCTAGGCCCCATCCTGAAATTTCTGATCAGTAGGAAAAGTAGGGTGCAGAAATCAGAAATGTTTATAATCATGCCATGTGACTTATATGCAAGCTGTCTGCAAACGTTACTTTGAGAAAAATAGAAACGCCCTTATTGATAGAAGATCCTATAAGATCATGGCTTCCTTTAACATAATGCTCATTAGATTGTAATTTAGATACTTGGTTGCCAGACAAATACCTATAAGTCCTGATTACAAGAAAAGTAAAATGTCCAAGAGCCTATTAGAGCATGCTCATCTAGTTCTAAAAATGTTGATCGTTTCTGTTTTTCAATAGACAGGCTTTTGTTTAGGTTGGCACTACAAATGCTGGCAGAAGTCAAATGCAGGGGGAAAAAAATCAATAGAAATATTTATTCTTCATTTGGCAAATCACACAATGTTTTCTCCCATGTCAGCTGATTCTCAGAGTAACTCTGTGAGGGAGTCAGCATAGGTATGTTACTCTATTAATAATTTTGCATATGAGCAAACCCAGGACCAAAGAGATTCTCACTTGCACAATGATAAGTAGAATTAACCTCAAAGGGCCCATCCCTCCTGGGACTGCTCATGCCTAGTTTAGCATTTAATGACTCTTCATGATCCCTTGGGCTTCCCAGGTGGTTCAGTGGTAAAGAATCTGCCTGTCAATGCAGGAGATGTACGAGATGTGGGTTCAATTCCTGGGTCAGGAAGATTCCCTGGAGGAGGAAATGGCAACCTACTCCAATATTCTTACCTGGAGAAACCCATGGACAGAGGAGCCTGGTGGGCTGCAGTCTAGGGGGGTCACAAAGAGTCAGACATGACTGAAAGACTGAGCGTGCACACATGGGCCCTTACAGATATCAAAATATATTTTCTCATTGCTTTTCTTCCCTGACTGTTTATCTCTAGAAATACTGCATGGAGAGATCTCAGTACATTGCCCAGCTCATGGTAACTAGGAGGAAGAAAAGGAGAGTTGGATTGTTATTGTTGTACTTAATATTAAATGAGATAATGTGTGTGAAAAGCCCTTCGTAGGTTATACAATAGTAAATATATACATGCATATATTATTATATGCTTCTGTGACTATAGCATATATACATGTATTATTATTATTATTATTTATCTTTTCCTAGGCATTAAGGCTTCAAAACGGGAACTCTTGAGATCACCGACAACAAATTTGGTGATAAATTGTAAAATGAAAAAAATGGAGGAAGGAATACATGCAGAAAGAAATAATACTTTTTAGAGTAAGAAATGAATTACAGTATGTTGAACTTTGAGGAAGTACTCAAATTGAAGTTAAACTGTGGGAGGAGATTTATGACTTGTCTCCAAAATGTCCCCAAATGGCACATAAATAAATAAGTATATGCAAGCTTAGAGTGTCTCTTTTTTTCCTCAGAAAAGTTATTGTAGCTGAATTCGATTCTGCCTGAGATGTTGGTTGCTTCAGAGGAACCACACAGACTGGTGCCTGTGCTGTGAGGTAGCCTGACTGGACCAGGTCTGAGGGTATCTTTTCTATTCTGGAAGCAGGGAGGCATTTCTCAGCAGGATTCTTTGCTGCTTCTCACAGCCTGATAAGGGAATGTAACACAGCCTGCCTCACAGCCTTGTTATTTTCATCTCTTAATATTTTCTGGTCTCTGCACCTCATCTATATGCCCATAATTCTGTATCACCAGCTGTAATCAAATCCTACCTTGGAAATGTCAAACCTGAGTGGAAAAGAGAGCAGTCGTTCCAACAGCTGCTGCTCTGGGCTGTTTTGCTGTGTCATAGCGTGAGGAGTGTTTAGACATAAAGTTGCATTACCAGAGTCTTTTCATCAAACAAACACTGCCTAAGAGTGGTGTAAATAAGTGACGTGATGCCTCAATGAAGCCAATTGTTCAAAATAGGAGCGAAGTGAACATCAACTTACTGCATGTGCAAATCTTGGTGTACATTAGAATGTTGTTGTTCAGTCACTAAGTCATGTCTGACTCTTTGTGACCCCATGGACTATAGCCCACTAGACTCCCTTGTCCATGGGATTTCCCTGGAAGAATACTGGAGGGGGTTGTCATTTCCCTCTCTAGGAGACCTTGGACCACGGATCAGACCTGTGTCTCCTGCACTGGCAGGCAGATGCTTTACCACTGAACCACCTGGGAAGCCTGCATATTAGAAGAATTTTGTATAAAGGTCTGAGGGGCTTGAAAGACATTTGTCTCATCTAGTTGAGTCAAAAAGAGGAAACTTATCGTGGCTGATGAGTTCACAAATGTTATGCATCTCACAGCAAATTCTGATACATATTATTATTTTGACCTACCACTGATTGCAGTATGAATCGGATCTAACTTAAACTAGAATCTGGACCAGATCATACCTGATATACTCAAGTCACTTGGCACATTGGCTGCCAGTGCTTCTTTGATCCTGACTAAAATGCCCACTTAAGAAACTCATGTCTTAGCCCCCGCTAGAAGCTCATAAATCTCCTTTTAATCTCATTATACAATACAATACCCACTCAATGCCAAATAAAGGGTGCATTCAAATAGTATTTGAGAAACAAAATTCAACATGCTTCTCTAGAAACTCTTACATCTATTTCTTTAAGGGAAATTTTTAAATTGCTGGGAATGGGTATCTTTTCCTCTTCTTGAAATTTGTAAGGAGCTTGAAAGCAAAAGACATTTTTTCCTGTAACATTTCCCTCAAAATAGAGGGAAGGAGAAACAGAAGACACAAAAACACGATCATTCCCAAGCCCACTAACTAATCTGTTCTTTTGAACCAGAAAGAAATAAAAATATTTCAAATTCTTTGCAGATATCTGGGATTTCAAGATGAAGCAGACTCTCTAGTCTCTTTACTCCATTCCTTTGCTCCCATATCTGAAGATCTTCAGGCCGATAAACATCTACCCACAATAAGAACTTGGTTTACTAAGCATCTACTGTATATTGCACCCTGGACTAGAGTTCAGTTCAGTTCAGTTGTTCAGTCGTGTCCAACTTTTTGCAACCCCATGAATCGCAGCATGCCAGGCCTCCCTGTCCATCATCAACTCCCGGAGTTCACTCAGANGGTGGTGTCATCTGAATATCTGAGGTGATTGATATTTCTCCCAGCAATCTTGATTCCAGCTTGTGTTTCTTCCAGTCCAGCGTTTCTCATGATGTATTCTGCATATAAGTTAAATAAGCAGGGTGACAATATATAGCCTTGACATACTCCTTTTCCTATTTGGAACCAACCAGTCTGGTGTTCCATGTCCAGTTCTAACTGTTGCTTCCTGACCTGCAAGAGGCAGGTCAGGTGGTCTGGTAATCCCATCTCTCTCAGAATTTTCCATAGTTTATTGTCATCCACACAGTCAAAGGCTTCGGTGTAGTCAATAAGGCAGAAATAGACGTTTTTCTAGAACTCTCTTGCTTTTTCCATGATCCAGCAGATGTTGGCAATTTGATCTCTGGTTCCTCTGCCTTTTCTAAAACTAGCTTGAACATCTGGAAGTTCACGGTTCACGTATTGCTGAAGCCTGGGAGAATTTTGAGCATTACTTTACTAGCGTGTGAAATGAGTGCAATTGTGTGGTAGTTTGAGCATTCTTTGGCATTGCCTTTCTTTGGAATTGGAATGAAAACTGACCTTTTCCAGTCCTGTGGCCACTGCTGAGTTTTCCAAATTTGCTAGCATATTGAGTACAGCACTTTCACAGCATCATCTTTCAGGATCTGGAATAGCTCAACTGGAATTAAGCTTCACAAATCTCACTGCATTTGGAATTTTCAATCCCTGGAGGTACTGTTTACATGCTTTGCAGGTAATAAACAAGGGTCAGGAAAGGTAGATACTTTGCCTAAGGTGCTAAGATAGAAAATCTGAAGCCAGGTCTNTCACAGCATCATCTTTCAGGATCTGGAATAGCTCAACTGGAATTAAGCTTCACAAATCTCACTGCATTTGGAATTTTCAATCCCTGGAGGTACTGTTTACATGCTTTGCAGGTAATAAACAAGGGTCAGGAAAGGTAGATACTTTGCCTAAGGTGCTAAGATAGAAAATCTGAAGCCAGGTCTATCTTCCTCCAAGTCTGTGTGTTGTATTTCTGTCTGCACATCTGCACTTATGTGATTCGCTGCACAAAGGTATCGAACTTCCCTTTATCTAGATTCTCTGTTCACTAGTTATTTGATTCTGCACTGGTCACTTAACTTCCTAAAAAATAAGTTTCTAAAAAATGGAAATAACAATCCTTGATCCTTGTCTTTTATACAATTGTTGAAAAAGTAATATGAAATAACATATATACAGTATTGTCTAAGTGCTNCTGTTCACTAGTTATTTGATTCTGCACTGGTCACTTAACTTCCTAAAAAATAAGTTTCTAAAAAATGGAAATAACAATCCTTGATCCTTGTCTTTTATACAATTGTTGAAAAAGTAATATGAAATAACATATATACAGTATTGTCTAAGTGCTAAAAAAAAGCTTCCAAATCACAGGTGTGCATTACTTAAAGATAGGTTTGAGTATACAACTGAAAAGTCCAAAATGACTGTGGCTTACATGAGAAGAAATCAGTTTCTCTCTTACGTGAAAGGTGACCTGAGGGAAAGGGTTCGGGAAGATATTGGCAGATGCCCAATGTATGGCACCCACAGTCCCCTGGTCAGGCTATAATACATGACCCCGTGGTACCATATGGCCCCACCCACACTGACTACATCCAGCAGATGAGAAAAAAGTCTAAAAGAAGGGAACACTTCCTCTCACAAGTGTCTTTTGCCAGAAGTTGAACACATTTGTACATTTCCCATTTCCCCATAATCTTAGGCTACCCATTAAGGCATTTAGAGACACAAATCATGTTCAGATGACAATACTGAATAATAGGGCTTTTGAGGCAATGAGTCATTTTCCCTTTGAGAGCATAAGTGATACTTTCAGATTATTTCTTTTTTTTTCTTTTGACTGCTGGTTCTTAGTTCCCTGACCAGGGATCAAACCCCTGCATTGGAAGCACTTTACCCTAACATCTATACTGCCAGGGAAGTCTTTCGATTTTTTCTAAGAAAAAATACACATTAGATATTACCCTCATTACTAGAGTGAATATGTTTCCCATATAATCACAGAATGACTATAGGGGTTGTTAAAAGGCACATGGTTAGTGGATTAAAAAACAAGAACAACAAACCAAGATATTTGATATTTGATAGTTGCACCTTCTCCCCCCCCCCCTTTTTTTTTTGCACAAAGCAACTGGACAGAAAATATAAAACTCATCCAATCGCCAAATGTTGGCAAGAGAATATTCCAAACATCCTGAAGAATGACTTCAATGTGGCTTTGAGGAAACATAACTAAAACCAGCATTCATCAAACCAGAACATTATAACCAAAAATCTAGAACTTGAAAAATTGCAAGGTAAGGAGAAATAGAAATTCGTTCTAATTCTTTCTAGCAGCTGTGTGAACAGTAAACCATAGGGGCTCAGAGCTTATGTAGAAAGACCAACCACGCAACTGTGGAGGGAAACTGAGAGAAACACCAAAGTCAAAGAGGACTCCAAGGGGCCTGAGTAATGGGCAGGACCCAGGTGCTCCACAACGAAGTGAGGAAATGGGAGGAGTTTGGCGCCCTGGGACAGGGGGAGGTTTAGACACGCGGTTATAATTAGAACTCATGCAGCCTATCTAAGCAGCAAAGGAACTGAACAGTATTCAGAACAGCTGCAGGTGACTCAAAGTGCCAGGCCTGGCAGCCCCACACACAGCTCCAGACAAGCTCCACCACCCAGGAGACCCGGGTCCAGGCTGACACCGGACACCGGAAGCTCTGCCCCTACTGCCACAAGCCCCAGCTGTCCTGTCGCCCTCACCAGAAAAAAACAAACAAACAAACAAAACTATATTCCATACGCTCCTGCTTCTCACTTCCCTCTTCAAATGAAGGCCACCTGAGGCGCAGAGCTGGGTCACAGGCTGCAGGGGACCTGGCGGAAGGCTCTGGTTTCTAGCTGGAGGATTTGAGTGTGAGTCCCTCCAGCACTCTTGTCTGGAAAATCCCATGGACGGAGGAGCCTGGTGGGCTGCAGTCCATGGGGTCGCTAAGAGTCAGACACGACTGAGCGACTTCACTTTCACTTTTCACTTTCATGCATTGGAGAAGGAAATGGCAACCCACTCCACTGTTCTTGCCAGGAGAATCCCAGGGACTGGAGAGCTTGGTGGGCTGGGGTCTATGGGGTCGCACAGAGTTGGACACGACTGAAGTGACTCAGCATCAGCAGCCCCTCCTCCCAGGAAGCGATTCCAGGGCCTCACCACCAGCAACCCCCCAGATATTCTTGTAATTATTCCTTTGCTCATTACTAAGTGCTCAGTGAACCTCTTCTTAAAAGGGACATAATTTTCTTCTTTACTTCCAGTTCTACACCAAGTTTCTTGTTGAATGTGCAGCTGGGCCCGTCTCAAACCAGATAAAGGCCTGGGTTGTGAAAACTACTTCACTGTTTAAGAAACAGTTCTTTGGGGCAGGGTAACATTAGTATTTAAAAATTGGGAATTTGAGAGGCATTGGTCTGGCACTCCTTAACAATAGTCATTATCACCAGGTAATTATTAACTCTTCACTGTTATTTATTGAGAGGTTACTCATGCTAAATGCTACTGTGCAAAATGCTTACTTTCAACATTTCCTTTGACTTTCACAATAGCCACTTTAGGCAAGACTAGATTCAGAGAATTTAAGTACCTTGTCTAACCAGTAAGGAATTTCAGCGTCATAAACACTTCTCTAGGAAGCTATATGCTTTAATTTAATCTCTAAGAAGACAAAATGTCAAGTTAGGACCCTGGAGATCCACAATACAACAATCTGCTCCAAATAAATTTCATTTCATGAGTATTTTACCTTTGTTTTTCACAGATCTTTAAAATGGTTTGCTATGTCTTCCTTGCTGGGAATTTAACCTTCATTGTTTACAAAATTATGCACCTATGTACAAAGGTACTTACTTATTCTAGGTATTTTTGGTTTTGTTTTCCATAAGAAGGAAAGAACTAGAACTCTAATGTCATCAGTTAGGAACTTTATAAATAAGTTTTGACATACCTACATAGTGACATTTTTAATGAAGTGTTTTAAAGATATTTTAAAATATTATTTGAAGTTTAAAATATCTAGATGAAAAACAGTGGTTATGGTGTGATTCCATTTGAAAAGCTGGACACACAGATTTATATGCCTGAAGATGCGTAAAACACTTCTAGGAGGATATGCAAATGTGGCAGGAAGGGAAAGGAATTTGTAAAAAGCAAGGGAGACTTTTACCTTTCAGTTTATATCTTTTATCATTTCAGTGTTCTACTTTTACAGTTACTGAAAGGGAGTGTTTTCAGTAAGTTCTCTGTATTTGAAATGCTGCTGAGCCTTTTGAAGAAGCTATTGTATGCTTTTTTATCCATTTTTAAATTATAAAGCTGAAGAGAACTTTTGTTTTCATACCAAATGTTTTTATGTAGTCTTGATTCTTTCTTCATTGTGGCTAAAGCAAATCACACAGTATTAATATGAAGACATTTGCATATTGGTCAAAGTTTCCCTCTAAATAAAAAGAAGAGAGAATTGAATGCCTAGAAATGGTTAAAATGGTCAATTTCACGTTATATGTATTTTAACCACAATTTTTTAAAAAAGATACAGAACTTCATAATATGAAGTACTGAATGGAAAGGTAAGACTTCTTTGGTGCCTGCTAGGGCCAGGCTCTGTGAAAAGCGTGTTGCATGGTTATCTCTTTGAATCTTCAGACTTCTACAACCTTGCTGCTTTTCCTGCCCCTCTCACAGAGAACACTGAATGAAATGATTTGCCCAAGGGCCTGCAGCTGGCAAGCAATGAATGCAGAGGAAGCCCAGAAATTTTCATTCCAGACACGGGAAGCCCTGTGTTGATATATTACTCTTCACAGCCTCTGTAATTCAAATAAGCTTGACTGCTGGAAATACACCTGTGACATTCCCAAAGAAACTGACTCACTCCTTGTATATATACACAGTGCAGCGTGAAGCTTAAAGACATCTTAAAAATTATTTAGCCCTTGTATCTGGGCATTTTAGGGCTAGTTTTTTTCTGATTTATATACAACAAGTTTTGACACCAGTACTTGATATTCCTAGTTATTAATTTGTAGGTGGTGTTTTCCATATACAATAAGTAACTGGAGTACACCGGCTAATTAAATTTTCTGGCTATATCAGTGATGAACAGAAAACTTTTGTTTTCATCCTAGTACTGAAAACATTTGAAATATGTTGGTATACTTTCTTTTCTTAGTAAAATAATAATAAAGTCTTCTTCTGATAAAAGAATTTCTTGTGCAGTTATTAACATACCAATAATCATTTTCTAAAAATATGTTAAGCTGAAAAAAAAGGACCTGAAAATGTCCTTTTTATAAAATACTAAATCATTAATAGGAGTTTGTTTCAGGTAATTTCCTCATGTTTCTAAAAGTAGAATTTTCAAAGTGCTTCTGGCTAAGTGAATTTCACTTAATAAGGTTTGGCTAAACATTGATGTTTCATATAGTCCCACAAACATGTAAGTCTTGAATTACTGGGTTTGGAGAAAGCTCTACATTTAGTGAAAGACACTAAATGCAGGACAAATACTGAAAGTATTGTTTGTTATTAATAAAAAGATATCGTGCTTTTACAAAATACACTTTCCTGCCACATCCTAATCCCTTCTCTTACCCAGATACTCCCTTGGAAAAGATAGGTAGTTGTGATTCTGTTCTCTTTTTCTCCTCACCCACGGTTCTACATGTTTTCTTTAGGTGCACTCACTAGTGTGTGTGTGTGTGTGTGTGTATGTGTGTGTGTGTGTGTGTTACAAGATCCTTAAGAATCAGCTAATCAAACTTCTAACCTAGCTGTAGACTTGCCTTCAGCAGCATTCCCAACAGACTATAATCAAATCTGAAAGGTAATTCTTTTATTAATAGTTACAGGACATTCTTCAGACAATTCTAGTTGCTATCATCCTCTGCCNATGTGTGTGTGTGTGTGTGTTACAAGATCCTTAAGAATCAGCTAATCAAACTTCTAACCTAGCTGTAGACTTGCCTTCAGCAGCATTCCCAACAGACTATAATCAAATCTGAAAGGTAATTCTTTTATTAATAGTTACAGGACATTCTTCAGACAATTCTAGTTGCTATCATCCTCTGCCACCAAAACAGTCAACCATGGATACTAGTTCCAGCACCTAGAGAAACTCAGATCGTGAACACACTCACTTTTCTACAAACAGACTTTCCAAGTGTTCTTTGCCCAAGACTTTCCCTTATCCAGTTAGGGAGTTACTGAAAATGATAAAACCAGAGGCTGTACAAGGCTCCTTGTAAGGTCTAAATAAAATACTTACTGAAGTGTATTGTTTTGTCTTACATGACAGACTATCCCAAACTGAATTTATTTTTAACATGAATGGAAGCAATGCACTTGCATTATGTATTTGAATAGCACAGGTATCTACATTCAATTGTTCTCAGGTATCAGCATCCAATGGAGCTATGCTAGAAGCCATGCAAAACGTGTTTTACTCCTTGTAGCAAAGTACTCAGCTCACAGGATGAATAAATGAAGACAGAATGACAAGCAAAAATATAATAATGATACACATACAATCATTACACACTAAAAGGCAGCAGGAAAACAAGAGCCCAAGATAACAAACAGGTAAAAAAAAAAAATCCATAATTAGACCTTAAGAATGTCTTTAGTTGTGAAATGTGGATGATTTACCTGGTGATGCTGGATGTGGGTTGGGAAATGTTCACCTGTCTTAAACTATCTTGTAGGAGCCAACCTGACTTCATGTTTTGCCAGTCTACTGGGTGTTTTCTTTACTGGGAATTATTAGCCAACCAGTTTGACAAGAGTTCTTTGTTTTTTTTGCACTGATATGATTTATTTACTGAGTTGCCTGAACAAACAGGTTGTAATTTAGGCTATTGTATGAAGAAGCCTGAAATTGTTTTTTGGAGAAGTTAGAGCTCTCTCCCAAGAAAGGACTATTAGACAGTTACAGTAACTGATGAGAAATGAGTCTTTTAATGCCCACACGTCAGTGAAGCCACTGGAGGGTGGGGAAGCAACACTGTAGATTAACACGAATGGTGGAATACAACTCATTGAACAAGTTACCTTTGAAAAAATTCTGGGCCAAATACTTCCTAACCTCTCTCCTCCCTGGGGTATTCTTAATAGACTAGAAGGGGAGTTTACACTGAAACCTTTGGTGCCTGTTATGAAGACATTCTAAATATTTTATTTGCAGGCAATTTGATGGAGAGAGAAACCAGACTGCCTGTGGGAAAACATCACCCTTTGAAAGATCAAACTTGAAATCAAACCCCAGTTCTGCTATCATTAGCCTCATGACGTCAGATGCTCTCTGAGTCTGTCCTCAACTGTGAAATTTATATCACCTATGTAAAACACCCATGGTCTATCTGGTACAGTGGTTCTCTGAGTGTGGTCCCCAGACCAGCAGCATCAATGTCAGCAGGGAACTTGTTAGAAATGGAGATTCCAAGCCCCACCCTAATCAATCAGAGGGAAATGGGAGGAGAGAGTAGCAAGCTGTCCAGGAGACTGTGATTAGCACAGTAAGTTCTAAGAACCACTATCCTGGCATATGGAAATTTCCACCAGAATGGCAAATGTTGTAAACTTCGTATTAGTCCAGTACTTTACAGCAAGGGCTCAGTGGTAAAGAATCTGCCTGCCAATGCAGAAGATGCAAGTTCAATCCCTGGGTCAGGAAGATTCCCTGGAGAAGGAAATGGCAACCCACTCCAGTANATATGGAAATTTCCACCAGAATGGCAAATGTTGTAAACTTCGTATTAGTCCAGTACTTTACAGCAAGGGCTCAGTGGTAAAGAATCTGCCTGCCAATGCAGAAGATGCAAGTTCAATCCCTGGGTCAGGAAGATTCCCTGGAGAAGGAAATGGCAACCCACTCCAGTATCCTAGCCTGGGAAATCCCATGGGCAGAGTAACCTGACGGGCTACAGTCCATGGGGTTGCAAAAGAGTGAGACACACACTTAGCTGCAAAAGTCAGACACAATTAGTTGCAAAAGAGTCAGACACAATTAGCGCCTAAACAATTATAGCTTACAGAGTTGCTTTTCTGCTTTAAATACCATCCCCTGGTGGCTCAGATGGTAAAGCATCTGCCTGCAATGAGGGAGACCTGGGTTCGATCCCTGGATTGGGAAGATCTCCTGGAGAAGAAAACGGCAACCCACTCCAGTACTCTTGCCTGGAAAATCCCACGGGCAGAGGAGCCTGGTAAGTTACAGTCCACGGGGTCGCAAAGAGTCGGACACGACTGAGCAACTTCACTTTCACTTTCAACACTTTGCTCAGATCTTCATTTCTTTTGACCCAGTAACTTCACTTTGCAGAATTTTCCTTAGGAAATAATCAGGGATGTTCAGAAAAAAATATATAGTTGGTTACTCATAGAGGAATTAGTCAGGTAGTAAAAATTTGGAAACTAAAGTTAACTAAACACTATGGGATGGATTTAATAAATTATGACATTCTAGGTAATGTAACAATAATGTAGCAATTAAAAAACATATCATATATTGTATTTATCAGAGCAAGGGCTGAAAATCAACTAGACCAGAATCACCTGGGAGGCCTTTCAAAATGCAATCCTGGTCTTTATCTCAGATTTATGAGTTAGAATCTGTGAGTGAGGGACCTGAGAATCTTTCCTTTCCATGTGCTCCCCGGTGACTCTTATGCAAACTCTTTGTCTTATGCAAACAAAAGTTTGAAAATAGTGTTTCAAATTAATACTTAATAACATGGCAAATATTTGTGGTATACTACTGAATGAATAAAAACATTACAAAGAAAATATTTACAGTGTCTCAATAATATAGGAACCATGAACATGTACATATAAAGATGACCAAAAACACATGTGCTAAAACACTAAGTAATTATCTCTGGATAGTGAAATGGCAGTTCTGGTGGTTGTTTATTGCCTTCTCGTTCTAAATTTTCCGCATTTTTCGTAATATGTGTAGCTTCAATGAGCAAATGAATATTATTTCAAAAAACCACATTTTAGTGTGTGCCTTATCGATCTATGAAATGAGGACTTCATGTATATACTTAAGGAAAGAAAACTCTGATGCAGACACATATGAACAAGAAATTTTAAAAATAATAAAATCAAGACATTGATAGACTTCCCTGGGGTCCAGTGATTAAGAATCTGCCTGCCAATGCAGGGGATGTAGGTTCAAACCCTGGTTTGGGAAGATTCCACACATTCCAGGACAACTAAGCCCGTGTGCCACAACTACTGAAGCTCGAGCCCTAGAGTCCATGCTCTACAACAGGAGAAGCCATTGCAATGAGAAGCTCGAATACCACAGCTAGAGAGTAGCTCCCCACTTGCTGCAACTAGAGAAAGCTCCCCCACAGCAATGAAGACCCAGCACAGCCAAGAATAAATAAAATTTAAAGAGTAAAAACATGGATGCACAAAGCAAATATACTTGTGTCTCAAAAGGGAGGACATTTAAGTTTGCTTGAGAAGTGGGGGCCAGGATAAATTCAGAATAAGACTGGAGATCAGCCCTGCTCTTCTCCAGTCCCTGGGCTCTGCCCAGTGGGTACAGATGCAATCTGCCACCCATTAGGCAATGCAGGTGGCTCTCGGCATACTGCTGACTCTGTGTGTCCTTGATGATGACAGAGGACAGAAAGAAAGAAACCAGAGGATGCTAACCTGGCACAGAAGTTGCTGAGCATTCACGAAGCTCTTTTATAATAGGAGAGTAGCCCATTTTTCAGGGGTGATATAGGTGTGGCACTTTCTGAAGTCAGAGCAATGGTGTAAAAGCAAATCACAATGGTTGTAAACATTACAACTGAATGTCTTGGCCAGACCCCTCAAGTCCCCTGTGATTTGGCACTAGCAGGTAAGTGATAGGAGTACCTGCAGGAGACGGTCTCATGGAAAATGCTCCTCCACCCCAACTTCCCAGAGCAACCTGCAGTTAAAGAACTGTCAGCAAGGGACACATATTAATAAAACGGGAAGACTTATTGGAAGAGGTTCCTCCCTTAATGAGTGTTTCTTATCTGTCTGAAAAAACTAATCTACCTGGGACAGGTGTACCCCTTGAAAGAATCACATTTTACAGCGAATTGTGTGGTTAAATAATTTTCTTTAAAGGGAATCTCTAGTGATTAGAGACCAGAACACAGTCCTGCTTAATTATCAATATATGCTGTACATTTTCCAGTAGTCATGTTTGGAAGTGACAGTTGGACCATAAAGAAGGCTGAGCACAGAAGAACTGATGCTTTCGAACTGTGGTGTTGGAGAAGACTCTTCAGAGTGACTTGAGAGTCCCTTGGATTGCAAGGAGATCAAACCAGTCACTCCTACAGGAAATCAATCCTGAATATTCATTGGAAGGACTGATGCTGAAGCTGAAGCTCCAATACTTTGGCCACCTGATGTGAAGAGCTGATTCATTAGAAAAGATCCTGATGCTGGGAAAGATTGAAGGCAGGGGAAGAAGGGGACGACAGGGGATGATATGATTGGATGGCATCACTGACTCAATGGACGTGAGTTTGAGCAAGCTCTGGGAGATGGTGAAGGCCAGGGAAGCCTGGTGTGCTGCAGTCCATAGGTTGCAAGAGTTGGACACGACTGAGCGACTGAACAACAAAATGCTGTACAAATGATCATTCTAAATCCTCTTTCTCTCTCTCAAACTCTCTCTCCCCAAATATATATAATCTATATATTTTAATATATATTATATATATATACTCTAATACTTTCTCTAATTTAAACTAATTAGAGAAAGTATTGGGAATCTAACAGACAACTACTTAGGTTTTTGCTAAACAATACTGGGAAGAAAAAAACACAATCATAAAAGGGGATTGAATTCACCTTTCTTCCTAGAAATCTTTCCAGCAAGTTTCTATTATTTTCCTCTTCAGAAAAGAGTTCATTTTAAAAAATTAAAAATGGTAAATTGCACTTTTTTGAAAGCATGCGATCAGTTTGTTTGTTAGCATTCTGGAAGGTTAAGGGCACACATGCAATGCAAATGCTTATTAGTGCAAAATATGTGCATATTTATAAAAGTCAGTTACATTTCACAATAATTTCTAAATTACCCCATAGGGTTCAAAACCATTTTAGCTGCTCCATAAAGTGAGAGAAATCCATTAAACTCCTGAGTCCTGCTGAGTGCCCTGATGAGAGAGAACAGGAGCTTAGTCATGACATGAGGAAGGAGTGTGTGTTTAAGGAGGTCCTTTTAAGATCTAGACCGTAACCTAGTTTACTTCAAGTCACATGGTCTCCTTCCTTTCCTCTAGCAAATGAATGAGCCAGGATCCTCTTACTGATTTGTATGCTTGTGTGTCCTGTATTGTGGAGAAAAGGGTGTAGGTAAGAAGTGGTTGATGAGCTAAGCTCAGCTTCCTGTCAGAGGTAAGACAGGAAGCTGTATCTCTGTAGCTGGGTATGTCCAGAAGTTTGGGGAGTGAGGGTGGGGTCTCCGGGCACTCCTGTTCTTGAAAAAAAAATGAAGTGAAATGAAGTCGCTTCAGTCATGGCCAACTCTTTGTGACCCCATGGACTATAGCCTGTCAGGCTCCTCTATCCATGGGATTTTCCAGGCAAGAATACTGGAGTTGGTTGTCATTTTCTTCTCCAAGGGATCTTCTCCACCCAGGGATTGAACCTGGTCTGCATTGCAGGCAGACTCTAACTTCTGAGCTACCAGGGAATCCCTTAGACCCAGGCAGATAAGGCCCAAGCCTGAGGCATATGCCTTAGTTTAAGAGGTAAGAAGACTATGCAGCCAAGGGACACGCCCACCTGGAGCCGATATACTTTCTTCTAGACTATGTTTTGGATATCCCGAAGCTTGAAGCTTTCTAAATGTCCCAGCCTATGTCTAGAACTTGCTTGGTCCTATTCTTCTTGTGCACTATTTGGGAGATACATCTCCGAGTCATCTATGTGGTAATGTGACTTGCAGGTTAAAAGCCATTTGGGGACTTCCCTGGTGGTCAGTTGGCTAAGAGTCCATGCTTGCAATGTAGGGAGCCTGAATTCGATCCCTGGTCAGGAAACTAGATCCCACATGCCACAACTAAAAAAACAATCCCATATACTGCAAGAAAGACCGAGGATCCCAAGTGCCACCAAGAGAAAGTTATGACCAACGTAGACAGCATATTAAAAAGCAGAAACATTGCTTTGCCAACAAAGGTCCATCTAGCCAAAGCTATGGTTTTTCCAGTAGTCATGTACAGATGTGAGAGTAGGACTATAAAGAAAGCTGAGTGCCAAAGAATTGATGCTTTTGAACTATGGTGTTGGAGAAGACTCTTGAGAGTCCCTCGGACTGCAAGGAGATCCAACCAGTCCATCTTAAAGGAAATCAGTCCTGAATATTCATTGGATGGACTGATGCTAAAGCTGAAACTTTAATACTTTGGCCATCTGATGTGAAGAACTGACTGATTGGAAAAGACCCTGATGCTGGGAAAGATTGAAGGCGGAAGGAGAAGGGGACGACAGAGGATGAGATGGTTGAATGGCATCACCAACTCAGTGGAGTATACTCCGGGAGTTAGTGATGGACAGGGAGGCCTGGGGTGCTGCAGTCCATGGGGGTCACAAAGACTGACCGACTGAACTGAACTGAAGACCTTGCCCAACCAAATAAATATGTATTTTTTTAAAAGTCATTTGATGTCAAGGATATATCTTTTATTATTTTTTTATTGAGATATAATTCAAATGCCATCAAATTCACCCTTTTAAAGTGTAAAATTCAGTCTTTCTTATTGTATCCACAAAGTCGTACAACCAGTAGGTGATATTAACTGTGATGCTTCTCCCAGCTTGTTCACTGTAAAGGCTTTTTCAAGAACAAAATGTGTACTTAGGAATCCTTCTTTCTAAAATGTACAAAACCTAGGAATATTTAAAAGGTTCAAAGTAGAGACATGGCACTATGCTCTGCTTCAGTTCTTTATGATTCTCCTCTTAAAACCACAGACCATGAAAACCAAAATCTTGGAAGATGAACATAGCAACTTAGCAGGTGTGGGTGAACATTTTCTCTCCAAAAGGATCCTTCACTCCTAAATAGGATCAAGAATGGGGAAATATAGAAACATAGATAGGGTTTCCCTGATGGCTCAGTGGGTAAAGAATCTGCTTGAAATACAGAAGACACGCAGGAAATGTGGGTTCCATCCCTGGGTTGGGAAGATTACCTAGAGGAGAAAATGGCAACCCACTCCAGTATTCTTGCCTGAAGAATCCCCTTGGCAGAAGAGCCTGGCAGGCTACAGTCCAAAGGGTCAAAAAGAGTCAGACACAACTGAGTGACCACGCAAGTGCCCCATCTTGGTTAATAAGATATGCATCACATTTTTTATCCTTGTAGACAGCTGACTTTACACTCCAACTAGTTGAAAGTGAAAAATTCAGCCACAAAGCATCAAGTCTTTTATAAATGATAACCCAGAGTTATTTTTGGTAGTCTTCCCCCTTCAAATTTATTTTGTTTGTAGACATGACCACAGTTTGAAGAACAGAATATGTGCTCACAAATGTGCTACATTGATAAATTATGCCACAGAAAAAGAGGCAGGCTATATTTTTGACTTTTCTAGTTGACGGTTACAATTTGCATTTCTTACTTTCCGTGTGTGTCATCATAGCTTTTTCCCTGTAGGTTTCTCAGTGTTCTCTCCCTGCTCCTTTCTCGTTTTCTTCCATTTTGACCCCATAATTCCTGAATCACCATTTTGCCACTTGTGATTGTTTTCAAACTAATGTGTTTCACACATACGTTCCAGGGATATATCCATCAGGAGAAAATTGCAAGTGCCAGTAAAAATCATCTCTCTAATTTGTTAATGCCTGTCTGAAAAAATGCAGAAAGTGTGAGATGAATACAGAAATAACTTGAAACAGAAGGCTGAGGAGTGGGAAGGAGAGGAAATGTACATAATAAGTAGTCTGCTGATTTCCCCCCTCATAAACTAAGCCACATGTCACTGCCTGCTACAGGGTTTGTCTAGTGCCTGCATTTTTAGCATCCACCAATGGAGTTCCAGGCCACTGACTCTTGGGGTTCAGGCTTGACAGTCAGTGATCATTCATGCATCCAGCATGTTCCTTTCCTGGCAACTCTTCTAAGAGATGGAAAGTTGCAGCCTCATTCTAATCATAAGGTTCCTTGGGAAAATCTCTTGGATGCTGTACAAACCACTCAGTTCTAATCTTTCACTAGGGATAACTGAAATTTACAAGTCTACCATTATGATCTGTATTTGTGGTCCTTGTGATTTGTATTAACAATCAGCTTCCAGAGTGTCAAAAAGAGTTCACTGCATACACAAAGGCACCAAAGATCCTGAGGACTTTTGCTGCCTGAAAAGCATGGTGCACATTACCCTGTGTAGTGGAGATGAAGAGTTTCCTGGCCTGTTGTTTCTCTGTTCAGCTTAGAGAACCTTACTAGGCACAGTCCCATTCGAGGCACAGAGGGGCTTATAGGAATCACTTGTTCTTGAAAAGCATAAGAAAAGGACGAAGACAAAATAAATAAGCTCATGATAGAACAATAGACTCACAAGTACATGCTGTGGTGGCATAAAATGTGTATATAAACACTTAGAAAATGAGGAAATCTTTAGGTGGAAACAATCTGAGCAGATTTCATCACAGAGTTAATTATTCAGCTGACCGTTGTAACAACGATAAGATTGAGTTGGGCAAAGTAGAGAGAGAATTCCTTCTGAGCTATAGCAGAAGAGCTGGAGTAAAAGAATAGAGAGAGGCAAAAGTCCTAGCAATGTAACCTGAAATTTAAATGTTCTCTACTCCACAAATCTTTTCTAGTTAAAGGCAGCCACATGACCTAGTTCTGGCCAAAAAGTTAACTGAATTCTGCTGGGGTCCTGGGTAACAAGGCTTTACTTTTTTCCATGCAGAGGCAGACACAGCAGCTACAAACTTCTTTCCTCTCATTCCTCGTGGAAAGATACAATGAGTTTGATGTGTGAAGCTGCAGCTGCTTGCCTCCAACATGAAGGAAAGGCCAGAGAATCAGAGAGGCTGGGCTCGACACCTCTGGCTCCTCTTTACCTGGGGAAAATAACCCCTCTTGGTTATAAGGCACATTTTCTATTATTTATAGCCTAGCATATTCCTAGTTGATATTCTTAGGTGGGTTTTTGGTCAGGAAGACATTGCCCAGATTTTCGTTGTACTGGGTAAAAGAAATTTTAAAACAAAGACGCACATGATCATAAGTTTGTTTCATGAGAAAGTGAACGTTTTAGAGCTTGCAAGTTTATTGAGTTGAAGAATAGCACTTAAATAATTCTCTCTATATATACATCCATTTCATAATTGTAGCTAAAAGCAGATTTCCTGAGCTTCAGCCACATTTAGTCCATTAAGCCTCACTAGCTCAGATGAGCATGTCTAAGCCCTTCTGTGTGACCGTGAATTTAATGTCAGCTAGGATTTCAAGGGATAGATCCTTTTACAGCGTCATTTGTTTTCCTTTAGTTTCTCTCCCAAGTCCACGAAGTAATGTGTATATGCTGGCATTTTTTTTTTTTTTTCTCGTATTTGGAAGATTGTTGTATCTGCTCCAAAAATCTAATCTTTTTACAGGGCCTTCTCATATTTCATAAAATAAAAGTGGCTTAAGAATGCATAGTCTCCAAACCCTTCAAGAGTTATTTTTTCACCAATTTTAGTAACTGTCAGCAGGGATAAAGGATAGCATATCTTAAAAGCAGCAATTTTCCACAGACTATAAAAACTGGAAGGGACTCTAAGGACTAATAGGTCCCATCACTGGTTGATTTTCAAAATCATCTTTTTAAAGATAAAATTTCTGAGATTCATCCCCAGAAACCCTGATCCAACGGATGGGGAATGAAGGCCAGAAATACCTTGTAAAAACATCTCTCCAAATACTTCCCAGGCATGCTTGGAAAGCGCTAATCTAGTTCAGCACTTCTCCGAATGTGCACATCACCCAGCTTGGGAGCAGGTTAGAAGGTAGTTTCTGTTTCAGTAGGTCTGCAGGTGGTCTGACATGCTGTTTCTCTAACAAGCTCCTAGATGATGCGCATGCGGATGTCCGTGAACCGCACTGAGAGTGAGGAGCCTCCAGGCCACTGGCCACCTCTGCACTCTAGGTGTGGCAGCTGAGACCCAGAGAAGTCAAATGAGTTGTCCAGGCCACACAGGCATGGAGTGAGTGGCAGCACCAGGACTAGAGCCCAGCTCCCTGAATCCCCAGGCTGGTGCTCCTCTGCACTATTCCTCTGACTCCAGAAAAGTGCCATCTGTCCATGAGACCAGCTGCTGTTGGTGAAGGCCAGAGAACACGGAGTCTCTTTGGTTCACTCTCTTGTTTTACTATGGAACCTAGGTCTTTTGCGATCCCTTTGGCTACCAATCTTCAGCTTCTCTTTCTGCTTCCTATGCAGCCAGTGGTGTGCTGGTAAACATTTAACTACTGGCTCTCCAGATGGAGGGAGGAGAGGGGGAAGCCCTGATTTGCAACAAATACTGGTTTCCATGGTGTAGACTTCTAGCACAGCCAATTACAAGATACCGATGAAAGAAATGTTCACATATTGAGACATAGGGAAGTTATTCTGGCTTCTACATGAGTTAACTTAAATTTTATTTTTATTTTTGGCTGTGCTGGGTCTTCACTGCTTTGCCTGGCCTTTCTCTAGTTGCAGTGAGTGGAGCCTCCTCTTCATTGTGATGCACAGGCTTCTCATTGTAGTGGTTTATTGGTTGCAAAGCACAGGCTCTAAGTTCGTGGGCCTCAGAAGTTGCAGCATGCAGGCTCAGTTGTTGTGGCTCTCAGGCTCTCGAGTGTGGGCTTAGTAGTTATGGTACAGGAGTTTAGTTCCACGTGCACATCATGCGGAATCTTCTTGGACCAGGGATCAAACCCATGTCCCCTGCATTGGCAAGCAGATTCTTGTCCACTGCACCATCAGTGAAGTCTCAGAGTTAACTTAAATTTTATGCTAACCCAAACAGCATGTTTGTGGCCCATCAGACATACACTGTACATCTGCTTTGATTATCAGAGAAAAGGGTACATTGACCAGAAGTAAAGAATATCCATGTTAAAAATAAAGATTAAGTGCCTCTCTTCCTGGGATGTCAATGCGGGTACTCCTTAGATGATAAAACTCCCCTCCCTGGTGCTGAGGCCATGCTGACTTGCTATGTACATGGTGACCTGTGTGTGTGTGTGTGTGTGTGTGTGTGTGTGTGTGTGTGTGTTTTACCGTGAAGACATGTATCCCTGACTTGTTTAATATTCTTGACAAGATATAAAACTGTGCTGAAAACCCTGCTTTTCCGGAGCAGTTTCTCAGAGTAATAGGGGAAGCAGGTTTCTGAGCTAGTCCTCAGTTTGGCTCAAATTAAACTTTTCTGCTCTTATTATTGGTTGCTTATTGATTACTGACTATACCCACCTGAGGTTACTGAACCTGGAGCTGGATACAGATGCACACAACCAGCTCTCATGACTTAGAGGGAGCTAATCCCAGCCTTTCCCTCCTCTGGCTCTCCTCTGACCTGGAGGAGTGGAGGCCACAGATCAGGATGGCAATTGTGGTTCCAGCCAGGCTGCTAGGAGTTGGTATCTGGTTAGGGGCAGGAGAAGAAATAACACTATTGGTTTTTTTGCTCTATTTTGCTTTGTTTTGTCTGCAACTTTTGGAATCTCAGTCCCTGCAACCAGGGACTCAGGGACTGAACCTGGGCATGGCAGTGAAAGGCTGGCATCCTAAGGACTAGGCCACCAGGGAACTCCCGAAATAGCACTATTGTTTTTCATGCAAGTCAACCTCCGGTGTAACTGGTAAGGATGTATTGATTGTGTGTTAACAATGACAATGTCTTAGGAGAGCTATTTCCAAGAAGACCAGAAAGATCACGGGGAAAATATCAGCTCATAAAGGAACTAACACATTTAGAGACTGACAACAAACAAGTAAGCAAAAATGAACTAATTAACCCCAAATTGGACAATATATAGATGAGTGCTTGCGTTTCATAAAAATAGAACCAAAAAATGGATTCATTTTTAAACTTAATTTTCTAATATATTTACATTTTAATGTATTTACATTGTTGTGTTAATTTCTGCTGCATAGCAAAATGCCTCAGTTCCACATCCAAATACTTTTTNCCACTGACTTCGCATTCCAGGATGCCTGGCTGTAGGTGAGTGATCACACCATCATGTTCATCTGGATCATGAAGATCTTTTTTGTATAGTTTCTTTTTTCTTTTTGGAACCATTAGTAGTGGTTGTTTAGTCGCTAAGTCGTGTCCGACTCTTGCAAATCCATGGACTGTAGCCTGCCAGGTTCCTTTGTCTATGGGATTCTCTAGGAAGAATACTGGAGTGGGTTGCCATTTCCTTCTCCAGGGGATCTTCCAAACCCAGGAATCAAACCTGGGTCTCCTGCATTGCAGGCAGATGATTTACCAACTGAGCTATGAGGGAAGCCCATAGAACCAATACTACCCCAGGATAAAACCAGTAAGTTCTTTAAAAATCCTTTGAACGCTCATAATTTCGTGTGCTTAGTTTAGTATCAAGCATTACATAAAACAGATTTAAAATGATAGATTTAATGTGATTTCTGAAACATCTCAAGCGATGTAATTCAAAAGAGTAACTTGGATAGGATAGACAAAGTTCTACCTTTCTACATTTTCCTCTGATAATATTCAACAATTTCATATCTGCCAAACCTGAGACAATTTTTCGTGAAAGTTCAAAGCCTTTCAGTCTTTTGAAGTGTCAGTCACCTCTATGAACCTGCTAACTTGATCTTATATCCCACCTACCCAGGCTCCATCTCTATCTTCTCTTCGCTTCTTTATCATGATTCTGCTCAGCTCAGTTCAGTGACTCTGCACAGGCCTGGTGAAATAACTAGACAAGGAAGCTCCCTGAATATTTTCGGAGGCATTAATCACTATCCTTTATTAATTCTCTATTGGCATACATGCAGTTCATTCTACAATAAAAGAACACTTTATGATTCATCACAGACTTGCTCCAGAAGGGTTGAAATAGATTTCTAAGTTTTATATTACAAATTAAAAAGTAGATACAGATTTTTAACCTGATCAGGAAGCAAAAATATGAAGGAAAGAAATGGCAAGATTTTAACCAGATCAATGGCAAAACTGGTAGTAGTAGGCAGGCCTCCTGATTTTAGTTTAGAATTATAACCTGAAGAGGTATATATGTTTAAGTGAAATAACCAATAAGATTATCAGCAAGTTATATCATTCTCTTTTTTTAAAAAAAAGCTTTTTATATTGTTCTAGTTACTTTGGAGACCACAACTTGTCCCCTTTATGAAAACACAGGCAGAAACAGCAAGTACTTTCATTTTGTCTCTAATGCTAAACTTTAGCTTTGTATGGCTGTAACTGAAACCCAGTTCTCTTTTTAAATCCCTAGTTCCTACTGCAGTGACTGGCAGTGACACTCGATAATCGCATGAAGGATGCACATTTTCTTGTTAATTAAATTAAATATTTTATTTATTTTAATGGTAACTTACAAGTTTTATACAATCCTTGCAAGATGACAAGAAAGCTCTTTTGGGGGAAGGGAGTATAATCCTCCTTTGTACTGATTTTTACCCATATCCTCTCCTTCCAGCACCCTCTCACCTCCCTCCAGCCCTCCCTTCCCTCCATCTCTGTTTTAGAAATCCAGTTAACCTGATTATAAGCCAATATAAAAGAGAGGTCATTTTAATGAAGTATTATTTTTGATGCTTTGCCTTATTTCAGAAATTGCGACAATGCCAAGATTCTTAATAGAGGCAGCAACTGCTGCATGTATTTCAAAAGGGGAAACACTCAAGCCAAAGAATAGCTTCTACCATGGAGAAAGGCTAGAAGGGGAGAACAGCCCTCTAATTTATACCATCAACAGTAGTACAGAATGTGGACTAAACTCTGAGAGCCTATACTGTGTCAGTATTTAAGTGCCAGTCATACCTGTGGGTATCAGAGGTCACTTCTTCATTTGTACCTGAAGCGTGAAAGATTACTCTTGTGTCTTTGCTATTGATGTAAATAGAATAGCATGGGTGGCCCTTTGGGGAGATGGAGAAGGGAGCGAGTAGGGTGGTACAGGAATAATCTTCCCACCCTCTTTGTCTTCCCACTTGTGCACAAATTGAGCTTTGTAAGGTGCCCAAGGACATCGACTTAGTCCATAACAGGTACCATTGCGACAGGCTGGGACCTGGGGACCCTTTGGCGCCACTCACGGATCCACCCTGTACCCTCAGTGCATTAAAGGAAGCAGCTCCTGCCTACTTCCAACAATGGGCAAGGACACCTGATGTATGTTCTCGCTCCCTCCTACTGCATCCTAAGTCCTGATAAAGCCTTGCTTGAATCCTTCATCTGGCTTCTTATCAATTTCTGTTGATTAAAGAGTCCAAGAACCCTGGTCAGTAACACAAACAGTCAAGATTACAGTGAGTTTTTACTTTAATTAGCTTGGGTATCAATATAAATTCCACAATCTGTTAACCTGACCTTGTCCTTTCTTTGGGTGTTTATATACTCCTGGAAAGAAAATAATTCCATGACATAAAGGAAATTACAAAGATAATATACCCAAGCCCTACAGAGTAATTACAATATTGCATCACTTCTGCAGTAGTTAAACAATTTCAAATCAGCATGAAATGTTGGCCAGGGATAGGAATGAATAAATCTTAGATGTGAACATGTTGGATCTTTTATTTAGTTAAACCCATTGAAAATCTTTATGCCCTTAGTGCTTTTTAGGCACATCATCATTATATGTATGTTGGGAGTTGACTTCCAAGAGATAGATATGTAAAAGAAATCTTTCACTCCAGCTGTGACATTCTTATAGGGGCTTCCCTGCTGGCTCAGCGGATCAAGAATCCACCTGCAATGCAGGACTCATGGGTTCAATCCCTGGGTCGAGAAGATACCCTGAAGGAGGAAATGGCAACCTACAGTAATATTCTTCCTGAAAAATCACATGGACAGAGGAGCCTGGTGGGTTACAGGCCAAAAGGTCACAAAGAATCAGATACAACTGAGCGCCGGAGCACACACACCTGACATTCCTATAGGCACTGAAATTTTGTAGATCTTTTGTGACAACTGATTTCTGCTCTATCTGGCTTCTAGGATGGGATAAGTTATTTCTAACAGCACATCTGCGATTTATAATTTCAACCTAATTTGGATTTTTAAGAGTTTCTCTGTAAGAACTGCCTTTCCTTCAGGCTCCTATCTAGCCTAACCCCGCTGTTACATCTGTAATAGGATAGGATTTTAAAGGCAAGATTGTTCCATGAGAATATATGGATGCTCCCTGTGGCTTGCCATTTCTTTGAAGATAGGAGAGTGGTGTGAGATGCCCTCTCATTTTCAAAAGGTTCTCTGGGGAGGCCTGTCATTCACAGTTACCTGGACGCTGGAGCAAGACACATACAGTGTGACAAAGATCACACAGGAAAGAATCACTGGGACTGAACAAGGCGTTGCCACCATTTCAGATATCTCCAGCTGTCAACACTTTCGTGAAGAGAAACTTATTTTTCAGCAGTCGTGATCCTATTGTTTTGCTTTTTTAAACTAGCCATTGTTGGTGTCCATTTCTGAACAACGCATAACTTACTGTAAATGGCCACAGGCTTAGTCACTCAGCTCACCCCTCCTTTGAATTTGCATTTCATGAGTACAAGGGGCGAGGCTGCGGTGTTCGCTAGTGAGTCACTGCAGTCCTTACACTCTGGTGCTCTCAGTGATGAATGACCAGGAAGATGACTGCATCCCATCATTGTTGTGCTTTTCAGAAGCTAGTAAACATTGACATTTTGTTTTAGCGACAAATGAAAACAAAACTTTCTTTACATTTTTTGTGTGTATATGTGGATGTAAATGTACTCATATAAGAACACACACACCTGGAAATTTAAACAGATATGGGGAGATGCGAGAGGAATGTCCTCTTAAGATCTAAGTAGGAATAAGTAGTAATTGTCAGATAAGGTTCATTACCAAGGAAACCTAAGGAGGAAGTAGATGAAAAACTGCCCACTAGAGGCTTTGCCCCACCTTTAGTTTGCTCATTTCACTTAAAGGATGCCCCATAGCCTTATCTTTCCTTAGTCTTACCTCTTCAAATATAATATTCTTGATAATTCACACAATTTTATAGGCTGTTGAAGTGAGAGTTATAGGTATAAAACTTAGATCTACAAAAATTACATGGAACTTTCCTGCACAGGGGATTCATCTATTCTCTCCTATTTGCTTAATTATTTAATCAGTTATTTAAATCCATATGGACATGTGGCTATTTATACTTTGAATTATAATCCAATACTGATTGATTGATGTCTGTCCTAGTATAATCTCTGNTGTTGAAGTGAGAGTTATAGGTATAAAACTTAGATCTACAAAAATTACATGGAACTTTCCTGCACAGGGGATTCATCTATTCTCTCCTATTTGCTTAATTATTTAATCAGTTATTTAAATCCATATGGACATGTGGCTATTTATACTTTGAATTATAATCCAATACTGATTGATTGATGTCTGTCCTAGTATAATCTCTGTATATTAATTTTGTTAATTAATTAACTAACTTTCCTACAACTTTACCAAATTCATTGATGAGCTCTAGAAGTTTTCTAGCAGTGCCTTTAGGGTTTTCTATGTATAGTGTCCTGTCATCTGCAAAGAGGGGTAGTTTGACTTCTTCCTTTTCAATTTGGATTCCTTTTATTTCTTTTGGAGAAGGAAATGGCAACCCACTCCAGTATTCTTGCCTGGAAAATTCNTCGTGTCCAACTCTTAGCGACCCCATGGACTGCAGCCTACCAGACTTCTCCGTCCATGGGATTTTCCAGGCAAGAGTACTGGAGTGGGGTGCCATTGCCGTCTCCATTTCAAATGCTAATCAGCATCTATTAAACAGAAAGTTGTTATATTCTAGGATACAATGTGGGTCCTGTGTTTGGTATTTGGAGTGTAAGTTCATATCTACTTCTCTTTAGTATTTTTACTTTAAACACAAGTATTTTACTTTAAAACACAAAGGGCTGTTTTTTCAGGATGAAAACTATGGGTTACTCAATCCTATTTTGTGTTCAAAAGCTATGAAATGGGTTTTTTTTTTCTTTTTCCGTTATTGTGGTAGAATGCGTATAACATAAAATTTTCCATTTGAACTGCTTTTCAGTATACAGTTCAGCGACATTGATTACTTTCAGGATGTTGTATTACAATCACTGCTATCAATTTGCAATATTTTTTCATCACAACAGTAACTCTGGACCCATTAAACAATCACGTCCCATTCCTCCTCCTGCCAGCCTCTGGTAACGTCTAATCTACTTTCTGTGTCTATAAATTTGCCTCCCCTAGACACTTAGTAAAAGTAGAACCATACGATATCTGTCCATTTATTTCTGGCTTATTTCACTTGGCACAATGTTTTCAAGGCTTGTCCACATTATAATACGTCAGATGTCCATTCCTTTTTAATGGCTGAACAATGCTNTTTTTTCATCACAACAGTAACTCTGGACCCATTAAACAATCACGTCCCATTCCTCCTCCTGCCAGCCTCTGGTAACGTCTAATCTACTTTCTGTGTCTATAAATTTGCCTCCCCTAGACACTTAGTAAAAGTAGAACCATACGATATCTGTCCATTTATTTCTGGCTTATTTCACTTGGCACAATGTTTTCAAGGCTTGTCCACATTATAATACGTCAGATGTCCATTCCTTTTTAATGGCTGAACAATGCTCCTAATGGGTTTCTGAGGTGGCACAGTTGTAAAGAATCCACCTAACAATGCAAGAGACAAAGGGGACTCGGGATCAATCCCTGGGTCGGGAAGATCCCCTAGAGAAGGAAATAGTAATCCTTTCCAGTATTCTTGCCTGGAAAATCCCATAGACAGAGGAGCCTGGTGGGCTATACAGTCTGTGCAGTCCCAAAACACTGGACACACACACACACACACACAAAATGTCAGACATGTTTGAGCACGCAAGGTTCTTATTGCACATTTTGTTCATATCCACATTTTGTTTATCAATTCATCTGTTAATGGACGTTAGTGTCATTGCTATTTTTGGCTATTCTATACAATAGGCTTTGTAAACATTAGTCTTAAAAAAAAAAAAGTTTGTTGAACTTTCCTGAAATTCAAAATTTGGCTTAATTGTAGTTACCACCAATACCTTTCATTTGATGCCAAAAGAATAAATACAATAGAAATGAAACAGTGAATTTTGTGTCACTGGCATTGGCAGAGGTGACTCTAGAGGCCCCAGGCCAATGTCATCACTGCAGGTAACATTCTTCCAGAAAGACTTCCTTCTGTTGTCTGTTCTTTTATGCTTGGTTTGGCACAAATTTTTCTGGGGGTAGGGGCAACCATTTTAAATGTTGTGTTCTTGCTTTTTCCCTTTTCTTTCTTCCTTTTAACATGGCTATATTATCACCAGTAAACTTGGGTAATTCACTTTTCAATAGAAGTATGTTGATTATTAATTAGCATGCCAACTACTACCGTAGCTTATAAAACAAATTCTTCTGGCTGGCCTAATTAACTAGACAGGAACATGAACTTAAGAGGCTGAGATCAACGCAATCTACCTGTGGCATCTGTACACCCCATATGTAGTTCCTGGTTCTTCCTAAAGTAGATTCTCTAAATTTTGTCCCGTGGTTACCAATACTACTATTCACCTCCTCATCCAAGAAAGACCCCAAGGAATTGTTCTCGACACCCTCCTCTTTCTCACCCCCTACTATAAATCCTACATATTTTGGCAGTGTGTAAATGTTTATCAAATTTCCCACTCCTCTCTATTCCTTGATTTCTACTTGCTCAGCTACAATAGAAGCCCTCATAACTCCTCAGAGTTCAACTTGGATACTTAGCCAATGAAGCCCTTCTCCTGATGCTGTGCTATAGAAAGACCAGTAAATCACAAACACAAAAAGCTGTTGATGAACATGCAATGACTGTCACTTAGGACATGATGCTCAGCACTGAAATAGTCAGCCCATAACTCCAAACACTTACTTTCGAGACTAACACTGTTCAAGCCCCAAGGAAAACCTTCTCCAGTCTCTTATCCACATGTCTCCCCTTATGTTCCTGAAACAAAATGCAACCAACCATGTGAATGCTTTTAAAGGTGACATTTGTGTCATTATCTAGATAAGAGAAAAAACACTGCTCCCTTCATGTTGCCGAGGAATTTAAGTGCGCAAGTGTTTAGGTGAAAAGAAAGGGAAATTAATAAAATTGCTGTGATGAACTGTGTCCTCCCCAAGCTCCTATGTTGAAGTCCTATACCCCAGTACCTCAGAATATGACTGTATTTGGAAAGAAAGTCTATAAAGAAGTAATTACGTTAAAAAGAGGTCATCAGCGTGGACCCTAATGCAGTCAACTGATGTTCTCATAAGAAGAGGAAAGTTGAACATAGACACACACAGAGGGAAGACTGAAGATACAGGGAGAAGGCAGCCATTTTCTTCAAGGAGGAAGCTCCCAGGTGGCTCAGTGGTAAAGACTCCAACTGCCAAAGCAAGAGAAGAACACAGGACAGGCAGGTTGGATCCCTGGGTCAGGAACATCCCCCGGAGGAGAAAATGGCAATCCACTCCAGTATTCTTGCAGGGATAATCCCATGGACAGAGAAGCCTAGCTGACTATGTCCATGAGTTCACAGAGTCAGACACGACTGAGCAACTGAGCATGCTCGAAGAAACCAAGGTGGGAGGCCTCAGAGGGAACCAACTCTCCTTGATTTTGGACTTTTAGCACCCACAACTAAGGAAATAACTTTCTCTTGTTTAAGCTACCTATTCTGCAGGACTTTATTATGGTGGCAGCTCTAGCAAGCTAATACATTTGTCAAAGTACTTCCTCTCAGGCTGCATAACTGAACATTTGTTCCCAATATGCATTTTTTCCTTTCTCTTTGTGCTCCAATTTATGGTTCTGAGTAGCACCCTCAGGGTTTAGCCCTGAGCGTGTACCTTAAAGAGCTCCTTTGGCCATGCCTTTCCTCACAGGCTTAGGAGGATAGAGGCCATGATGTTCCAACATGAAGTCTTCAGTTCAGTTCAGTCACTCAGTCATGTCCGACTCTTTCTGACCCCATGAATCGCAGCACGCCAGGCCTCCCTGTCCATTACCAATTCCTGGAGATCACTCAGACTCACGTCCATCCAATCGGTGATGCCATCCAGCCATCTCATCCTCTATCATCCCTGTCTCCTCCTGCCCCCAATCCTTCCTAGCATCCAAGTATTTTCCAGTGAGTCAACTCTTCACATAAGGTGGCCAAAGTACTGGAGTGTCATCTTTAGCATCACTCCTTCCAATGAACACCAAGACTGATCACCTTTAGAATGGACTGGTTGAATCTCCTTGCAGTCCAAGGGACTCTCAAGAGTTTTCTCCAACACCTCAATTCAAAAGCATCAGTTCTTCGGTGCTCAGCCTTCTTCACAGTCCAACTCTCACATCCATACATGAAAACCATAGCCTTGACTAGACAGACCTTTGTTGGCAAAGTAATGTCTCTGCTTTTCAATATGCTATCTA
>SJYA01001556.1:956775-1039321 GCA_006410615.1 Neotragus moschatus | reverse complement strand
GATTTGATTTAGGTCATACCTGAATGGTCTAGCAGTTTTCCCTACTTTCTTCAATTTAAGTATGAATTTGATAATAAGGAGTTCGTGATCTGAGCCACAGTCAGCTTCTGGTCTTGTTTTTGTTGACTGGATAGAACTTCTCCATCTTTGGCTGCAAAGAATATAATCAGTCTGATGTCGGTGTTGACCATCTGGTGATGTCCATGTGTAGAGTCTTCTCTTGTGTTGTTGGAAGAGGGTGTTTGCTATGACCTGTGCATTTTCTTGGCAAAACTCAATTAGTCTTTGCCCTGCTTCATTCCATATTCCAAGGCCAAGTTTGCCTGTTACTCTAGGTGTTTCTTGACTTCCTACTAGTGCCCTGCATTATTCCCAAAGACTGCCTCCTCACATGGATCCTCCGTGCTCTCATCCTCTCTTACATGCTGTTGTTAGAATGAGCTGCCTGAGGTCTCTCTCCCTCTCCTCTACTGAAAGGCCCTTGCACAACCCTGTGGAGCAGAACTTCCTCAGGGCATGTCCCACAGGTGACTGATGACATTGGGCCAGTGAAGGGTTCTGTGGTTACACAAGTTGGAGAAACAGTATATAGTGCAACCACTCTTCTCTTGGAAGACTTTAATAAATTAACTGCTTGTTTGAATCCCCAGAAGAGATCTCTATCAGGCAGATAATGCAAGTGTTTTCACTGAGAGGTTTGCAGGACTGGCAGTCTTGCATAAGTTAGTTTAGAGCCTTCCTACATATGGTAGCCACCAGCTGTGGATGACTAGCAAGTACTTGAAATGTGGTTTGTATAGATTAAGCCACATTCTAAGAATAAAACACATTGTATTTCAAAGACTTAAAACAAAAGAGAGAATACAAGAGAATACAAACTGCCTCGATAATAATTTTTACATTGAATACATGTTGAAATGATAACGTCATTAATAACATATATCACTTAATATCAGCAACAGAAAGCAGACTCAAAGGTAAAGAGAACAGATTGGTAGTTGCTAGAGGTGGAGGGTGAGGGTGTGCAAAATGGGTAAAGATGGTCAAAAAGAAGAAACTTCCTGTTTAAAACAAGTAAGTTATGCAAATATAATGTGTGGCATTGTGAGCATAATAAACAATACTCTACTATATATTGGAATGTTGCTTAGAGAGTAGATCTTAAAAGTTTTCATTGCAAGAAAAAAACTTGTAACTGTGTGGTAAGTGATGTTCACTAAACTTACTGTGGTGATCACTTTGCAATATATACAAATACTGAATCATTATGTTGTACACTTGAAACTAATATGTCAATTGCATGTCACTTAAAAATATATATATATATATAGAGAGAAATAGATTGCAAAAATTAATTTTACCTGATTCTATTTCAACATTCAGAAAACTAAGATCAAGGCATCTGGTCCCATCACTTCATGGCAAATAGGTGGGGAAACAGTGGAAACAGTGAGAGATTTTATTTTGGGGGGCTCCAAAATCACTGCAGATGGTGATTGCAGCCATGAAATAAAAGGACGGTTACTCCTTGGAAGAAAAGTTATGACCAACCTAGATACCTTATTAAAAACCAGACATTACTTTGCCAACAAAGGTCCACCTAGTCAAGGCTATGGTTTTCCAAGTAGTCATGAATGGATGTGAGACTTAGACTATAAAGAAAGCTGAGTGCCGAAGAATTGGTGCTTTTGAACTGTAGTGTTGGAGAAGACTCTTGGGAGTCCCTTGGAGTGCAAGGAGATCCAGCCAGTCCATCCTAAAGGAGATCAGTCCTGAATATTCATTGGAAAGACTGATGCTTAAGCTGAAACTCCAATACTTTGGCCACTTGATACAAAGAACTGACTCATTTGAAAAGACCCTGATGCTGGGAAAGATTGAAGGCAGGAGGAGCAGGAGATGACAGAGGATGAGGTGGTTGGATGGAATCACTGACTCAATGGACTTGAATTTGAGTAAGCTCCGGGAGTTGGTGATGGACAAGGGGGCCTGGCATGCTGCAGTCCATGGGGTCGAAAAGAATCAGACATGACTGAGCAACTGAACTGAACAGAACTGATTTTAATTTTTAATGCCATTACTAGATAGTTTAAAATTCCACCCATGCTTTGCATTTTATTTCTATTGGACAGCAATGACCTTTTGGAGAACATGATACATAAGACCGCCCAAAATCTCTCCAGATCTTTCTTTCAATGCTGTTTCCATTTGGGCTCTAATTGCTGCATACTCTTTAAAGAAATCCCTCCTTATCCCTACCAATCATGACCATTAGCAGTGTCAAGTGTTGTAACACTGCCATTTGTTCATTTCAACTCCTGGAACTACATCAGGCTAATTCCTATTAAGCCCTTAGGAATCTAACATCAATCACTCATACAGGAAGCCTATCCTGAAATCCAGTCATACCTATCCCTTAGCCTGGTTGGGTGACCTTCCTCCAAGCACCAGTAATATCCTGTCTAAACGTTTTACCCGTACTCACTACTTGTGTTTATAAGCATCTCCTTACATATCTCATGGGCTTTCCAGGTGGTGCTATTGGTAAAGAACCTGCCTGCCAATGCAGACTGAAGAGATGCGGGTTTGATCCTTGGGTTGGGAAGATCCCGAGGAAGAGGCCATGGCAACACTCGCCAGTATTCTTGCCCGGAGAACCCCCTGGAGAGAGGAGCCTGTGTTAAAGTCCCTCAGTTGCGTCCGACTCTTTGTGACCCCATGGACCATCCATGGATTCCTCAGGCCACAATACTGGAGTGGGTAGGCTTTCCCTTCTCCAGGGGATCTTCCCAACCCAGGGATCGAACCCAGGTCTCCTGCATTGCAGGTGGATTCTTTACAGCTGAGCCAAGCCTGGCAAGCTATAATCCATAGGGTCACACAGAGTCAGGCACAACTGAAGCAATTTAGAACAGCACATGTATCTCACTCTTCTCCATTAAGCATCTTGAGAGCAAAGATACATCTTACTTTTCCTTTTTTTTTTTTTTTTACTGTGCCACATGGCATGAGGGATCTTAGTTCCTTGACCAAGGATAAAAACTGTACCCCTGCAGCAGAAGCATGGACCCTAACCACTGGACCACAAGGAAATTCCTTTTGTCTTTTATATTCCTAGCATCTATTACAATAGATGAATGAATGAATAATTCAAGAATGAAGCAAATATGGTCCCTTCCCTAATGGAGTGCATTTCCAAAAAGGAAGCAGATAGGTGAATAGATAATTCAAATATGTTGCTTTCAAGAATGCCATTAATGATATTGAGAATTAAGGGAAATTCTGAGCGGAACACTTAACTGAGGTCAGCTTTATCGATGGACAACTTGTACTGTTGCACAGGGCTCTGCACCCATCAGACATTCAAGTTCAGGGATGGGATAGGGAATGGATAGAATGAAGCCAGACAGGATTTAGGGGTGGAACCAGGAAGGATTTCATTTCAAGGAGCTCCATGGTTTCACAAAGGCGATTTTATAACTCAGGCTATATAGCCACTGATTTGTGTTTATCCCAGATAAACTTACCCACCTACTATTGGATATCAAGTCACTATAAGATTAAAAATATCAGATATTTTTTTCTGATGTCTCTATTAAAAAACTAGTTAAAAGTGAAATTGTCAGTTCTTTGGAGGAATGAAGATAGTTATTATAATGAATTGAAAGGTATAATTTTCTGTTCTGTTTATTGTTTCAGTTCAGTTCAGTTGCTCAGTCATGTCTGACTCTCTGTGACCCCATGGACTGCAACACATCAGGCTTTCCTGTCCATCACCAACTCCTAGAGCTTGCTCAAACGCATGTCCATCGAGTTGGTGAAGCCATCCAACCATCTCATCCTCTGTTATCCCCTTCTCCTACCTTCAGTCTTTTATTGTTTACCTTTAATTAATTAAAAATAGTCGATGTGCATATGTAAAATGTAAACTTAAATACTCCTGTAGTGTTCACGATTGCTTCCCCACTGCAAGTTATATGTTATATATCATCCCCTCTCCCAAATTATTAACTTTAGACCTCAGTCTCTAAATTATAGTATGGATGTTTCCCCTTCCTCAGTTTAAAATGAGCATGATTTTCTTTTATGTAGGAATACATGTTGGTATTTGAAATTAAGCTTTGTTTTTGTCAAAGAATTAAAGTTCTCTACTGGGCTTCCCAGGTGGCTCAGAGGTAAAGAATCTTCCTGCCAATACAGGAAACTCTGGTTTGATCCTTGAGTAAGGAAGATCCCTTGGAGGAGGGCATGTCAATGTACTCCAGTATTCTTGCCTGGAAAATCCCATGGACGGAGAAGCCTGGTGGGTTATAGTCCATAGGGTCGCAAAAGAGTCAGACATGATTTAGCACCTGAATAACAACAAAATTTTCTACTGTCTACATACAAAAGCATTCTTGCTTCCAGTTTGACTGTTGACCCCTNAAAATCTCATGGACGGAGAAGCCTGGTGGGTTATAGTCCATAGGGTCACAAAAGAGTCAGACATGATTTAGCACCTAAATAACAACAAAATTTTCTACTGTCTACATACAAAAGCATTCTTGCTTCCAGTTTGACTGTTGACCCCTGAATTTTGTGTCAAAGCATATAGTGCTGATGGGTTAGAATTTCCTTCCATAAAATGAGGGTTTTCACACATCTTAAGAATTCTCAAACAGGGACTCTGTAACAACCTAGAGAGGTAGGAAGAGGAGGGAAACGGGAGGGAGGTGAAAGAGGGAGGGGACTGATTCATGCTGATGTTTGGCAGAAAATAACAAAATTCTGTAAAACAATTATCCTTCAATTAAAAAAATAAATCAATTTAAAAAACTTCTCTGAATGATTCATTCAACATTGCTCTAGCAATAAAATACAATGTGGCATTTTAAGTTTCCTTCTTAGTGTTTATAATGCACTAATCTTTATAACAGTCGTCTCCCTAAGATTACTGCCATATTTTATCTTCTACAGTTCTTAGCATCAGAAGAAGGAAAAGAAATGGTAAAATTACCCTCCAAAATATTAGCTGAACATGGGCTTCTGTAACCAACAGTGAAAAATCAAATTCAACAAGTTGTTTTGTTTATACTATACTGTTTAAAAGTTATTTTCTCCTAAAAAATAAAATTCTTATTTTTTATAAAACTCATTCATTCAACAAATATTTGTTGAATGATTACTACCTGCTACTGTTTTTCTAGGCTCCTGGCACACAGCAGGGAACAAGACACCATGATCCTCAGCCCAAAGCAGTTGATAATCTCATACAGAAAATAGAAAATAATTGGTACATAAAAAAAATCAGATGATGATCTGGAAAGAATGAATGTTGTGAGGAAATAAGAATATGGAAAGGTGAGCTGACAAAAGGGGTCAGGAAGATGCACCCGCCTTGAGTATTGTGTGGCCAAGACTCACTTGACTGCATTATAACAGTTAATCTCATCTTGCCCAAGTTTTTGTTGATACAGTAGTCATTTAATGAAAATTATAACTCTTCTACTCTTGCCATCCCCTTGTTTCTAGTTACATTATTTACTGTTTCTATTCTTTTTCAGTCACCTTTATGACCACATAAATGATAGGCAAAGGAAGAAAGCTCAGAAATATTTGGTGAAGATAGTCTGTTTGTTCAGTTTTTCTTGGTTTAATCCCTTGAGGCAAAAGTCATTTGATGGAAAGAGAAAGGAACATGAAGTCAGAAACTTGGCTTTGAACCTCTTCTTTTCTACTTATTAGCACATACTTAACCTGAGTCATGATTTTCTTGTCTCTGAATTTGGGGGGGGGGAGGAATGACATGATGCCACCGTGAGATGTTAATTAAGAAGTAATACATGGATCATCCAGCCAAGCAAAGGGCACCTGCCGAATACTGACTTTCCAACAGGCAGCTGGTAACTCTGCCAAAAACACAAGACTCACTCTGTTCTCTAAAAGATTATGACAAAATTCCTATTAATATAAGCATTCAAGTTCTAGAGACAACACAAAGATCTTGCTTTAGTGAAGCAATAACTCAGAAGTAAACAATAAGCATTTAGATATGTGAAGTCTTTTCTTGTTCCATTGGCAAAAAGTAAATGAAGAACAAATCCAAGTATAGGAAAAAAAGAACCACCTTGACTCACTGCAATCTGGGAGTTATCCTTGACTTCTCTTACCTCTCATATCCTATGGATTCCCAAATCTCATCAATACTGCCTCCTAAGAAAAGTTATGACCAACCTAGATAACATATTCAAAAGCAGAGATATTACTTTGCCAACTAAGGTCCGTCTAGTCAAGGCTATGGTTTTTCCAGTAGTCATGTATGGATGTGAGAGTTGGACTGTGAAGAAGGCTGAGCACCGAAGAATTGATGCTTTTGAACTGTGGTGTTGGAGAAGACTCTCGAGAGTCCCTTGGACTGCAAGGAGATCCAACCAGTCCATTCTGAAGGAGATCAACCCTGGGATTTCTTTGGAAGGAATGATGCTGAAGCTGAAGCTCCAGTACTTTGGCCACCTCATACGAAGAATTGACTCAATGGAAAAGACTCTGATGCTGGGAGGGATTGGAGGCAGGAGGAGAAGGGGACAACAGAGGATGAGATGGCTGGATGACATCACTGACTCGATGGGCGTGAGTCTGAGTGAACTCCGGGAGTTGGTGATGGACAGGGAGGCCTGGGGTGCTGCGATTCATGGAGTCGCAAAGAGTCGGACACAACTGAGCGACTGAAGTGAACTGAATATCTCCTGTATTTCCATACTGTGTTCTCAGCTCACACTGGCAGCAGCATCTCACCTGGGCTACATAAGAGCTTCTTCCCTTTTCACCTACATCTTGCCTAACCCTTATAATATCTTTTGTGCTTGTGCTGCCCTCAATTTAGCTTCTGTCGTGTCTGACTTTGCAACCCCATGGACTGTAGCCTGCCAGCCTCTTCTGTCCATGGGATTTTTCAGCCAAGAATACAGAAGTGGGTTTCCATGCGCTTCTCCACGGGATCTTCCCAACCCAAGGATTGAACCTGCAAGTCCTTTGTCTCCTGCATCGCAGGCAGATTCTTTACCGCTGAGCCACCAGGGAAGCCCTTATAACGACTCTTGAAGTACCCACATTTCTATGACTTTCTTCCCATAGATGAGGAAACTGAAGCCCAGAGTGGTTACATGATTAGTAAGATGTGAGTCTCAGATTCAAATTTGCCTGGGCTGTCTCCCAAGTCCATGCTCAAACCCCAGGACTCCCCAGTTTGGATAATATTAATTCTATATCTGTGAGTTCTCACTCTCTGAAGTTCTATTTCTGTTTTTTTTTTTTTTTTAATCTCTTTGTGTATCTTTTCTTTTTTGATGCTAGGTGATTTTCATCAAATACTAGAATTATTTTTAAACTTACCTTCCTTTCTAGACTTTGGAATAACTCATGATTTGCCCTGGATTTGATTTATCTTGAAATCTGAAAAGTTCAGAATTGTGACTTACATATATCAGGACTTAAATGATCTTCTTGCATAAAAGGATGAATATGAGTAAATAAATAAGATAGTGGATTTCTCTGGTAGTCCAGTGGCTAAGATTCCGTTTTCCCAGTGCAGGGTCCTGTTCAATCCCTGGTCAGGGAACTAGATTTCACATGCCACAACTAAGACCTGTTACAGCCAAATAAAAAAAAAATTTTTTAAGTGGATAGCAAGTTCTAAACAGTCCACTAAAAAGAATATCATCACTTGGCGAGCTGGGAACTGTCTGTATTCATATTTAGTCAACAATATCTCACAAATCATTCATTACAGATCCACTTCCCTCAAACCTGTCAGTATCTAAAATGTTGCCTGTTAAGAATTTCTTCTTGGATAAAACTATATTAGAAAATATTGTTAATATATTAACCATAGTAGAAGAAAAATTCCTCAAATTTTCATTTGGCAGATTCTTCAAACACATAAACAACTGGTGCCTATAACAATTGTCAGATTCATTTTCCTCATTCTACTTTGGAGTTTAATACAAATAGTCATTTCTTTCTGCAAAAGTTGTCTTCCATGTCATCTCTTTCCCTTTGGGAATATTAAACATCAAATATTCATTCTTCATGACTTTTGTTCACACACTTGCCTACTCTTTCACCTGTATTTTATAGTCAGAAGAGGAGAGGACTTTAAAAGAAGGAACAACAGGGCACAACCCAGCCCATACCTTCCCCACCCACATTCACCAGCATGTCCCCTATCTTCTCTTCCTCAGAAATGGCCATAAACCTGTCTAACCACTTTTTCTCATTTCCCTTTTCCTGCAGCCTCCCAATATTAAAGGTGGCCACTCTACCAGAAGACTATCCACCCTGTTCCCATCTGAGGGGTTGGTGCAGACAACTAGACAACCACCTTCCTGATCGACTCATATCACAGATCACTCACTGACTCATGACCTTCATCGTCATGAAAGCCTAATCTAATTTACAGACCATGAAACATTCTGTTCATCTGGTCAGAGAGCCAAAGAGGTGATTAATATGGACTGTTGCTGTTCGTACTGCTTTCCCCTGCCACCCCCTCCCCCCCCACAAAAACAAACACTCTCTCTTTCATTTTCCAATGGAATGTGAGACCTCAGTTGCTGAGAACTTTCCCCACTGCGACTGAGGAATTTTCCATCTGGTAGGAAATTCAGGTCGTGATGAAGAAGTGTTTAGTAATAGTTATTTTTGCTTCTTTTTATCTGACAGCACTTGGAGATTATACTGCCTCAGAGTTTATCTGTATTGAATTTTAAGCATAATTGGGAAATGATCTTAAACTCTCAGGTTCATATCTAATTTTTCTTTGACCTATTAGGCAATGGAATGAGAAAGTGGGAGACAAAGGTGAAAAGAGAGTGGAAATACATTTTCCCTATGAAAAGTAACTCTGATTCCATTAAAGTTTCAGAACAAATCCGATACGTTAAAAGTAGCCTGAGATGTTTCTTTAATCACTATGATACTGGACAAACTACTGTAACAATTCCTTTTGCTTTAGTGAAGAGCATTATCACAACAGTTTAATAAGTCATCTCCTCTGATTTTCTCTGGGTTGAGTACTTGGATGTCTTTTAGACTCTTAGTAGATAGGAAAAATGTATCATACATCTGCATCATACTATTATTTTCCTTCTTTCCCAGATCCTTTTATTTATTTAGGAGAAGATAACTTGAATCTTGATGCATACAAGAATTTGAAGCATCATCATAAAAAATATATATCCCCACTTCATTGTCCAAGGGTTGTACTAGGTATGCTGGCGAATAGAAAGATCCTGTCTTTTGAGACTACAAAGTAGCATCAGTGACAGAACAGACACAGGAAAAAAAAAAAAAAAAACCTGTAGATGAAAGAGTTGATGGTCTTCATTCCCATGACACACCCACTCATTAAGATGAGAGATGGCACAGGTGACATGAAGTCTGACTCTTCTACTTCATCCTCAAGTCTGTTTATTTACTGACTCTAGGAAAGATCAACTAAGATATCATTGTCATATTTGTGCAATTCTCACTGCCAAAGGCAGATACTGAGCCAAGAGGAAGACAAAAAATAGTTTTCTTCTTGAGAATTGAATCCTTCTGTCTTCACAGTTCTGCAAGTTTTTCCTGCTAAGGATGAAAAGATCAGGCCTGGGGATAGCTGAAAGAAGAAAGTGTGGTGGTTTTAGTGGAGAAAGTGATGGAAAGTGAGGTTGAATCCAGATTCTTATGTCAGGCAGAGTCTGGGTCATCCCAAAAGTCAAGGAGAGACATACATCTCTGAGCAGGTAAATTTTTGAGCTTGGAGACTGGTATACATAGGGAGGAACTCACTAGCTCTAACCTTAACTCAGTGACATTGTCTTAAATGAGTTGTTATGACCTGGCCTGATCTGGAGATGTCTTCATCATTTACAGCATTGTTTCTATTGAAAAATATTTTAAAAATTTCAAACAGCCAGCAGGCAAACAAACTCTTGGAAAACAATTTGTTCATAAAATGAGGTATGAGGTTCTCTGGTAGCATATGGGGTCATGAGGCACTGGAGGGGAAAAAGCCACAACAACATAGTCTCTGAAGTATTGAGAAGAACAAATAAAGCAACATTGTCTTATTTCTGAAGTGCTCAAAAGATCAATCAGAAACCTTGCCATAAAGTCTTCTGTTATTTAGGTTCATTTCCATATGTCATCCTCAAATGATGAAATTAGCATGGTACTGTCATTCATTCTGAGAGCTGTTCAGCCAACATATATAGATGAAGCTATGTGCCAAGCACTATGCTAAATTCTTAATGCATATTATTGAATTTAGCTTTTACAACCCTAAAAAATACGTATTACCATCTCCCTTTTCAAAGAAGGAAATTCTAGCTCAGAGTGTTAGCTGATTTTACCAGGGACACACAATTAGCAAGTAAGCAGAACCAGATGTGAACCTAAAACCAGGGCATTTAACACCTTCCCTATATCCCTGTGTGGATCAATCTACCCTTAAAAAATTTTTGGTGCTGCTGCTGCTAAGTTGCTTCAGTCGTGTCCGACTCTGTGTGACCCCATAGACAGCAGCCCACCAGGCTCCTCTGTCCCTGGGATTCTCCAGGCAAGGACACTGGAGTGGGTTGACATTTCCTTCTCCAATGCATGAAAGTGAAAAGTGAAAGTGAAGTCGCTCAGTCGTGTCTGACTCCTAGCGACCCCATGGACTGCAGCCCACCAGGCTCCTCGGTCTATGGGATTTTCCAGGCAAGAGTACTGGAGTGTCTCTTCAAAGCCTTTAAAAAAACAAGTCCTTTTTAATAAACAACTGGCTTGGGTAAAAGGTGCATTTTTTAATCTGTGTTATTTATCCAAACTGTTCCCACCCCTTCCACTCAAATCCTATTGAAGTACTCAAACATAACAATATTGTCTGCTTGCTCCTCAAGTGTATCATTTTACATGTTCAAAAACCTCACAATACCATTCAGCAAGAAGTGAATATTAATGTCTATCCATCAAAGATTGGTCAGTTGAGCTAGAAAGGCAATGAAGGCACATTCTGGGATATAGCAGAGGTGGGAGGTATCTCAGCAAACCAACAAAGTTCAGTGGACTCATGAAAACTCAGGAAGAAATCTATCCACCGTGGCAGCCAGGATGTGGAGACCTCGGGGTGCTTGTTTGGCTAATGAACTTGACTCCTCCTCTCTCCTTTTAAAACCAAATCATAAACACACAGATTATCTCGTTGATGAGCCAGCAGCTTTGTAATAACTGATTCACAATCTTTTCCTGGGATTCCTTTGGTAATACATATCATAATCACCATCAACAAATGTGTTTTCTAGATCAGAACAACACCTGTATATCTAATTAGCCCCAGTTTGGTTCATTCTCTCAGTTGTGTCCAACTCTTTGTGACCTCCTGGACTGCAGCACACCAGGCATCCCTGTCCTTCACTATCAACTGGAGTTGACTCAGACTCCTGTCCACTGAGTCAATCATGTCACCCAGCCATCTCATCCTCTGTTGCCCTCTTCCTCTTGCTTTCAATCTTTCCCAGCATCGGGGTCTTTTCCAATGAATTGGGTCTTTGCATCAGATGACCAANCAGCACACCAGGCATCCCTGTCCTTCACTATCAACTGGAGTTGACTCAGACTCCTGTCCACTGAGTCAATCATGTCACCCAGCCATCTCATCCTCTGTTGCCCTCTTCCTCTTGCTTTCAATCTTTCCCAGCATCGGGGTCTTTTCCAATGAATTGAGTCTTTGCATCAGATGACCAAAGTATTGGAGCTTTAGTTTCAGCATCAGTCCTTCCAATGAATATTCAGGACTGATTTCCTTTAGGATGGACTGGTTTGATCTCCTTGCTGTCCAAGGACTCTCAAGAGTCTTCTCCAACATCACAGTTCAAAAGCATCAATTCATTGGCACTCAGCCTTCTTTATGGGCCAACTCTCACATCTGTACATGACTACTGGAAAAACCATAGCCTTGACTAGACGGACATTTGCTGGCAAAGTAATGTCTCTGCTTTTTAATATGCTATCTAGGTTTGTCATAGCTTTTCTTCCAAGGAGCAAACATCTTTTAATTTCATGCCTGCAGTCACTGTCCACAGTGATTTGGGAGCCCCAGTTGGAATTCCAACTCAGGACCATGAAGTGTAGCTACCCAGGCAAGTAGGGAGAATGCAGACAGAACGAATTAATGAGGGAGATAGACCGAGTACTGGGTGCTTGCCTAGGTCCCTCTTCTGAAGTGTGGGTAAAAGGTAGCCCTTCTAGCAAATCGACATGATGGCCCCAGGCTCTGGAGACTTCTGTCTTGAGGTGTTTTTGCTCTATTACAAGAAACAGCCTGTAAAAGGCATAAAGAAACAACTAAATTCCACTGAACCACAGATGCCTTGCTCCGTGGCATTTTTAACGTGCATTTTAAAGAAATTCAGTGACCTTGTGAACATTACCTAAAGCCGCAGACTCCAAAAAGGAGTCTGCTGGACTTTGGTCCCTTTTTGGCACCAGGGACTGGTTTTGTGGAGGACAATTTTTCCACAGACTGGAGAGAGGTGGATAGTTTCAAGATGATTCTAGTGCATTATATTTATTGTGCACTTTTTTCTGTTGTTACTACATCAGCTCCACCTCAGCTCATCAGGCATTAGATCTCAAAGGTTAGGGGCTCCTGCTCTCAATGGCTTCAGATTGATGTGTAACTACAGAATCAATTTAAAAATGCACACATATAAGTACATGTGTACAAACAAGCATATATTTCAATGGATTGCTTTATTTTTAGAATAATGGGTTTCTAACATAGTGTTTATCACTTGCCAGATGCTGTGCTAACTGCCATAAACGTGTTACTCTAGTTAAACTTCACAACACACTAGGATAAGGTGGTGTCCTTATTCCCAATTTGCACGTAAGCTAACCGAGGTAGAGGTGAATTGTCAAGTGCAGCTCAGAAATACCAGGGTTTTAGCCTGACTCATTCTTAATCATCACACTCTAATGATGGCAGTCACTGTGAAGATGACTAACTCTTTGATAAAATCTCTTATCACAAAAAAAAAAAGAAAGAAAGAAAATTGACCTGATTTCAGCTTTCTTACTAACCAAATTAGATTGCTTCTTTAGCTGATCTACTTGATCTGCCACGAGGAGCCTCATAAGGAATAGGTGAAAGCACGGTAAGTGATTCCTGGAAAAGCACCCTTGACCAAATTATCTTCAATACATATCTCAGGCTGATGTCCAGAATCCCATTATACCGTCAGTTCTGTGTGATAATTCTTCTTCTTTCTTTTTTATTATTCTTTAACAGTACAAAAGAACAAATGCAATAAAACTGATGTCCAAGTAAGAGTTAACGAGTGATCACGTGAAAAAGCAAAAGTATATTTCAACTATCATATTCATACTGATAATAATTGCATCTGATTAATGCCCAGGGTAAGCTTACACTTCAGTGGCAATAAGCATTTCTACTTTTGCACAGTTCTTCTTCCTCCCCTTTCTACTGAAGATTCCACAACTATTTGGAATTCCTAACTCCCCCTGCTCCCCTCCTGCCTGTTCCTCTTCCAACCCTCCAAGTAGACATAAAATTCTAAGGCCTCAGAGGAGCAGGCTTTGCTGTAGTCTTCCATGTTCTCAATAGATCCACTGATGCAGAACTTGTTTTGTTTTTTTTTTCTGTGCAGAATCTAAGAGAAAGAGGAAAGACAGAAGTGAGTAAGAAAGAAGCTTTTAGAATCCCTTTTCTATTCCCTTCTAGTGGCAGATATTAGTCGTGTGTGTGTGTGTGTGTGTGTGTGTATGTGTGTGCGCGCGTGCGTGTGTGTGTGTTAGTCACTCAGTTGTGTCTAACTCCTTGTGGCCCCATGGTCTGTAGCCCACCAGGCCCTAATGTCCATTCTCCAGGCAAGAATGCTAGAGTGGGTAGCCATTCACTTCTCCAGAGGATCTTCCCAACCCAGTGGTGGAACCTGGGTCTCCTGCATTCCAGGCAGATTCTTTACTGTCTGAGCCTCCAGGTAAACCCAGATAATACTTTTAGAAGGGTTAAAATCACAGCACCATCTCTTTCCAACCCTGTGTCCTTCATTTATCTCAGCCTGTGTGTCCTATATTCAAAACAAAAAACAATTCTTAGTTCATCAAGCTGCATTCACTGAAATAATACATGTGAGTGCTTAATTCATTACATTTCTAGAAATGCCAACACTTCAAAAGGATTGAACACTTTTTAAGCAAGAAGTTGAGGTTGGGTTCTCTCTGCAGACAAGGAGTAAAGACAGTGCTCCAAGTTGGACACAGTAGAGAGGAGAGAGAGTTCTACCACCAGGAAATCCTGCACTTGACATGTTTATATCCAATGCTGTCTGATCTTTGAGTAGAGAATGACCGGCTTGAAGGTATTCACAGTTGAGCATTCACCTGGTGAGGAATCTGCCTTTCCCTCTGAGCTGGAAAAGGTAAGCAAAATGGGGTCAGATGCTCATGTTTAATTAAGAAGAGACTCCATCCCAGATTGCCTCCTTCTCTAGCCCAGTTAGTGGCTGAGCCAACCCAGCAGGGAGATTCCTGATTCAGCTTAGCACAGGGACTTTGCTCTACATCACAGTGCAAGGCTCTGGGAAGCAGAGGTGGGATGAAAAATGGGGTCACAGCAAGCTGTATCCATCTGCTGTCTCCATGGAGCAGCAACCTTGCCAGGCAGCGGCAATATGAGGCTAAAGGTTATACCAGTAGCATCCTAGAAAATACAAACCTTAGAGAGACAGCAGAAAGCAGATGACAGCAGGTGCAGGGAAATTAAAGGCACTGCAGAACCCCTGAACACATAATGATAATGTAGGCATCAGCTTTGTCTTTGCTATGGAACATTTTGATAAATTATTAATGAATGGTTTGTGCAAGTGGTGAGGAAAAGGGAGCTATTTTTGCCTAACAAACTTAAGCAAATGGGAGGTAAGGGGCTTTTCAGTCTGAACTTTAAAAATACGTTAAAAGCCAATGTGTAAGTGATGTCTGTGCTCTTCATAAATAAAATGAGGGGAAGAACAAACGTTAGATCTAAGCAAACATCTCTGAGTAAAGTAAGCTTAGAAGGGTGATATTCTTAATATATATCCTGTAAACCTATATCCCCGATAAACTGTAGCCCCAATTGACTTCAGTTCTGGAAGATAAATGTTACATTTTAAGACTAGAAATAGTTCATTCAATGGATCTTTTTAGTTTTAGAATAATGGAATTTCAGTCTTAGATTCCCTGACAGACTCACAGAGACAGATGACGTTATATTTATTATAGTCAGTGATTTTTAAAGTGTTTTTATTTTATGTTATTTCAACTGTGTTTTACTTGGTCCTTTATTTTTTAATGATGAACAACAAAAAATTAAATTTTAGATCATCAATTTTTAAATTAATTTGTTTCTTATAGAAGGATAACTCCTTTACAGAATTTTGCTCTTTTCTGCCAAACCTCAACATGACTCAGCATATATATATATATATCCCCTCCCTTTTGAAACTCCCTCCCATCTCCCTCCCCATCCCACCCCTCTAGATTGATACAGAGCCCCTGTTTGAGTTTCCTGAGCCATTCAACAAATTCCCATTGGCTATCTATTTTACATATTATAGTGTAAGTTTCCATGTTACTTTTTCCATACATCTCACCCTCTGTTCCCTTTTCCCCATGTCCATAAGTCTATTCTCTATGTCTGTTTCTCCATTGTTTCCCTGTAAATAAATTCTTCAGTACCATTTTTATGGATTCTATATATATATATGCGTTGCTGCTGCTGCTGCTGCTGCTGCTAAGTCGCTCCAGTTGTGTCCGACTCTGTGCGACACCATAGATGGCAGCCCACCAGGCTCCCCTGTCCCTGGGATTCTCCAAGCAAGAACACTGGAGTGGGTTGCCATTTCCCTCTCCAATGCATGAAAGGGAAAAGGGAAAGTGAAGTCGCTCAGTCGTGTCCGATTCCTAGCGACCCCATGGACTGAAGCCTACAAGGCTCCTCTGTCCCTGGGATTCTCCAGGCAAGAGCACTGGAGTGGGTTGCCATTTCCTTCTCCAATGCATGAAAGTGAAAAGTGAAAGTGAAGTTGCTCAGTCGTGTCCAACTCTTTGCGACCCCATGGATTGCAGCCCACCAGGCTCCTCTGTCAAATACGATATTTATCTTTCTCTTTCAGACTCACTTCACTCTGTATAATAGGTTCTAGGTTCATCCACCTCATTAGGACTGACTCAAATGTGTTCCTTATAGTGGCTGAGTAATATTCCATTGTGTTTATGTACCACAGCTTCTTTATCCATTCATCTCTTAATGGACATCTAGGTTGCTTCCATCTTCTAGCTATTGCAAATAGTGCTGCAGTGAACAATGGGATACATGTCTCTCTTCCAATTTTGATTTCCTCAGGGTATATGTCTAGGAATGGGATAGCTGGGTCATATGGTGGTTTTAGTTTTAGTTTTGTAAGGAATCTCCATGCCGTCTTCCATAATGGCTATATTAATTTACATTTCTACCAACAGTGCAAGAGTGTTCCCTTTTCTCCACACTCTCTACAGCATTTATTGTCTGTGGATTTTTTGTGATGGCCATTCTGACCAGTGTGAGGTGATACCTCATTGAAGTTTTGATTTGCATTTTTCTAATAATGAGCAATGTTGGGCATCTTTTCATGTGTTTCTTAGCCATCTGTGTCTTTTTTGGAGAAATGTCTGTTTAGGTCTTTTTCCCACTTTTTAATTGGGTTGTTTGTTTTTCTGGTCTTGAGTTGTATGAGCTGCTTGTATATTTCAGAAATTAATCTTTTGTCAGTTGTTTCATTTGCTAATATTTTCTCCCATTTTGAGTGTTGTCTTTTCACCTTGCTTATAGTTTCCTTTGCTGTGCCAAAGCTTTTAAGTTTAATCAGGTCCCACTTGTTTACTTTTGTTTTTATTCCCATTACTCTAGGAGGTGGGTCATAGAGGATCTTGCTTTGATTTATGTCATCAAGTGGTCTACCTATGTTTTCCTCTAAGAGTTTTATAGTTTCTGATCTTACGTGTAGGTCTTTAATCCTTTTGAGTTTATCTCTTGGTGTTAGAAAGTGTTCTAATTTCATTCTTTTACATGTAGCTGTCCAGTTTTTCCAGCACCATTTGTTGAAGAGGCTGTCTTTGCCCCATTGTATATTCTGCCTCCTTTGTCAAAAATAAGGTACCCGTAGGTGCATGGGTTTATTTCTGGGCTTTCTATCTTGTTCCATTGGTCTATATTTCTGGTTTTGTACCAGCACCATACTGTCTTGATGACTGTAGCTTTGTAGTATAATCTGAAGTCAGAAAGGTTGATTCCTTCAGTTCCAATCTTCTTTCTCAAGACTGCTTTAGATATTTGGAGTCTTGTGTTTCCATATGAATTGTGAAATTTTTTGGTCTAGTTCTGTGAAAAATGCCATTGGTAATTTGATAGGGATCGCATTGAATCTAGGTTGCATTTAGTAGTATAGTTGTTTTCACAACATTGATTCTTCCTACCCAGGAACATGGAATATCTCTCCATCTGTTTACATCGTTTTTTTTCTTTCATTAGCATCTTATAATTTTCTGTGTACAGTTCTTTTGTCTCCTTAAGTAAGTTTGAAAGTGAAGCTGAAAGTGAAGTTGCTCAGTCATGTCCGACTCTTTGCGACCCCATGGACTGTAGCCTACGAGATTCCACCATCCATAGGACTTTCCAGGTGAGTATACTGGAGTGGGTTGCCACTTCCTTCTCCAGGAGATCTTCCCTACCCAGGGACTGAACCTGGGTCTCCCACATTGTAGGCAGACGCTTTACCATTTGAGCCACCAGGGAAGTATTTAANCATGTCCGACTCTTTGCGACCCCATGGACTGTAGCCTACGAGATTCCACCATCCATAGGACTTTCCAGGTGAGTATACTGGAGTGGGTTGCCACTTCCTTCTCCAGGAGATCTTCCCTACCCAGGGACTGAACCTGGGTCTCCCACATTGTAGGCAGACGCTTTACCATCTGAGCCACCAGGGAAGTATTTAAGTAAGTTTATTCCTAGATATTTAATTCTTTTTGTTGCAATGGTGAATGGGATTGATTCTTTAATTTCTCTTTCTGATTTTTCATTGTTAGTATATAGATATGCAGGTGATTTTTGTATATTGATTTTGTATCCTGAAACTTTGCTAAATTCACTGATTAGCTCTAGTAATTTTCTGATACAATTTTTAGGGTTTTCTATGTACACTATCATGTCGTCTGCAAACAGTGAGAGCTTTACTCCTTCTTTTCCAATCTGGATTCCTTTTATTTCTTTTCCTTCTCTGCTGTAGCTAAGATTTTCAGAACTATGTTGAATAACGGTACTGAAAATGGATACCCTTGACTTGTTCCTGATTTTAGGGAGAATGCTTTCAGTTTTTCACCTTTGAGAGTAATGTTTGCTGTAGGCTTATCATATATGGCCTTTATTATGTTGAGGTAAGTTTCTTCTATGTCCCTTTTTTGAAGAGTTTTCAACATAAATAGGTGCTGAATTTTGTCAAAGGCTTTTTCTGCATCTGTTGAGATTATCATATGGTTTTTATCTTTCAATTTGTTAATATGGTGCATCACATTGATTTATGTAAATTGAAGAATACTTGCATCCCTGGAATAAACCCAACTTGACCATGGTATATGAGCATTTTGATGTTTTGTTGAATTTCTGTTCACTAAAATTTTGTTGAGGATTTTTGCATCTATGTTTATTGGTAATATTGGTCTGTAGTTTTCATTTTTTCTGTTGTCTTTGTCTGATTTTGATATCAGGTGATGGAGGCCTAGTAAAGTAATGCTCAAAATTAATGCTTCTTCTTCAAGCCAGGCTTCAGCTATACATGAACTGTGAACTTCCTGATGTTCAAGTTGATTTTAGAAAAGACAGAGGAGGGGCTGGGAAGAGCCACTGATTGATTAGCGCTCAGCACGGGTGGCTGCAATGACTGGCGCACTCAACGCGGCCAAGAGGAGTTACCCCACGTCCAAGGTCAGGGGCAGCGGTTGAGAGTGCCAGGCTGTGGCAGCACAGGAGCAGCCGAGAGGAGCCACCCTGCATCCGAGGTCAGGGTTGGGGACTGGGAAGATCAACTCGCATCCAAGGAGCGGTGGCTGCACTGACGTGGGAGGGCCTGGAGGAGCAGTCCCACCTGAAGGGGCGGCGGTAAGGAGACGCCCTTCCTCCAGGGTGGGGAGCGGATGCTGCACTTAAGAGATACTCCATGCTCAAGAGAGAAGAAATCCAGCTCCACCCACCAGAACTCCAAAACAAGCCTCCCNATAATGTGGTTTCTATTACACTTTATGTGTTTGATTTAGAAACTCAGTGCCTTTTCAAGCAGCTATGATTCCTTACAGTGGCCCAATCATATAGGAAACCAGAGCTTTTATGACACTTTCTTCTGTCCATAGGAAATCCTTTTAAAAGGATTCCTGGCATTTGAACTGCTTCTGTGGATGAAAATACTCCTTCATGTAAGGGGCATTTTTCCACTAGTAGAGTCATCTGACAATGAGAAGACCCACCCACACATGATTATCTAGAGGCTAAGAGATGGGTTGTCTTTATTCTCAGGATTCTTTAGTGGTTCTGCCAACCAAATTCTAAAGACACAGACTCTAATTCTCTATGCAGGAATTCTCTTCGAGAAAACTTACTTTGCCCGAGGCTTGTTTCTGTAATACAGTCATATTCACCCTGAGAATGCTTTTTGGATTCAATTTAAAAATTCATTTTACAAAGACATAGAAAATAAACAGGGTTACCAAAGGGGGAAAGGGCGGGGGATAAACTGGAATTTAAGATTAAAAGATATACACTACTATATGTAAAACAGATAACTAGCAAGGACCTGTAGGGCAGGAAACTATATTCGATGTCTTGTAATAAAATATAGTGAAAAAGAAGTCCCTGGAGGTCCAGTGATTAGGACTTGGTGCCCCAGTAGTTAGGACTCAGGGCCTACTTGCCAGGGGCCTAGGTCCGATCCTGGGTCAGGAGAATTAAAATCCCATAAGCTGCCTGTGGTGGCCAATGAAAAAAGAATCTGAAAAAGATATAAATACATGTATACACCTCTCAACGTATGTATACACACACACACATATGTATATGACTGAATCATTTTGCTGTACACCTGAAGCATTGTAAATCAAGTATATTTCAATTTTCAAAAAGAAGAAAGATCCCCATTTAAAAGCCAGTATGACACAGAAGGAACTGGGTTGATTCTGTCACACTTTATTATCCATTTATATTTTCATTCTTTAACTCAGCAAATATTTACATAGCCTTGACTACACATAAGACATGGAGCTTCATTTAAATGTAGTAGTTTTATCTCTCCAATCACCACAGTAAAACTAGAAAGATTAAAACATGTTGTTTTGAAGTAAATATTTTGGGTGGTTACATCTTTGTACCAAGATGTACTATAAGAAAGCAATTTCTTCCTTGTAGAAACATTTGGATGAAGCTTAGTCATAGGAATACATATTCCTTGAACTTGGACATGACTCATCACCATCCTAATTGATATGTAAGTGTCCCTTGGCTATATATCAAATCATACTAGTTCAAACACATGCCCTCAGTATCTGACATAAAATCTAATATTTCAGATGTAATAACCTGCCTCTTTGCTTTCTGAGGTTTCTTAGATCCTAATGCCCAATTATATTAACAAAATTTTGCTTCTCTCTTGCTCTGCTCATCAGAGTGCAGGCACTGAGATAAAGGTGAAAAAATGAAAGTGCCAACTTCCAGCAGATTTTAAATGAGATATTTTGCGAGGACCACTTTAAACAAAGACCAGTTCTCCCTGACCTTTTCACCCAGCTGTCCTCCTGAGATGGCAGCTTGGAAACCAGCTCATGATTCATTATAGATTCGAACTCAGGTGGAAAATGCACTCAAACAAGAGCTGAAAGCTCATTACAGTTATACCTGCAAGGATCAGTCACTGCAGTTTTCAAAGTCTATTAGAAAGGTTATAACTTGCCTATAAAAATTTAGCTTTGGGCTCAAATACAGCATATGAGTTTCTAGCCCATAAGTACCTTCAAATCAGAAAACTCAATTAGGTACTCCTAAACTAAAAGGCTGGTAATTGGCAGAGAATTAAATTTTGATGTTTTAAAACTTCTTGCCAAAAGCTTGAGAGACATTTTAATGTTTGAAAATATAGTGTAGTAATTAGAGTAAGAAATCTGAGAAGTCGATTTAAACCTGGCTTCCATCTACCCCTCACTCCCACCTCTCTGACAATGGGAGACACTTCTTCAATATTTCTGCACTAGTGTTCCTCTAAATGAAAAAACCATAATGATATTTACCTTTTCCCAGAGGTGTCAAAGAGCTAATTTAATGACTGTAATCCTCTTTTCAAGCTCAACAATGCACTTTTCTAAGGAAATTCTTTCACTTCCCAGGTCCTCCAAGGTAATTGAGCACAGACCCATCCAGTGCCTCAAAAAGGTAGGGTTTCCTTTGCTTCTGAGTTACTCTTCATTCCCATCTGTCTGGAGCAAGAAAAGACTTTTTCCGTTTGCTAACTCCCAGCAGAGAAGGATGAGTATTTCAGAGAGGAGAAAGGATTTAATAGTGTTGCCCACCCAGGTTGGAAACATAGCTCCCACTTTCTAGATGTGTGGATTTTTTCTTGTTTGTGAAGTGAGGATTGCTCTTTGTGAAGCATGAACAAGGTAACAGATGAAAAGTATCCAATACACAGGGAATGTCCTTCCCCAGTGGCGCAGTGGTGAAGAATCCGCCTGCCAATGCAGAAGCCACAGGACACTCAGGTTCGATCTCTGAGTTGGGAAGATCCCTTGGAGTAGGAAATGGCAACCCACTCCAGTATTCTTGCCTGGAAAATTCCATGAACAGAGGAGACTGGCGAGCTACAGTCCATTGGGAGCTATAGTCCAAGAGTCAGACAGCTGTGTCTGACTCTTGGACTCTTGCACACGCGCACACACACAGGGGACAATCCAATCCACAGTAGCTACAACTTTGAGCACTCAGAGTCCAACTCTATACCGACTTCCCTCCCAGCCCTGGGGGCCCCTTCTAAAGCAGGCAGATCAAGTCTATGCAGGCAGAGGCTCCTTTTCACCCTCTTGCAGAGAAGCAAAAGAGAAGACGTGGATTAGGGAAACACACTTAGACATTGCTCGGGCAAAGATGCTCCAGGAAGGAAGAGTATTTTCATATTTTGGAATATAATGTCAGGATTTCCCAGCCAGTAGCATGGCTTTGCTTTTCCTAAATAATTACTTTTCATAATGATTCCTAATATGAATTTACTTATTTAATGGGAATACAATATGCAATTCTGTATTTCTTATTAATACTCTAAGGAGCAATAATGATCAAAGCTGAGAAAGCTTATTAACGTGGTTAAATGCATTAAAAAGCCTTAATAAAGACTATGCACTATTGATCCTGCTCATAGTCTTGGCTTTTGCAGAGGGTCCATTAAGGCACAGCGTGTTATCAATGCAAATTAGTCCCCAACGAGCAGTTCTCCTCTGTCTTAAAATGAAGTGGCATGAAACTGAAGCTGAAATATTCTGAAAATTACTGAATAATTATAGTCTTTTCCCCCCATGTTTTATATAATCTACTTGTACAGCATTTTTAATATTTAGTGTCTCATGCAAATAGCAGTTTCCAAATTGGATAATAGGGTATAATAAAAGAGAGTTTTCCATAATATCTCAAAATATTATTTTATCTTCCTCCCAAGGGTCCCAATGAAGATAAATAATGGACACTGGGGCATGTTTCATACAAATTAAGTTTATATTATTGAATCCTTGTGATCCAACAATTTGTTGATCAAAATTCTTCTAAACTATTCACCTATATAAAGACCCTCCTCATAATTATTATAATTTTTTCCCTGATGAGCAGCCCATCAAAAATATTTTAAGTATTTTCTGCTCGAGAGGATTAAATAAGGTTTGTTTTTTCTTTTCTCAGTAAGTGTTTTAAATTGCGGTGAAATTTACATAATATAAAATTAGCATTGTAAAACATACAATTCCATGGTATTTAGTGCATTCACAGTGTTATGCAATTGCCACCTCTGGTTCCAAAATAGTCTTATCATTTCTCAAAAGAGAACTTCCATACACTTTAAGCAGTTATTCCCTATTCTGCCCAACCCCTACCCTGTCCCCAGCCCCTTGTGACCACCAAGGTTTGATGACTTTAAAGCTGCTTGCAACCCATTAGAGAAAGGAATTTCTGTTTTTACCCCGGGAGCTGGGAGTGACCTGGAGTACTTATTGAATATGGAGATTCCTGAGCCTCTATACAAAGATTCCAACACAAGCGGTCCTGAAGCCATTTCTTTAGTCCTCTCAAACCACTAGGGAGCTTTCTCTACTCCTAATAAATACAATCAGCCTAACAGGGTGATTGAGGTGTGAAGAGTCCTTTGAGAACTGTCTTCTGATGGAAATGCCACGGCAGGGTGCAGGGGGTGCAGGCCAGGGCAGGGGAGGGTTTGGAGAGCAATGCAGGATGTCTACACAGCTGTCCTTCTGTATCCAAGAGGATCAGTTCCTGGACCCCCATGGAGACCATCCATGGATGCCCAGATCTCTCAGATAAAATGATGTAGTGCAGCCAGCCCTCTGCATTCACGAATACCCAGAGTCAAATTGTGTGCTGGAGTAGAGTGAGGAAGCTTCTACTGGACTGGCCTACTGAGAAGAAAAGTTATTTGGAAGAGGGAGGAAGAGAGGAAGGAAGGAGGGAAGGGAACAGTGAGGCAGGTAAGGAGGTACCTGTGATCAATTTTTGACACAAGACGAGTTGTTGCTGTCTTTTCCTCAGGGAGGAAGTTTATACCGGTTTGTCTTCAGGTGTAAACACAGGCAGTGTGTGCGTTTGGTGGTGGGGATCAACAGTGCTTCTTCACTGATGTTTTCAGCTTTCTTGCCACAGCCTTATACATGATTCATCACTGAGAGTAGGTGGAGGGTGTGTGGGAGTGTGCATCTCCTCCTTAGAGAAGGAAAAAGGCATGAAGTTGCAGAGAATGAGAGCAAGCTTTCTGGAGAAGCTGAGCAGGTTTGCAAGGCTGTGCTGAGGGCTGTGATTATGAATGTGCAGTGATTCCAGTTCTGCTGGTTGTTGCATTGTCTTAGCAGGGCCATCTCCCCAGTGTCATCAAGCAAGTGTGGAAGTTTATCTGCGGTTCAGGCTTGCCTGGAAGAGACGGGGGTGAGGGCATGAAGGTATTTGCAGGGGAAAACAATTCCAACTATCTCAAGAATACAAAGAACTTAAAAGAAAATGATTTTCATCACAGATGATAATGCTAGGAACTGATAAAATATTTTCCCTGTCCTCACCTGTGGCTCTCTCTTTACTCTGTTCCCTGCCAGACATATCACAAATATTCCTTTCCCAGAGGGCAAAATTTTGATGACCTTTAAAAAATATACTTATCAGGAAAAGACAATTTATGTAAGAGCTAAAGCAATTTGATAACATGAAAAATGCTTCAAATTCACTAACAAAGAAATGACAATTTATTTGCAACTAGCTTTGTGTCTTACAACAGAGATGTATTTGTTTTTCAATGTCCAGCCTCCCGATCACACATTTTATAATGTGTGAATCCTCTTTCCCTCCTGGTAGGCAGGAAGAACTTCCATTTTCATTGATTCGGGTTTCCTCAGGGAGAGAGTGCCACCAGGACTATTTCTGATTTTTCTTTCTACCTCCTCCCTCTCCTCCCTAAGCAGGGGGTCAACTGACTTATTCGACGAAGCTGAACTTTCTCACCTTCAGACTCTTTTTTTCTCTTTCTTGCTTTTTTGTGAGACAACCTATCTGAAAAATACATATGTCCTCAACTGTTTTGTGTCTTATGGCAATAGGTCTGCCCCTGACTGGGACCAGGAGTAGCCTAGCTGTATCCTGTGGTCAAATCAATATATCTGTGTTACTCGGGTCTCACGAATTAGCAAATCCAGTTGGCCACTGATGTAAAACCATATTTTCTAAATGCATTCAAAATAAGGTAAATAGTGGGTTAAATAAAAAAAATTAAAAAATGAAACACCTAAAGTACTTTAGCTTGTTGCCCAGAATAGAGGTTCCCAAGTATCTGTTCATGGAGCCTATTAATGGCTCAGTAATTTCTTCCTGACATGCCTGAACCCAGAAAAATATCTTATTAAGTTCTATTTATTAAGTAGTTAGGTCCAAACAACTGAGTAAGTCCTTATGCCCTAACAATTCGCTAGATGTTTAGGGAAGAAAAGCATAATTTGAGAGGAGAAATAATATTTCCTTCTTAAATAGTCACAACCACTTACTGATAGGATGTGTGTGCCTACTTGTTGGGCCCTACACAGCTTCTGAAATCTTAGAATCAGATAAAATTCCTTTTATCTCAACAATCTCTAAAAAAGAGCTTTGCACAGATATGTCATCAAAATAAGTGTAATGTGATCTCATTTTGAAGCCGTGAACTCCCTTGAGCCATTGGTTCATGTGCTATTTGGCAGATGTTGAGTGTTACTGTTTTCCTCAGAAATTTGCATCATTCCTTGGCTTCTCTGTGAATTTGTTGGGATGACCCAGGGAGCTGTCATATAGAGTTTGGAACCAAGACCTGGAGATGAGAATCTTGTTTCAAGTTTGGCACTCACACTATTGTGCCCTCCTGCTCCCCCATCCTCATCATCATGGAAAAAATGATGCTGATATTGAACACAGACAAAGGTCACAGGAAGTAAAACAGGCCCAGCGTCTCAATCAGAAAGACAGAGAACTTCAAACTTATGAAGATGATAAGCAAGGACTAGCATCACATCCCAGACCAGACCGTGAGGGCCAAGGATGACGTGGGACGAACAAAAAGAGAGTTGCACTGAGTTAGAATTATCAGTTCAAGGTCCCCGATTACAAATGTTGTCCAGTTCCTTAGAGAGGCAAAGAAGACTCTGTTCCCTTGAATACCTTTGTACACTCCTCTGATATAAATCCGAAGGGCAAGACCATTGAAAGGAAAGAACATGAGTGTTGGGGATAAATGGCCCAGATTTCTAAAGTTTTCTCACTTACAAGTGTGTGGTCTTGAGCAAGTAGTTGTTGTTGCGTTTGGTAAGAAAGTTATGATATCATCTGCCTCAGTAGAAGTTGAGGATTGAATACAGTAATACATAAAGTCTGTCTCACACATTCAACTCTTATTGCATGGTGATTATTCTGATATTGTTGTTATTGCTTTTCTGAAGGAAACATTAAAGGAAAATTCTTCTTGGACAAAGTTAACTATTAAGAGAAATAAAAATGATCACTAATTTTCACAAGAAAAAGAATACAGGTATATAGGTATAACACATATGTGTATGTATAACTGAATCACTTTGTTATACACCTGAAACATTGTAAACCAGTTATACTTCAATTTTTTTTTTTTTTTTTAAAGGATGGGGCCCAGAAGTTGTATCAGTATGTGAATGTTTCCTATGGCACTTAGCATCACAGTGTACCAACAATGGAGGAGAAAAGATTTTTGAAACACGTGAAACCAGAAACTAGTCGATGGAAAATTCTCCAATCAGCAGACATTTAAAACTGTAAGTGGAAGATTTACTTCTCATGACATCTAATCACATTGGAAATTCTCTCCTGTCAACCACATGCTTGAAACTCAGCCATATGTATGACTGAGCCGCTTCACTGTTCACTTGAAATGATCATAATATCTGTTAATAAATTATACCCCAATTCAAAAAAATAAGTTTAAAGCTTAAAAAAAGAGAAAAAAATAAATAAAATTCATATAAAAATTCAAAAAAGAACATAAAAGTAAATTTGCGATAATAAATGAAGCATATTTCTTTGCTTTTTTGGTAATAGTTATGAGAAATATAATTAATCAGAATTCCTTCTATAAAACACAAATATTTAGCAATATTACAGAAAACTTCTGTGAGAAGTTGAGTGTCTGATTCATCCCAATCATCAATAATAAGAAATAAATTTCAGTCAAACATAGTAGCAGAATGAATTACTTTCTATTTTCTTCATGAAAAATTATTTTTAAAAGCTATTATCACATGAAGAGAAAATTCAGGAGTACACAGTCATAATATAAGATAATATTAAAGAGGTGTGCCAAAGCAATTCATTAATTGTGACTATTACATTGTTTTTCTGGATTATATGATGTTTATGGTATATGATATATTTTTAAAGTGCAATTTGTTGAGTATTTTTTATAATTCAAAATAAATATTTAATTCATAACCACTGTTGTATACTTTTTCTTAAAGGTGATATACTAAATTTGTACAATCTAATTATTTACCAAAACATGAATCCATCCCCAAGGTGAAAAATTTCCTTAGAAAAACATCTTTACTACAAAGTCTCCTCCTAGAAGGGTAAATAAAATGGAAACCAACACCCCAATTTCTGGCAACCTTTACTCCAAAACAATGTGCAAACATGTTATGAAATCACTTTCCAGAGAAGTCACCACCCATGGCCCACCAGTGAACCTGACCCAAGCAGAGGCCTCAGGGACACTAGGAGGAAGTGATATAGCCCAGATTCAGGGTGGGTGCTTGCCCCAAGGACTCAGCATTCCAACAAGCAACACCAATTTTTCACTCTCCCTAAACTAAGCAACTCAGAAGGTAATTTTAAGACTGTTTCTTAAACAAAAGAAACAAGTTCACTTCCTTGAAATATGCTCACTATGTAAAAACAAAGAACCGCAGTTGTCTAGCAGCTATTACCTAGTGATAGGTAGGTAGGAAGGTGTGACTAACAAATGTATAAATGTAATAAGTAGGTAGGTTGGGGATGGTGGGTGATTGGATGGATAGATGGATGGCTAGATGAAAGAAAAAAGAGGGAGGAAGGGGGGAAGTAAGAGGAGAAGGGAAGAAGGGAGGAAGAAAGGAAGCAAGGGAGAAAAGGAAAGGAAAGAAAGAAATGGAATGAGAGAGAATTTGGGCAGATGTTGAATGTCTTTGTCTTTAAATGTGGAATTCAATATTTTCCCCAAATACATCCTAATTCTCTAGGTCTTCTGATAGGCCTTCTGATTATACCATGTGCCCCAAACACTTCTTCCTTCATTAGTTGACTTTGGGGTTAGAGAAATTCACTTGGATGCTTTCAGAACACAAATGAAAGTCACTTTGTTGTGTCCAACTCTTTGAGACCCCATGGACTATAGATTGCAAGGTTCTTCTGTCCATGGAATTGTCCAGGCAAGAATACTGCAGTGAGTAACCATTCCCTTCTCCAGGGAACTTCCCAACTCAGGGATTGAACCCGGGTCTCCCATACTGAAGGCAGGTTCTTTACCATCCAAGCCACCAGGGAAGTCCCTCAGAACACAAACAACTGCTCTAAACCTTTGCCTACTTTACAAAATGATTAAAAAAAAAAAAAAAAAAAAAAAAAACTGTAAGACTGAGTCAATTCCCAGAAGTTACTGTGACTGTCACTCAACTGACGCAAATAAAATCTTTGGAAAGAGAAAGGAGAAAAGGTTCATGGGAGAGGGTGGAGAGATGTGAAGAGCGAGGAGGCGTGACAGTGGCAGAGAAGGACAAAGATAGTGAGCACAGTCAAAGCAGCCATGGCTGAGCTTGGAAAAGTCCTGGGGAGATGCTGGTGAAATAACTGGGATGAGTGGCCACTGTCAACCTAACCTCCGAGACCAGGGCCCCAGGGAATTCCGTCTTGACTTCACATGGAGTTGCTCCCAGAAGGAGCAACTCAACCCATACCATCATCAAAAGAATTTCTAGAAGCTGAGGCCGGAGGCAGTATGGAACAATCTGTCTCAGTGCTCTTTGATTTAGGGTATTTTAATTACCTGGGTGAAAGAATGTGATCAGTACACATTGACCTCACAGATAAGTAAGCAAATACCTCAGTTTCATTCTCTTCTCTATGCTCAGTTTCCTGAAGGGTCAACTGGTGGAATCCAGGCAGAAGTCAGCAGATAAGGGTGCCTGCTCCTGTAATCCATACAGCTGGGTCTTGTAGGGCCCAGGGCAGACAGAGAAAGGCAGAGGGTGGATCTGACGTAATAACTGAAAATGTCCAACACACCAACTTTATTAAGCCAGCAAGCAAGGCAGCCAAAGATTGAAGATGGCACTGTAGAAGTCAGATCAGAGACAAAGACAGATCAGACCTGGCCACTGGTGACAAGCAGCTCTGAAGTCCGCCCTGACTCTGGGATTTCTGCTCTGTAAGACAAGTTTCCACATTGTTCAAACCTGTTGAACTCATACAAGCTATAACTTGCCACAGAAACTATCTGGACTCAGTGCTTTTACAAACTGCAAGTGGTAACCCGTTAGCAGGTGGTGAAATCAGTTCAGTAGGTTAAAAACACCCCTTTTAAAAAATGGAAAGGAAAACAAAATGACTAGATTAGAATATCTGAGAAGGCATCACACAATAAAAGAACAAGTATCTTTTCATGAAACTTATTTCAGTCATGGTGCTGGAAAAGATTCTTGAAAGCCTCTTGGACTGCAAGGAGATCCAGCCAGTCCATCCTAAAGGAAATTAGTCCTAAACATTCTTTGCAAGGACTGATGCTGAAGCTGAAGCTCCAATACTTTGGCCACCTGATGAGAATAACTGACTCATTGGAAGACCCTGATGCTGGGAAAGATTGAAGGCCGAAGGAGAAGGGGATGACAGAAGATGAAATGGTTGGATGGCATCACCAACTCAATGGACATGAGTTTGAGTAAACTCTGGGAGTTGGTGATGGACGTGCTGCAGTCCATGGGGTCGCAAAGAGTCAGATATAACTGAGTGACTGGACTCATGTCAGTCAGGTATGTGTTCATACACATATATACTTTATACTAGACACGTAAAATGTATATCTCTGTCATGTCCAACTCTTTGTGATCCCATGGACTGTAGCCCACTGGGCTCCTCTGTCCATGGGATTCTCCAGGCAAGAATACTGGAGTGGGTTGCATTTCCTCTTCCAGAGGATCTTCCCAACCCGGGGATCAGACCCATATCTCCTGCATCTCTAGCTTTGCAGACAGATTCTTTACTACTGAGCCACCTGGGAAGCTCATATCTTATTGTGAGTCATGGTTTAAAAATCATTTGAAAGTCACTCAGCTAACTGAAAAAAACAATTTTTTTCCCTCAGAAGTTTCTTCTCAGGCACGTTATGCATTCAGGAAATTGCCTCAACATTGAAAACCTGCAGGGCATCTTCAAGAGCACAGCAGTCTTTGTGACGACAGCTTCTAGAATTCTCTATCTGTGGAAAATAGGCCATGGGGTTCAAGAGGTTACAGTTCTCCCTATAGTAATACAACATTGCTCTCTTATTTTTATTTTTTAATATCCGACATGTTTTCAAAGTTTGGCTACTTTCTATGCAAACGAATGCCCCACTCCTAATTTCTGTAGATACTGAAGAATGCTTTGCATTCCAGGTTATCAGTAACTGATTTCTTTTATCCTGACTCTAAAATTCTCTCCAAGACAGGACAACTGAGAATTTTCCTTGCAGGTCCCATTCACAATCCTTTACTGTAAGATTATCAGCGTAGCTAACTAAACTTGCTATACTGGAAGGTACTTATTCTGACAGTTATAGCAAATACAAACAATCCCCCCACTCCCCTTCTACTCCCTGCCACTCCTGAGACCTCTGCTAGTAAAACACTGAACAGAATTTCTGGCTCATTTGTGAGAGATAAAAATGCAGGAATTTCCAGGGTCTCTTCTCTCTATTGTCAGACAATGATCCTTTTGTCTGGTGATATAAAGCATTTAAAACTAAGGGGTTTAGAAAAGGTGTATAAGTGTGAATGCCCTTAGAAATGCTTTCAGCTACAAGTAAGAGAAAAGTAAGGAAGACATTCAGTGATCTCAGTTAACAAGTTGTCCAAGGGTACACAGTTCTGGGTTNTAAGCAAGAGGCTTGCAAACTCCTTCTGACCACTAATGGGCAGTGTAGTATTTCCAGTGTAATAATTATCATAAAGGTATTAATACATGGAATTATGAGACTATGTAATAGGAGGTTTCGACTTAGGGGTATCAGTGAAGTTTCCCTTGGGGAAGAGATAAAGGGTATATAGGGCTGTTCGTTAGGAAAAAGGGTAGAAAGAACATTCTGGGCTTGGGGTCAGCAAATTAAAGTCCATGGGGCAAATCCAGCCAATCACATATATTTATAAATATATATTTGATCAGCTGATAGCCATGCCCACTCATTTACATAGTGTCTGCAACTGCCTTTGGATAAGATGGCAAATTTCAGGAGTTGGGAAAGAAATTATATGATTTTCAAAGTCTAAAATATTTATTATCTGCATCTTCACAGGTGACATGTTATCAACCTATATTCTAGGCAGAAGGAATAGGATATACAAAAGCCCTGTGGCCAGAGTGAGAATGAGTAGAAACAAGTGAGAAAAGGCCTATGTAATCAATGAGGAGAGTAAGGGGAGAGATGATAAGAAATGGTAAACAAGGTGAGAGATGAAACCACAAAGATAGGTGGGCCCAAACCAGATAAAGTCTTGAGGGCCACATTAAGGAGTTTGGGCTTTATCCTGAAGGCAATCTGAAGCCGTTGGAATCTCTTAGGCATGAGGGGGAGAGACTTGACATGATTAGTTTATATGGGAAGGCCATTGAAGCTACACTATGACAAATGGAACGAAGGAAGACTAAGAGGAGGCAAATACGATACGACAGACTTTTGAAGGAGACCAACAATTTGCTCAGGATAAGCAAACTACTACAAAACTTTGAAATTTCATTGACTTATCATAACAAAGGAGAATTCCTTACATCACAGCACAAATGGACTGGAGGTGGACTCTCCTCCTTGAGAATCATCAGAGTTCTCTCTATTTAGCCAGCAGCATGTGTGGGAAGAGGGCCAGGGATTTTGTGGGGAGGTTTATATGAGCAGGACTGGAAGAAACACAATCACCTCCACTCACATCCTTGGCAAAAATTCAGTCATATGATCACACCTAACTGCCAGAGAAACAGAGAAACATGGATACTGATGGGTCTTTGCAGGAAGCAACTAGTAGCTCTTGGCCTAAGCCTCCATCAATAACTATGAAAAGAGATCTATATTGTTGCTAATTTTAAGCAAATATTCATTGTAGAGCTGCTTCATTATAAAATGGCTTGTTGATATTTGTTATATATATAGGCTTGATAGTATATTAGCTTCAAACATTATTTTTCAAACTGTAGGTCACTACCCATTAGTGAATCATGAGTCAATTTAGTGAATTATAGCCATAATTTTAAAAAATAATAAAAGAGACTGTTTAAAATATCAGAGCACATCACACATAGTAAGAAAAATATGTTAGTAAAACTTTTCTTCAGATACACACATATATACTGGATCATAGCAAAAAATACATATTGCAGATCAGGGTCAAAAATTTTGAAAAAACACTGACTCATAAGATAAATGGATAGTCCTATTTAACACCCGTCTTAGAGTTCTAAGATAGTTTTTTTTAATCAGTAATCTATGCATTGCCTCAATTGATGTATTCGAATGTTTATGTTTGTTAGGATCAATATTGTGCTTTTGAAGATGAATGTTTAGGGGCATTCACTGGTTATTCACTCAGAGAATTTTTTTAAAAAACATATTCAATGCATAATCTACAACTATATTTATTGAATGATAACTCCTAAATTTAAAAACAGAACAACAACAACAAAACACCTCAAAAGAGAAACAATTAGAAGAAGAAATTCAACAACAGGACACAAATCAGTAGACAAAGAGAATCTGTCACCAAACTCACTTTCCTCTTCTGTGTGTAGTGACCAGGGGCACGGAGAGAAATTAAAAGACCCGACCTGACATTTTTGTACTGAAAAAAGAATTTCCAATAATACCCTGATGATAATCAGTTTGATTTGGGGTAAAGAAAATAGTCTATTCAGCAAATAGTTTTGATCCTACACATCGTTTATTCCCTACTTAAGTGACTCTCTAGACACACACAGAGACTACAGGTGCCTATGAATGTTTTAAAACCAAGCAACCAGAGACTTGATCTTGCCAGCTCTCCCTGGGATCCAATTCACTTAACAGTCTACCAAGGTCATAAGAGTTATCAAAGATTTTTATTATTTAATAATTAGAATAAATACTAAGTAGTTAGTTAACCAAGCTGTCATCAGGGGTAATTTTTCACTGTTTTATCATGATTATTCCATCATGGTAGAGTGAAAAAGTGTGAGCTGTGTTGTTTGAAGCCAGCAATTTGTAAAGCCACAGCTGAGATGAGCCTGATATGTATATTTCTAGAATGTTATACTTATAGGCAATACATTGCAGTTTTATTAATAGGTCTGGAAGGGACCTATGTATGGGTCATGTACATCTCATCATACCGATGAGAAAAATATGTGCTGAAGTGATCCACTGGGATTCAACCCAGGTTTTCATCTGTCAATTCATCTTACTTTACTGCTACCCTTTGAAAACACCCATGTTTGCATGGAGGGAGCCCCTGAGTTCCATAGGGTCTACAGCTGATTCTCTGACAGATGGAGGGAAGACATCTGAACAGCTGGGGCTCTGCATTGCACCAGGTCTGCTTTTCTGGGATGGACTGAGCAGCTGCTTTAGGCAACACACTCTGTATTTCAGAAGCAGCACTGAAGGCCACGAAGCAGGTGAACCGAACAGATGGTCTCTGACTGATACACTTAACATCCTACACTCCTCAAAGGGCAGTCTGACTCTCCATGCCTGCATCTCAAGGAGATGCTGTCCATCCAGTGTACATACTGTGTGTTCCTCTACAAGCCTGTGTGTCTTTATTTATTTCTGAAACATTTATGATATGCTGAGGACATGTTATGTGGCAGGTCCATAACAAGAAAACAATAGCAATGAAAAACAGGGTGAAATATTTTAACTGACACCCTAAAAGTATATACTCTTCCCAGGTGGCTCAGCGGTAAAGAATTCTCCTGACAATGCAGGAGATGCAGATTTGATCACTGGGTCAGAAAGATCACCTGGACGAGAAAATGGCCAACCCACTCCAGTATTCTTGCCTAGGAAATACCACAGATAAAGGATCTGGAGGGCAATAGCCCATGGGATCACAAAGAGTAAGAGACAACTTAGTGACTGAATAGCAACAACAAAAGTACACAAATAGAGTTAAAACTAAGTTATATTTATTGCATCTGTGCATATAGGACTTGAAGTTGGATTTAACGACGCCAGGTTCACAGACAAATCATTGCCGTGGCTTTCGCATTTTCTGGTGATCAGCACTATTCTGACTTAGTTTTCCTGGGAACACCAGTATCTGTTGTGCAATATTGATGAACTTGAGTTTGGAGCTCCTAGCACTCTATCTCTCTATGAATAATAGGGGACACATAAATGATTAAAACAAGGCAACCAGAAACCTGATCTTGCCAGTCCTCCTTGGTATCAGATTCATTTATCAGCCCACCAGGCTTACCGACCTCAATTCCCTAGAGCCGAGCTACTAAAATGATTAACTGGTCCATTCTCTTATTTCATTCATTTAATTTGAAGGAGAAAAAAGTGAAAATATTTTTAATGAATTGACCTGTACACAATTACATTTAGCTTGCTGCATCCTCTAAAATGTGTACTAATGGTATTGAGTAGCATCAGTACATACCCCAACAGAGATAAGAGTGAACAAAGAAACTATAGCTTTTATTGCATATCTTCTTCATATTAATTAACTTGTTATCCCAGGTTTAGTCCTCTCTCTACAATTCTCCTGACTATTCTCACCTCAAACGCATATGCATTGAAAGAATACACTGATAGATATAAAGATCTAATTGTATTTCTCTAGAAGAAATAAACATTTAAGGGATTTAAAAAATGTATTTACATTTGTAGTGATTAATGGAGAATCCTAGTGTTGAGTAAAGCATAGTTTCCCTCAAACCTCAGGGCAAAATTAGTCTGTTAGACGTTTCATGAAAATGATACCACTTTCTTCATGGAGTAATAAGCACAGAGAAAATAATAACAGCATACGTGTAGATTTATTTTTTTTCATTGCAATGACCAAATAATCAAAGGATCAATTCTTTCTAAGCACCTGTATAGCATTATGTAGTATTTTAATATGATTAAGGTGGATTATACTCAACAGTGCATTGGTCAATATTTAACAACCAGTTAGGGTGTGGGAGCCCTGATTTGCATTATGTTGGTATCTATGTGATAAATACACACACCATGACTGATGTCAAGTCTTCAATATAAATTCACTGCAGGGAGTAAAGAAGAAATGTGTTATAATGCATCATTATATAGTATTTTCTCCATACAGAATCTGCCAGATTTACTAAATATAAAGCCAAAATGTCCAGTTAAATCTGAATTTCAGATAACCAATACATAATTGTTTTAGTGTAAGAATTTCTATGTGATATTTAAGACGTGCTTAGAAATTTATTCTTTTTTTTTCTGAAATTTAAATTTAACTGGGCATCCTGGATTTTATCTGGCATTCCTAATATCAACACTATAGACATAACCTCAAAGGCATAAATAATAGTAAAATGGAATGAGTTTTGAAGATTTTTTACCTTTCTTTTGAAAATAATTTACATTTTAAGTTTATATAATTTGATTTTTTAATAATGGCTGTGTTTGAAAACTGGCTCACAAAATTCCTATCAATTTAACCATTTGCTGTTGCAAGTCAGTGCTAGCATACCTCTGATATTATATTTAAGTATAATACGTCTAAGCCAGAGAGTTAGACTTTGAAAATGCAATGATAGTACAAATTTTAAAGTGTAGCTTTTTTATTCATATCACTATGAATTTAAAACAGCTCATAAACATGGCTTCATTCACTTTCCATTGAAATAAATTTCAGTGGAATTGACCTCTCCCAACCCCCACACTACCCCTTAACTCCTACTCCTGGAAAATCTCTGTAGCAAGGAAAAATGCACTTTCAGATTTCTTCCTTTCCATTTTTAGAGATTTGTGTCATGATCACCCATCTTTTGATTTGGGTGATCTTATGAAACAGCTCTAACTTCAAAGCTTCTGCCACTTTTCCATGGGCTGAAGGATAGAGATCAAGAGTAGGTGGTCTTTTTATTTCCATGTTTAGCTGAGCACTTTGATCAGATATTGGTAATATAAAGATAAGCCTGGAATTCTGTTTGGGGTACAGGTGAAAAATCTGCACCAGTTCACAGAGTGATTGGATTAGGAGTGTGTAGGCTTTCAGATAAGAAGAAAATGGGATTAAGATGAGCTCTAGAGAACTGGGTGTGGAGGAGGCCTGAACAACCATTTACCTGATTTTGAAAAAAAAAAAGAAAATAAGTAAAGCAAGTATCCTTTACTTATTCAGACTTAACACTCAAAACGTTTTCTCTTTTTGATATGAAGGTATTTCTATTTCATGGTAAAAGCTTGCATTGTGAATTCTTTCTGTGTGTGTATATATATACACACACACACACATACAGGTTTTTTTTTTTTAGATTAAGCTTTATTTTAGGTTTTCTCCAGTACACATTCTATTTCANTTTCTCTTTTTGATATGAAGGTATTTCTATTTCATGGTAAAAGCTTGCATTGTGAATTCTTTCTGTGTGTGTATATATATATACACACACACACATACAGGTTTTTTTTTTTAGATTAAGCTTTATTTTAGGTTTTCTCCAGTACACATTCTATTTCATATTACAAGTTTATGTACTATCTAGTTTAATTTTTAGTCAACATTTGCCCTATATGTTGATTTCAGAACACCAAATGCAGCATTAAAACAGCAGTTTGTATTTTAGGTCAGAACCTGTACCTGACAAAGACATCTAGATGAGAAATACCAAATTTTGATACCAATACTAGTTCTGTAATCTAGCTGATTTTCTTGATTTTCTCATTTCTTGTATTAGAAAATTGTGTCACAAATAGACCCTAATGTTGGGAATGATTAACAGCAAAAGGAGAAGGCAGCGGATGATAAAATGGTTAGATAGTATGACTGACTCGGACATGAATTTGAGCAAACTTCAGGAGACAGTGAAGGACAGTGAAGCCTGGCGTGCTGCAGTCCATGGGGTCGCAAAGAGTCAGAAGCAACTTAGTGACTGAATGCCAACAATATCACAAATAGGATGGTTGAAGTCTGTTCTATTTGAAGTCTTCAACATGTTTGAAATCTTGTCTATTAATTCAAATATTAACTCAGCAAAATACTCTTCTAAGTTCCTCATAGATATTTATAGACTTTAGTTACCAAACTTGAGTTTTAATTATACCAGAAATCTATATTATTGGTAGCAATTGAACAAGACAGAATTGAACCATTTTACTAGTATAACAAGGTCTTAAAATCTTCTTCTGGACTTCCCTGGTAGAGCAGTGGATAGGAGTTCACTTGCCAGTGCAGCAGACATGGGTTCGATCCCTGTTCAGGGAAGATTCCACACGCTGTGGGGGCAACTAAGCTTATGTGAGCCACAGCTACTGAAGCTCACTCACCCTAGGGCCTGCACTCCTCAACCGGAGAAGCCACTGCAAGGAGCGCCCTCGCGCTGCAATGAACAGTAGCCCTGCCAGAAGCAACTAGAAAAAGCCCTTGTGCAGCAACAAAGACCCAGCACAGCCAAAAAATAATCAATGAATGAATTTTAAAAAGCTACATATTCCTCTAAAATAGCTTATCAAGGGAATTCCCTGGCGGGCCAGTGGTTAGTGCTCCATTTCCACTGCAGGAGGCCTGGGTTCAATCCAGGGTTTGATATGTGATTGGGGAACTAAGATCCCACATGCTGTGGCCCAAAAGTAAATTAATTAATTAATTTTAAAAATTAATTAGCTTATCAATATTCCAACCATCAGTTCAGTTCAGTTCAGTCGCTCAGTCGTGTCCGACTCTTTGCTACCCCATGAATCGCAGCACGCCAGGCCTCCCTGTCTATCACCAGTTCCCGGAGTTCACTCAGACTCATGCCCATCCAGCCATCTCATCCTCCATTGTCCCGTTCTCCTCCTGCCCCCAATCCCTCCCAGCATCAGAGTCTTTTCCAATGAGTCAACTCTTTAGCTACAAAGTAGAATGGACAAAATATAAGTGAATGAGAATAATATTTCTGACTCTCTTTTGCCAGTACTCATTTCATTTTTGGTGTCGTTGATATTCTTATCCAGAAACTCAAGGTGTCTTTACCCAGGGGAATGGTCCAATTCCATTCCTAAAGCTTATGAATCCTGTGCTTCTGACTTTTTTGGGTGCTATAATTTTCTATCAGCTTTACTTTTGGATCTGAAAATACTGAAAGACAGACCAGAGAATCCCCTGGCTTTCACGTATAGGCCTCCAATTGTTTAGCAGCAACCCAATTTCCTCTTGGTAATTAGAATGAATCATGTTAGCCGGTGGATTAATCCCCTTCTTTTCCTCTCTGCTCCAGTGGCACAAGGATACCAAACTGGCAAGGTGGTAGTGTCATCTTCCAATTCAACAGAACTACTATTGTATTCCCAGTGGAGTATTCCACTCTTGGGAAATAAGAACTCTAAGCCAAAAGATGGGTGGGCTTCCCTGGTGGCGCTACAGTTAAAGAATCTGCTTGCAAAACAGGGGACACCTGAGATGCAGTTTCGATCCCTGCATTGGGGAGATCCCTTGGAGGAGGAAATGACAGCCCACTCCGGTACTCTTGCCTGAAACCTCCCATGGACAGAGGAGCCTAACACAGTCCAAAAGGTCGCAAAGAGTCAGACACAACTGAGCGACCTAACACAAGCCAGCAGATCTCACAGTATAGGGACAGAAAGCAAAAATTCTGCAAGTAAGTTAAAAACTGAGAAACTATAACTTAAAAACTGGCACAATTGTTAAATGAACAAAAAGAATAAAGTATACATACATCTTAATGGGCTACCCTGGTGGCTCAGCCTGAAATGCAGGAGACCCTGTTTCGATCCCTGGCTCAGGAAGATTCCCTGGAGGAGGAAATGGCAACACATCCTGTACTCTTGCCTGGAGAATTTCATGGACGGAGGAGCCTGGAGGGCTATAGTCCCTGGGGTCACAGAGTTGAATATGACCAGGTGACTAACACACATACACCTTAATTAACATACTAGAGAAACAAAATTATAACCATGAAATGAAATCAGAATATTATATAAAAGGAATACTCAAAGAATACTTAGGAAAGAGATCTTAGAAATTTAAAATGTAATAGCAGAACTTTTTAACTTAATATAAGAGGATGAGAATACAGCTCTGGGAATGTCACAGAAATTTTTTAAATTAATTAAAAGATAGAAAATAAAAGAGAAAAGATACAAAAGTTAGAGGACCAGTCCAAAAAGTTCATCATCCAATTGATGATATTTCAGAAAAAGAGAAAAAAAATAGACAAAAGAGGATATTTAACCAAAAACTAAGGGAGTTTTCCAGAATTCAAGAATGTGAGTTTTTTTTTTTTAATAAAAATGCCCATAACAGTAGACTGAACATAGACCCACACTAAGGTTCATTGTCACTGATCACATACACTTAGAACAGAGAAAAGATCTTACAAGTTTCTAGAGAGAGAGAAAAAAGTTACATACAAAGGATCAGGTAAAAGGATCCCACTAGGAGAAGGAAATGGCAAGCCACTCCAGTGTTCTTGCCTGGAGAATCCCAGGGAGGGGGGAGCTGGTGGGCTGCCGTCTATGGAATCACACAGAGTCAGACACGACTGAAGCGACTTAGCAGCAGCAATACTGGAAGGAGCTGTTGCTACTACAGTCTATATGGCAGACCTTGTTCCCACCTTGAGGAAAGCTTTGTTCAGTCAGACCTTGTGCAGAAGTGCGTTATATATACATAAAAGATAGAAGAGGAATAAAGCTAAGGGTAGAGACTCTCTGTTTTAATCAGGTCTGGGGAGCCTGGCGCCATCTCTGCATCTTCTGTTCTTTGAACACAGTACGTTGGTATGAAACTACTGTCCTGACAAACTCAACACTGTGTTATCATCTCAGGGTGAGGGGATGGTAGTGTATCAGCAGTGAAAGGATTCAGTTTCAGTAAATCCCAGGAATATGTCTGCCTATCATTCTTGTTTTAAACTTTCAGAGAATTATCTATATTATTAAGCTTGGAATAGTTTAGCTCTATCATCCATTCAATAAATAAGTGCCTTCTGTAGGTAAAGCACTGAGGATACAGTGTAGAGTCCTTACCAGGAAGATGGGCTTTTAACACCTAATTATACCATCAATTATTTAATTACAATTGTGTTGAGTGCTATGAAGAGAAAGTACAGGATGCTTTGACAGTGTGGGGCTGTGAAGACTTCCTTGAGGAAATGACATTTATAAAGATCACTGGTTGATTAGTGGAAATTAATTAGTCCAAGAGATTGCAAATCCAAACTCCTTCTGGGTGGCAAGCAGCTAACACCAATGTGTACCTGGCAGGGGTAAGATTGAAAGAAAAACAAAAGGCCCTAAGGCAGATTGGAGGAAGTCTACTGGCCTTAAGGCATTCGAATTCAAGCTTTAAAATTCTCTGGACTGGCCAAACAAAAGAGGTCTGTAGCCAAAGACAGCAGGCCTGGCATGCTGCTCAGGCTCTCAGATCCAGGCAAGAGGAAAAGCAGAAACAATGGCCCTGAGGCAGGAAGAGCTGTCTGTTTCGATGAACCAGAAAACAGCAACCCTGATGGACCAAGGAGAAGATGGATCCACCCTGGCAGATGATGGAGAGGAGCTGTGTCACTCAAGGCCTCATCAGCAGGAGAGGGCTTAGGTCTTCATCCCAAGTATCCTTGGATGCACTGAGGGTTTTAAGCAGAGAAGTGAACTAATTCAAGTTGTATTTTTAAAATCTCACTGGGCAACAATTTTAAAATCTCACTGGGAAGCAGCAGTTCGGAAGCCATTGTGGTCATTCCATCTCTCCCTTAGTTTTTCATCTACATTATGTAAATGACTGGGTGTGTCTTCAAGCAGCCTTACACCTGTATTCCTCATCCTAGGTGACCAAATTTGATGTTTCCTTCTTAGCCCCAATGCTGACAAAAAAGAAAAAAATTGCCGTTATCAGTGCTCTGGAGTGGAATCTTCCACGTGCTGGCTGATATGGCAGTTGGTTCACTTACTGAAACCAGGATGGCTAAGACAGTCAAGCCTCAAGAAATTCAGGTGACTGGGGAAAGAGATACTTAAGCCAATAAATATTAAGTGTTATGGTGCTAGCAGTGCTAATGTAAATCTGAAGTATTACAAAAGCAAGAGAACATGTGCCTAACGTATCAGAGGAGGGGTCAATCAAGCAAATATAAAAGCTGTTGCTGGATTGATCATTTGCTCCAGGATTCTAAAAACGATTCTTCTTTCGAGATGATCTCATGCAGACTTTGCCAACTAACAGATATAAATGAATATGATTATCTGATTTGGTGTATGAATAACTTGCATCATTTGTTTGTCCACTCTCTTGGTGATGCCATTCTTGGTTCTTAAAGAGCCAAGAAGAAGGGAAGTGCTGTGAGTCAGCAAGTCTCCATAATGTTTATTTAAAGATGAAAACTTGAAGTTGGGGGGAAAATGAGTAAGCCAGACACATTTGCTTCCTGTTTTAAAAAATGGAAATGACAAGCTCTTGCAACTTTCATACTCTGACCAACATGATGTATTTGTGTTTTTGTTGTTCTTATACAAGACAAATTAGGTGAGCCTTCTCATATTAATGGAGAAGGCAATGGCACCCTACTCCAGCACTCTTGCCTATAAAATCATCTTTTTGCAACTTGTTTATTCATTGGTATATTTAGGCTCAAAATTAATTTCTTCTCTCTTTTTCTCTGCCTACCGTTTTGCATAAAACATACTCATATGATATTAATGCTACAAATAAAAACACTGGGATTAAACATCATTTCCTTAGTAAAATGTACCTTCCTTGATGTAGTAATCTTTCCTTTTTATGATGTCTGTAAATCTAGATTCAGAACTCTCTAGGCTTGTGTTAAGATTTCACTTTATAGCTATTTTGTCCTTGGATAACTCACACAAAATCTTGTGGTGTTGGAAAACCAGTTTTTATGCCAAGATCACTTATTTCTGCTCTCGATCAAGGGAAAGGCTCTATGCTACAATCTCGAGGGTGGAGGGAGACTTCCATTGCTCTGAATAGGGAACCGAAGACTCGGGAGTTTCTTCAACACAAGGATTTCCATCCACATTCCCATGAATAACATGGCAGTACAGCTGTGGGACTGGTAGATCAGTCCAGAAGTGAGCCGTACACGGTTGGCAACATCATGCTGACCGATTCATTTTCAGAATGTTGTTCCAATGTCTCAAACATAAGCCCAAACATCTCCTAAACCTGTTTTTGCCTCCAAATGACCAAACTAAAGAAGAATAAAATGATAGCTGTCACATTTCTCTTTTTACTTTGATTTATACAGTCCTTAGCAACCAGAGTGGAGAAGGCAATGGCACCCCACTCCAGTACTCTTGCCTGGAAAATCCCATGGACAGAGGAGCCTGGTAGGCTGCAGTCCATGGGGTCGCTAAGAGTCAGGCATGACTGAGCGCCTTCACTTTCACTTTTCACTTTCATGCATTGGAGAAGGAAATGGCAACCCACTCCAGAGTCCTTGCCTGGATAATCCCAGAGGCGGGGGAGCCTGGTGGGCTGCCATCTATGGGGTCCCACAGAGTCAGACACGACTAAAGTGACTCAGCAGCAGCAGCAGTAGCAACCAGAGTACCTGCATTGGGGTTGTCATAACTCAAGAAACTAAGTTTCTGATCTTTTCAAGAAATGTGTGTCAATTTTTTGATGGTTAAAAGATTTAAAACCTGAAACTGAGAGGCAAAATACATCATCTTCCACTAAAAACTTTTTGAGCTGGATAGTTCACATGGAATAGAGTTAATAATGGTAATAATAATTAGGTAATGACTACTGTGTGCCATGTGTTAAGATTATATTATATTATAGTCTTACTACATTATAATAAGTCTATACTATATTATTTCATTTACTCTTGCAACTATAAATGGTAATATAAGGAGATTGTGTTTTGTTTTGATGTAAAACATATTTTTTTGCTTCACTTGGTATTCCCTCATGGCTCAGATGGTAAAGCATCTGCCGGCAATGCAGGAGACACAGTTTCAATCCCTGGATCGGGAAGATCCCCTAGAGAAGGAAATGGCAACCCACTCTAATATTCTTGCCTGGAAAACTCCATGGACTGAGGAGACTAGTAGGCTACAGTCCATGAGGATGCAAAGAGTCGGACACAACTGAGTGACTTCACTTTCCTACTTTGCTTCACTTTACCTAAAAGTTGTTATTTAGTTTAGCACAGTATTTATCATATAGGAAGCATTCAATGCCTTAAAAGTGTCTTTCAAATGGAAGTTCTGATATGGCTATTTAGATGTCACTAAACCAAAAAGCAATTTTGGAGAAGCACTACCAAGATGGTTACCCTTCCTTCTCTTAGAGGCATACACATTTATATGACAAACACATCATTAGTAAAGTAAAACATGGGAGGCAAATGTGGTAGAGTGGAAAGAACCAGAAGCACTGGCTTTGAACGCCCCACCTACGTTCTGCTCTAGAGTCTAGCCCTCCCCGAGGCAGTCTAGCCCTCCCCAGCTTGCAGCTGGTATTGGGCACAGGAGAGTGGACAAGACATCCCCCCGCCAACCCGTAGGGGAGGTAAACAGATGCTTAGGGTCACATTCCCATGGACTGAGGGTGAGGGTAGGGCTGCAGACAAGACAGTGAACGTGGGTGTCTGTGCAGATGTGACTCAGGACAGCCAGGTGTTCGGAGCTCACCACAGACACGCCAGGTGCAAGTTGGGGAGGGCCAAGACTGCCGCCAGGATAATCCTTCCTCTGGGAGGACTCAGATTCGTGTCTCTCTGAACCCAGGCAACCGAACTGTAAAGTTCCAGCTCCTTAGCTTGCCACCAAAGTGTTCTCAGGATCTCGCTCTAGTAGAATTTACTTCTCACCACCTTCAGCCTGTTCTGTGTCACAACCCAACAGCTAGCTTATGGGGCTGGAAAGTGCTCAGTATTTCCCTAGGGCTAGGCATCTCCCCCACTATTTCCACTACCTGGGGCGCATCTCCACCCACCACGACTTGTTCAAACCCGACTCCCTCAGAATCCAGCACCAAAAGCCTCCCCTGGATAGAATACTCTCTGACCCTCCGACTCTCTCCAGACCCAAGTCAGACATTAACTTATTCTCTTCAGCAGACTTACAGCACTTTCTCAGTATTTCGGTTGCCACTCTCTTCTTTGAGTTAGTCATTTGTGTCTCTGGCTTAATCGCCTTTACTAGAATAGAAGCCCCTGGGAGAGGATTTAAATCAAACGTTTGTACTCACTCCAAGACCTGGGCTCAGTGCCTTAAATGAAGCTGTTACCCAATAAACACTTATTCAGTTAATAATTATCTATATTGCTGCCTTGCCTGGTATGCTGAGTGAATAAATAATCATAGTTTAATGGTTCATATATGTACACAAGTTATTGGAGAAGAATAGCAACATGGAGAAAGCAGATCACATTATAAGACAAAACATAAATGGTGACATCTGTGTTTAAATGGATACAAAAATATATGTCCTCAAATAATACTGCTCTTAGTGAGAGGTAACAATAAATCAATTGGTATTAACTACAAACAGCACAGGCTTTCTGACAATCTCAAAGGAATAAGAGGAATGAGGTGAACAGAGGGTTTGAAGACATTAATTTCAGACTTGCCCTGGGAGTGGGCATGCAGAGAGGCAAGAAATCCTGACTCCCACCTGCAGTGGAAATGTGTCTGTGTTAACTATCCAATCATGAAATGCACTGTTTTATGACTTCAGTCATTCCTGCTTTACTGAGAGCAAATGAGTGAGCGATAATGAGGAGGACTGCTGCCTATCTCCCCCTCTCCTGGGGCCTCCACCTGCCACAGCAGGACTACCCCTCCTACCACCGCCTCCCTCTGTGTTTCCTTACCAGCTCAGAAGGCTCTGCTGCACTTCCTTCTTCCAAGGGAAACACGAAGGCCAAGGGATGCTCCAATGTAAGTCCTGAGGAATTCATGCCATGTCATCAGCCTAGCTAGTCGTGAGCTTTAATTAGCCGGTTCCATTTGTCTGGGTTTGGGAGATAAAGTATCGTGTTGAACTGCAAGACTGATTTTCATTCTGGAAATAAACGTTTAGTTCCTACCTGATCTGTTGCAAAGTCCCCATGGCTTTTGCCCTTGGGAATGATTAGGTGCCCTTGGGAGGCTGTGCCCTCCAGCACAGGTAGCGCCAGCTCCCATAGCTACCAAAACCCCCAGAGGATCAGAATGTGGAGGCTTCACTGCAACTGGAGAGAGATCTAGGCAACGTTAGAGCATTTCAGGTCCCTTCTGGAGCTCACATTCTATGACTCAACCAACACTGCACTGAAAGAGATTGTCTTTACAAGGACCTGGGTCCTGACCTTCAGTCCTGGCCGAAAGGAATGGTACAGCACGGTCTTGAAGGAGAAGTGAACAGACTTCCATTATTTTATATTAGGAAAACTTTGCCTTCTTGGTAAAGGCCAGGGATTTGACATATAAATGGAAACGCAGGCAATTTAAATGAGATGATCTAAAGTTTTAACTGAGTTAAATGAATCAAATTATTCACTTTCATTCTAAAACTCTATTTCCATTCAATCCAATTACTTCTCTCTATGACTTTGGCTTTAAATGGATGTCAGCAACGATTGCATTGGATTCCTGCTCCCAGACCTCCGCCTCCCCAGTTTTCATGGTAAAGGTGCAGGGATTAAGTGATCGCAGCAGCCAAATGCACGTGCTTTCCAGGGGCAGACACTAGCTGAGGACACCATCTAAATGGATGCCCTTTAAAATACTGGTTTCCTAGAGATCGTTACACTAAGTGCAGTAAGTCAGAGAGAGAAAGACAAATATCATACGATATTGCTTATACGTGGAATCTAAAACATAATAAATGGAATAAATGAACCTATTTACAAAAAAGAAATAGTCACAGATGGAGAAAGCAAACATGTTTATCAAAGTGGAGGAGGGATAACCTGAGATATTGGGATTAACAGATACACATTACTCTATATTAAATAGATAACTAATAAGAATGCTACTGTATAGCACAATGAACTATTCAATACTCAGTGATAACCTCTACGGAATAGACTCTAAGAGTGGGTAGATGTATACGTATACATGTATAAACTGATTCACTCTGCTGTACAGCAGAAACTAATACAATATTGTGAAGCAACTATACTCCAATAAAAATTAACTTAAAAAAATACTAGCTTCTTCTGTTTTTTGTATCCTCTTGTTCTCTTTGCCCCCTCACCCTCCATAGAAAGTTAAGATATGTGTGCTCCTCCTCAAAGGCTTAGCAACTTAGCTCTCATAAATTCTTTACATTTATCTTCCACCAACGTTAAAGGCCAGCAGTTCAGTTCACAAATTGAGGGGTGTGTACTTCCCTCATGGCACAGTGGATGAGAATTTGCCTGCCAGTGCATGCGACATGGGTTCAATCCCTGGTCCAGGAAGATTCCACATGCTGCAGAGCAACTAAGCCCATGCGCCACAACTAATGAGTCCACGTGCTGCAACTATGGAAGCTCACGCACCTGGAGCCTGGGCTTGGCAAAAGCGAAACCACCACAATGAGAAGCCCTTGCTCGGCCACGAGAGAGTAGCCCCTACTCTCTGCAATTAAGAGCCGGCACAGCAATGAAGACCCAGCTCAGCTGAAAATACATAAATCAATATAGCAGCGTGTACATGTCAAATTGAGGGCTGCGACACCAGGTAGGAAGGGCACACAATGGCTTCCTCAGCTGTTGGGAAGGTGTCCAGGGACCTCCCCCCATCGAGTGGACCTGGTCGAAGCATTATCTCAGGTAATTACTGTCCTCAAAACCCAAACCAACCTTGTGCTAGCCTGCTCTCACTCTCAACACCCAGGCTAGCCTGGCTTATGGGTGGTCATAACCATATGTGGCAAAATGAAGGTTTCCCAGCCTTGACTGGCTCCGTGAACACAGATTAGCTCTAGACTGAAGTCCCCCAAATCAATTAAATGTAAGCTAACTGCAAAACCTTTCCAGTTGATTTTGTTACACATATTGGGCTTAAATTCTCTCAAGTTTTGAGGTTGGAAATTTTATGGACAAACTGAGAAAATAAGCTTTTGTTAGTAATGTTACCGACTGAATTTCTTGCTGAATCCTGCTTCCAAACAGTAGACAAATATGAATATTGTTGCTTTTAGTCACTAAGTTGTGTCTGACTGTTTTGCAACCCCATGGACTGTGTAGCCTGCCAGGTGCCTCTGTCCATGGGATTTCCCTGGCAAAAATACTGGAGTGACTTGTCATTTCCTTCTCCAGAGGATGTTCCTGACCCAAGGATCAAAACCATGTTTCTTGCATTGGCAGGTGGATTCTTTACCATTGAGCCACCAGGAAAGCCCCACAAATATGAGTAGGTAATTTGTTATTACTGCTTCATCATTGTGTGATAGAACATTTCTGCCTGTATTTCTGGAGTTCTGAATCCTGGAATTAAACTCCTGCCACTTAAATTGTGAAAGGTAGTCAAATTCCCAGAAAAATGTCAAACTAAGAATAATGTCTGCATAAACTATTGAACCATTAGTGTGTGGTCAAATCAAAAGTTTTGTTGTTGATGGTGGTTGATTTCATATAATTGACTTTTGCATCATGTCATAAGACTAGCAATGGTGCTACACTTAGAATCACCTGGAAGCTTTGAAAAATGTGTTGCTCAGAACCTCCCTTAGATGCAATCAAACTCTTTCCTGTAATGGGGCCTCGGTGTTAGAATTCATTCAGTTCAGTTCAGTTGAGTTGTTCAGTCATGTCTAACTCTTTGTGAACCCATGAATCGCAGCACACCAGGCCTCCCTGACCATCACCAACACCCAGAGTTTACCCAAACTCATGTCCATTGAGTCAGTGATGCCATCCAACCACCTTATCCTCTGTCGTCCCCTTCTCCTCCTGCCCCCAATCCCTCCCAGCATCGGGGTCTTTTCTAATGTGTCAACTCTTTGCATGAGGTGGCCAAAGTACCGGAGTTTCAGCTTTAGCATCAGTCCTTCCAATGAACACCCAGGACTGATCTCCTTTAGGATGGACTGGTTGGATCCCCTTGTAGTCCAAGGGACTCGCAAGAGTCTTCTCCAACACCACAGTTCAAAAACATCAATTCTTCGGTGTTCAGCTTTCAGCACAGTCCAACTCCACATCCATACATGATCACAGGAAAAACCATAGCCTTGACTAGACTAGACTTGACCAGACTAGAATTCATTAAAGCCCCCTAAATGATTCTAATATTCAGTAAGAATTGAAAATCACTAAGCTCTAGCCTAAAATGCAAATTTAAGAGGTATTATATCTGGAAAACAAACCAAAACAATACTGTAATAATTGTTATTAACAGAATAACAAAATTAACAGAACTAATTTCCTGATTAACTAAACTGCCCATTACCCTGGGTACTTAAATTCCTAGAAGTCCAAATCTCCATCCATATTGCCATTTGAGGGACAAATAATATTTTATTTGTGCAGACTACATGGTGTAGCATGGTAGACCTTTGAGCAAAGGGACTTAAGGTCACTTTTCCAAAGGTAGCTTGGACTCAAAGCTAGGGAAGCCTGGCAGGAAATGAGGTAGGGAATGTTGACTCAAGGTGGTTCCAGTAGGAGGGCTGCCCTTCCCCCTCATCCACACTCAGGACAGGTGGGGGTCTCTGGGCACATGTTCCACGAAAGTCGTTCACTAGTTGCCAGGGAAGGAATGGGCTTTCCCTTAGCCCTGCAGGAGTAAATTCTTCAGAGAGCTAAACTGGGCCTTCTATACCAAGAAGTTGCAGTATTGGAGTGGGTTGCCATTTCCTTCTCCAGGGGATCTCCCTGACCCAGGAATCGAACCCAGGTCTCCCGCATTGCGGGCAGACAATTTACTGTCTGAGATACTAGGGAAGCTCAATGTAATGGAATGTCAAATTACTGTATGACCATTTGAGGGTAATTAGGCAATTTACAGAGAAGGCAATGACACCCCACTCTAGTATTCATGGGGTTGCTAAGAGTTGGACATGACTGAGCGACTTCACTTTCACTTTGTAAGTGAAGAGAAGGAAATGGCATGGAGAAGGAAACGGCAACCCACTCCAGTGTTCTTGCCTGGAGAATCCCAGGGGCAGGAGAGCCTGATGGGCTGACGTCTATGGGGTCGCACAGAGTCGGACACAACTGAANAAGCTGCAGTTCATGGGGTTGCTAAGAGTTGAACATGACTGAGCGACTTCACTTTCACTTTGTAAGTGAAGAGAAGGAAATGGCATGGAGAAGGAAACGGCAACCCACTCCAGTGTTCTTGCCTGGAGAATCCCAGGGGCAGGAGAGCCTGATGGGCTGACGTCTATGGGGTCGCACAGAGTCGGACACAACTGAATCGACTTAGCAGTAGCAGCAGCAGCATACCAAGAAAATGCTATTCCTTTATCCATCATCTTCTTTCCATTGTTTGCAGGGCTCAACTAATCAACAGGAATTATAACACTTTCCTGACAAGACCAAGGCTGCCCCCTCACCTGGGATGACTCCACTTTTGGAAGCTACTGTGTCCAGCTGGGTTACAGTCCCTGATGAGAGCTTCATCTGCTTCCAGGAAATGATTGAATTACATTCATAAGATTAAGCTGAGCAGTTAACGTTATTTTTTCATTTCCAAGGAATTCTTTTTAAAATTAACCTTTATTGCCACAACTATAAACACTGATTTTGAGAAATGATAAGCTTTCTGAAAGTGAACTAACATTAGTGATGTGCGTATGTGCGTGCAGTGTCTCATTATTAAGGCATTTTCTTGAGTAATTCAAACTTTACTGTGTAGTCCTGCCAGATGGGAAATGGGCCCTATTCAGGCCCAAGGTCTAGAAGACCGCGGTTCTCAAACTCTAAGACATATTGCAGTTATTTGTGGGATTTGAATCTGCATTTGAAAGCCACACTGCAGGTGCCTCTGTTGTGTTACCAGTAGACAGTCCTCAGACTTCAGACTTGGGAGATGAGTACAGAGACCCTATTTATGTGTTTTGAACACAGAACAGTATCAGTTATCTCTGACAATGATCTTCTGAAAATGAAGAAGATTCTTTTAGTTATACATGTTAACAATTCGAATTTGTTTCTGAGGCATTACAGCCCAGCTATATCTCTAAAGAAAACAGTAAGAAAATCATTATCTAACTAAGGGATACCCAGGAGGCCCTTTCATCACGACTGTAAATTCCCTTCTCTGTGTTCCAACTCTTTGCCTTCACCCAAACAGGTTCTATGTCAGCCTCCTGGGAGGCATAGCAATGTCTGGTGCTGCTGCTGTTTGAATCACTCTTTCACGAGCCTACATACATGCCACAAACACATTGTTTAGACATTCTGTAATATGCATTTTAAAAACCTGTGTCTAGGGACTTCGTGGTGGTCCAGTGGTTAAGAATCTGCCCTGCAATGCAGGGGAGCAGGGTTCAGTTTCTTGCTGGGGAATGAAGATCCCACATGTGCCTGACTCTTTGCTGCCCCATGGACTGTAATTTGTCATGGAATTATCCAGGCAAGAATCCTGGGGTGGGGAGCCATTCCCTTCTCTAGGGGATCTTCCCAACTCAGGGATCGAACTCAGGTCTCCTATACTGGAGGCAAATTTTTTATCATCAGAGCCACCTGGGAAGCCCCATGCTGCAACTATTGAAGCCCAAGCTCTCTGGTGCCAGCACGCCAAAACTAGAGAGCCTATGAACCTCAACAAAGATCCCCCATGCCAGAACTAAGATCCAACACAGTCTAATAAATTAATGAACTAATTAAATTGAAAAAACCTGTGTCTACACATAAACCAGTTTAACTTACTGGAGATCATTATTGCTATTGTTATCATCATGGCTGACTTTATTTTTTTACTATTATTTATTTTTGTTTGTGTTGGGTTTGCATTGCTATGCAGAGGCTTACCCTAGTTGCCACGAGTGGGGAATACTCTCTCGTTGCGGTGTTTGGGTTTCTGGTTGCATTGGCTTCTCTTGTTGCAGAGCATGGGCTCTAGAGTCCATGGTGGGCTCAGCAGTTGTGGCTCTTGGGCTTAGTTGCTCGGAGGCATGTGGGATGTTCCTGGACAAGGGATTGAACTCAAGTCCCCTTCATTGGCAGGCGGATTTCTAACCACTGGACTATCAAGGAATCCCCATAGCTGATTTTAAATGCTGGTTTTATAAGGAAAAGAAGAGTACAGGTTTTGGTGGCTTGATCCTATGGACACTAACATAAATATTTATGGATTGATTGCTTGTCAAGAGAACGATTTGACTAAATGCTTCACCTGGCATCTGAAGAAACCTGATATATACCAGAGGACTGCTGATGAAGTTCAGGACCCTATAGTAGAAAAGGTTAGAGAGGGCAAGAAAAAATATAGTGCTGGTGAAGAAATTGTTCATAAAGGAAGCAGTTATCTGTGACGCAGGGAGATGCAAACTGAATGCCAAGGGTGTTCCATAAACAAAGAAGGCTGCTTTTCATAATAGAGAGGAAACAGAATGGGGTTGATGAAAGCCACCCAAGGTCACTGTCAGGACAGGAGAAAGACCTCTTTCCTCAGCACATCCGTAGTCTGAGGGAAATAGATTTGGATAAAGAAATAGAGAATTGAGGCAGAGACAGAGAGAGAGAGAGAGAAAGATAGAAGGATGGCAGATAAAGTTTCTAGAGAGATATAGCTAAATTTATTGATCTCTCACTATGGGCACTAACAGAATATGATGCAAAAACTAATTCTGTCTGCACTTTAGAGTAAGGCATAAAAAGGTTAAGTAATCTGCTCGAAGACCTACTGAGCTGAGATTCTAATACACAAGGAAATTTGACTCTAGGAACTGCATGCGTCACAACTATGCTTTAGAACTGAAGAAAAGATAGCTCACAACATAGGAAGGTCCTATTTTATGTACATCTTGCTGTACCCTTGCTATAAAATTCATAATCATATCTAGGGCATAAATAAATGGAAAAGATTTAGAAGCAGTGATAGGCTAGTTTTTAAAGTGTGTAGATTGGTAGAATCTGGCAGCTAAAAATCACATAAAACAAAGTAAAACAAGATAAGAAGGCTGCTTACCACATTCTAATAATTTAAAATAAGAAAACTGAGATCAAAACCAGAAATGATGAGTCTTTGTTTAACCAGCCATCACCAAGAGATTTAAAACTGGCCCTGAACTCTGCAACTGAATGTTCTCTACATTTACAACAAGTGGATACTAACAGACCTTGCTCTTTCACTCTAAAAAAGTTATCCACAGTGCTTGATTTATGTGATTTTTTCTAAATATTTTATTGTAGAAGTTTTCTAACACACACCAAAGTTGAAAATTTTCAGTGAACACACAGTATACTCGGCACCTAGATTTCAGTACTGATTTATTCAACATTTACCTTGGAAACAGCCTTCTTGATTGATATTTAGCTTCATCTCTGAGTCATCTCACCATGCCCAGCAAGATGCTTATTATTAGTTGAGTCATTTGGATGGATGCTATCATCCACTGTGCCTTAGGCAGGGATAAGTGATGAGCAACTAATCAAGGGCACAATCCAAGAAGCAAAACACAGTCCTTTGTATGCTGTGCATGTTATTACTAGTAGACTCTCCATGCATAGTTGTGGTCAACAATCACTCAGTGGTAAAAGTGCTGAAAAGATATCAGGGTTATAACATCAAGTTTGTGCATCAAGTTAAGATTTCTTAGAATTCTTTTTTTTCCCTTAATTTCACTCTTTCCCTTGCTTTTCACCCGTATGAGTAAAGGAATGTGATGGGACTCTTATGATACATAAGGGAGAATTTACTCTCACAGGCAGTGGCCTGGTAATCCCAAATGCACTTGAACTTCTGTTTCAGCAATACTCTTCCCTGCAACAACCCTTTGAAATGGAGGCCACATTTATAGACACCTTAACCTTTCTCTCTTTAGAAAACGAACATCACCAATCTCATTGAAATACCCAGACATACGACAAGAAAGACACACACCATGAACAACAGCTGTGAGAGCATTGCTGGCCCTTCAGTGATTATTGACTGGGTATAAATAAGGATTGTTAAGCGTTAAACTATGCTCCCTCCAACCACAAACAAAAAGTTGTGTTAAAGTTCTAACTTCCAGCATCTCAGAATGTACCCTATTGGAAAATAAGATCTTTTTAGATTTAAACAGTTAAGTGAGGTCATTAAATGAAGCCCTACTCCAATATGGCATCTTCATTAAAAAAAAAAAAAAAGGGGGGGAGGGAATTTAGACATAAAGACAGACAAGGAGAATGCCGTTGAGGATGAAGGCAGAAATCAGGTGATGCATCAACTCTGAATATTAATCGGAAGGACAGATATTGAAGCTGAAGCTCCAATACTTTGGCCACTTGATTCAAAGAGTTGACTCATTGGAAAAGACCTTGATGCTGGAAAAGATTGAAGGCAGGAGGAGAGGGAACAACAGAGGATGAGATGATTGGATGGCATCACCGACTCAATGGACATGAGTTTAAGCAAACCCCAGAAAATGCTAAAGGACAGGGAATGTTGCAGACCATGGGATCACAAAGAGGTGGGCACGACTGAGTGACTGAACAACAATCAGCAGACTATCTGAAGCTAGGCAAGAGACCTGGAACAGATCGTTCTCACAGCTTTCAGAAGGAACCAGCATGCCAACACCTTGATTTTGAACTTCTAACCTCCAGAACTGTAAGAAGATAAATTTCTTTTGAGTCACCCCATTTGTAATACTTTGTTACTATAGCAGGAACTTGAAGACCATTGCCTTTGAGGATATCATATACAAGGCTAGAAGCAATGATGAGGAAAATAATTGATTAGAGAAAATCTGACTATACAAATTTCCTTTGAATCAATATAGCAGCATTCCAAAGATCTCCTTTAAAAGGAAAAATGTTTAAAAATACATTGTAAAGTGAGTTTTACAGTCCATATCTGATCATTGTTTTGTTACCACTTTGGCATTTGATTATGACTTATTTCCATCTTATTGTGAATGTGCAATGTTTTTCAGGAGGGTAAAAGAGTATGTCCCACAAAATACGAATATATAATAGGTGAGTAGATCTGGATGAGAAATTATACATTCTTTCTTGTCAACTCAGCAATGTCAGTCCTTCCTACAGTTATGCTTAGGAGCATGTAGGAAGTAAGAGGGTAGGAATTGCTTGGTGGTCCAGTGGTTAAGACTTGGTGCTTTCACCAAGCTGCCATGAACATAAGTTTGATCCCTGGTCAAGAAACTAAGATCTCACAAGTGATGTGGGGGGAGGAAATAAGAAGGTAGTATTTTTTAACAGACACTTTTTCACCAAAATTTTCAGAGGATGGTAGAATTTAATTTCTTAAGTCTGGAAATCAAGTAAAAAGGAACAATTCCAATACTCTCAGAACTGCAATGGCCAGTTCTTCAGAATTGGAAGGCCTGTTGGGTTTGAATTACTGCCAACCATTTCAGAAGAAACACACTCCCTCAAGGATGGCCCAGATACTTTGGGTTCATCCTTCATTCCTTCCACCAAAACTAATTGTTGTTCAGCCTCCTTCACCTAATTCCTGTGTGCCCTAGCCCTTGAATACTGGAAGTTCGCTAAAGGCACCCAGCTTGTGAAATAGGAAGTGGCTCTGACTCCACGGGCTGTCCTAAGATGGCCAGATTATTCGCTGCGGCCCAGTAACCTGGGAGGCAGGTCACTGCAGGTGCTGATGCTGTGCCGACCATCATCACAATGAAGACATGTCCTAGGCATGGTCAGAGCCTCTGGTCCTCAGAACCGAGACTGTATCACATGCTTATAGGGAGTCCTACCTCCCCAGCTGGTCATAAACTGGGTCAGAATTCACTGAGCATCTGTTGACTCTTCTACAACAGTGAAGATAATTCCAGTAATTATTTACCTTTACTTGTGTCTTTCTTCAGCAGATATAAAAGTATATTCCATTTGCATGTCTACGTATATATATACATATATATTTGATCTTTACAAATAAGTTGAACATTTTCTTGATTGCCATGTGATTATTAGCAATAGATTAATATATATTTATATAATATGTGTTTATTAAGCCATTTATCCAGCACAGAGATAAGCATAGTGAGGAATCTAAAGGAAGAATAAGCAAAGATCTCTGCCCTAAAGGTGGATTTACATTAATTGAATAAAGAAAACAAAGGCTCCTGTCACACTTGAAGTACAATTATTGCCAAAATCTATGGCAAGTACCGTGTAATAAGAATATTTAGCTTCAAGTATAACATGAGCCTAAAGAAAGACATTGGCTTGACTTAAACAGCCAGTATAAGCTTTTTCAAGGGTATTGGATGTTAGATGATTTAAAAGAGAAAATTACAAAGACAGGCAGAAGACCAGGGTCTGATGTATTAGATTGTGCAGAGAACAGAAACAAAGCCATGGAAATGGGACCAGATATGATCCATGCTCGGGAAATTAACATGTCTGACCCAAGAAGGCTACAGATCTGAATGGAGGCAAGTGGGAATAGGTACCTCCTCAACATATGTGTTTCTCTCACTTTTTTTCTTTATATGTTCTTTCTTTCCAATGTTGATTGAAGGTCTGTTAGGTGCCTGACACTCCTCTAGTTACTGAGGGGAAGAGACAACACTGGCTGATCCTATGTTGCAGTCAGGTAGACAAAAAAAGAGTGGTTGAAGTGGGGCATGTGGAACAAAATTCTGGAATCTCAAAGAAAATTAAGAAAATGAAATGATTTGGAATTGGCTGCAAGAATTGAGAAGCAGCTACTTCATCCTCAGGCCCAGGGATACACAAGGTATGGAAGAAACCACCCCTACATGGGAGGGATGCACAAGAATCAAGGTCTCCAAGGGAAAGCAAAGTTTTAGGTGGGTCCAGAAGATGAAGTGCATATCTTGAAAAGAGGTCTGAGATACAAGGTGTACAAGGTGTTTTGTTGATGAAAGACATGATCTATAAAGCACCAAGTAGAAGAGTTTAGAAACAAGGAAGGGAAAGAGTTTGGGTCAATCTCATTCTGTTGATGGAGAAGGCGATGGCACCCCACTCCAGTACTCTTCCCTGAAAAATCTCATGGATGGAGGAGCCTGGTAGGCTGCAGTCCATGGGGTCACTACTAGTCGGACATGACTGAGCGACTTCACTTTCACGCATTGGAGAAGGAAATGGCAACCCACTCCAGTGTTCTTGCCTGGAGAATCCCAGGGACAGGGGAGCCTGGTGGGCTGCCGTCTATAGGGTCGCACAGAGTCGGACACGACTGAAGCGACTTAGCAGCAGCAGCAGCATTCTGTTGAACCACCTAGGAAAATAAAATTCTGTGTGCGTGTGTTCATTAGTCAGTTCAAATTTGGCTTCAGTAAAAGAAATCTAATTTGTGGTCAAGCTATATTCCTTAAATGTGTCTTTTGCTTGTTATCTTTCTGCAGAAGGACTGGCTCTCCAGGTAACTTTTAAGATGGTATCTGTCTCCCTTCAACCCTCACCATTATCATATCTGCCAACAATAAAGGCCTCATTCTGAATGCCCTCAGTTCTGCTAGAATGAAATTCTCTTTCCTCTTCGGGAATCCCCTCAGATTCTGGAAGTTTCCTGCATCTATAAAAATCTCCACCCAAGATATACCTAAAGGCCCAGTGCTCGCCAAGATACATGCTACTTCGCAAGACTGGAAATAAGTTCCAAAACCTTTTAGGTCCTCTCCTAACTGGCTTCACCAAACATTTTATTTTCTGGTGCTCTGGATTGCTGAGAATGGGTAATTTTTTTTTTTTTTTTTGACAAAAGTTAAATTATAACCCCATACCAGAATTACTATTCCATATATTGAACTCTTCAAAACACTCTCTGATTTGACAATCAACTGAGGCTTGTACTGAGTAACCTAAAAACTAAATGAGTTCATTTTCTCCAGGCTATCATATACACTTATCTTATTTGGTCCTCACAAGAATTCAGTGAAATAGACAGATACAGAAACTGAGGTCAGAGAGTTAAGTAATTTGCCCACATCCACATCAGATCATAGGTGATTCACCGTAAAGCTAATGAAGGTTAAATATCAGGGCTCATCTCTTACATGGGCTCCTTCTAAGATGCTGGAAGGGAAAAAGGCCTCCTAATGTGTTCACACTGTCATAAGTTTCTATAAAATCTGTAAGAGTGAGACATTTTAGTCAAAATTATAAAAATCACTATTTCTTGCCCCTCCAATTTCCCCTCCATCAGATTTCACCTCATGTTTGATGGCCTTGAACATGAAGAAGTGATTGACGAGCAGGCAGCCAAAAAAAATGTGAAAAAAACAATATTATAGAATTTTGTCAGGCTAATATAAATATTGTGTGGTTTTATAGACTTTGTAATATATATGGCATTTGCCACCTTTTTAAAATTTGGTAATCCTTGTTATTTCTTTTCTCATTATAGACAGATATTTATTTTCATGCCTAATTTTGTATTTCTAATCTGTATTCTTTTTCTTAAAGAACTTTGCCAAGTTGTTTAAGCCCTCAAAACACTTGCAAAGAAACTGAATATTTTAACTAGCTAGACTAATCCTGCAGCCTCTCAGATCTACCCAGCTCAGAAGTTACAGTGGAGAATCTGACCAGTGGCAATTTCCACTAAGAGTAAGTCTTTTTTTTTTTTTTTCCTTTTTCCTAATGACATATCCATGTTGAGCATTTTGAGCCATGAAAATATTGAGAAATTCCCCTTTCCCCACCCCGAACCTCCACCCCAGTAATTTTCCTTTTCACACATGCCTCTTCATTTCCTGATTCTGGTCTGGGCGTGAAGCAAAAGTACCTGAGTCCAGGCAGAAAAGCTGTTTTTAAGATAGTTTTGGCCTAACAGGGGCAGGAAATGCCAATAACTTTATGCAAACTGTTTCTCAATGAAGATCCAACCTAAATGCATAATATGGGACCCTTGCATAATTCAGATGATGCTCAGATAAGGTCCAAACAATTAGAAACACCTTCCAAGAAACACCTTGGAGGCCACTGGGTAGGTATGGATTTTCCCACAATGAAATTCTGAAATAAGAGACAATAATCACAATTTTTTTTAAGTGCGAACCCCAAGAAATAACAAATAACATTTCTATTGGAAATATTGCTCCAAATACTCACTTGACTGTCAAACAGTGTGTGTGGGGGTGGGGGGTGGGGGGGGGGAAGGATTGCCAAGATGAGGTTTTATTCCTTGAGAAAAAAAGATTATTTGATTCACTCTTCAGTCCTTGCCCAACTACATGTGTTCACTTCAATCAGGCCCTGAAGTAAAACAAAATGGAGTTCCTTTCCCTGGTGTATTATAAGGAAGAAATAAAGAAAAAGAAAAGGAAAGAGAAAAAATGAGATTATCCAGGCAGAGTGCCTGATCCTCCCACAAAGACTATAAGCCAATTTAAAAAACACATAAAGCACATTCAACATGGATGACCTTTTACATCACCTGCAAATTGGCATTCACCATTGGCACTTGTCATCTACCTCTGTAAGGATTAAATTATGAACATCTGTGGGTGCTGACTCTCAACACCTCTTGAAAGCAGTTCAGGGTGGATATCAGGAATGAAGCACTCGGTTCTCTGAGAAAATCTAACAGAATAAGTGTTTCAGATAGTTAGATACTCCCAGGAGAAGACTTCATGCACCCAATTCTTGCATTTCCTCATATCTAGAAAAAACCACTAAAATCCTCCATGGTGACCTCTGTTCCTGGTGACTAGTATAAATCTTCTGCAAAAAATATGTGCTTGACTGCATGAACTCCCCCTTCACCAAAATCACAGGTATACTGACTTTCCCCCTACCTCTTTGGAGCAATTTCTCAGAGCTAGCTGGAATGCTGTCTCCCTTCCAGGTTATAGTCCTCATTTTGCCCCAAATAAAACTTAACTCAGCTCTCACATTGTGCTTTTTTTTTTTTTAAAGTATTTATTTATTTGTCTGTACAAGGCCTTAGATGTGGCGCACAGGATCATCAATCTTCTTTGTGACATATAACATCTTCAGTTGTGGCATTTGGGATCTAATTCTCTGACCAGGGATCTAACTCAGGCATTCTGCGTTGGGAGCCCAGAGTCCCAGTCATGGACCACCAAGGAATTCCCACATTGTGCTTTTTTTTTTTAGTCGACATATACACCTTTCAGTGAAACATGACACGAACAAACTGATGTTAATATCTGGGTTACAAAGTTTGAAACTGAATTGTCTCCTTCAACTGTACCTTTAATCCTTAAACTTGGGTGTTTATGATAATCTCTATCCTATTTCCACCATAGGTGCTTTTGAAATTGTTATTGCTATTTGCAGTCATGGTTGTAGTCCTGTTTACTATGCTGGGAATAGCATTCAAGAGAAACAAACATTTTAGAATTTGCATTGGCCTTGTTTTGACCTGCCTGATGAATCACCTTCAGCGGGTGGTTTCCCAGCACTACCACAAGACTGTTTTCCCCCATTATTGCAGAACGCTCTTTACGCCAATTCAAATTCATGTCCAGGCAGGGCTCTTTGAACTGCTTCAGGAAAGAGCACTAAGGCAAGGCCTATAAGTAGCTAACCCCTTTCCCTAAAGTCTAGATGGTAGGAGAGGGTATGAAATGAGACTTTTGAAATAACTCCCTTTCCAGAAAGCCTGAGATCTTGTTTTCTTTGGATAGTTGATTCTGAGCATAATTCCATGATTAAAAAAAAAAAAAATTGTTTACTTGGCTGCACCAGGTCTTAGTTGTGGCTTGACGGATCTGATTCCCTGACCAGGGATGAAACCTGGGGCCTCTGCACTGAGGGAACACCACCAAGGAAGTTCCAGTAACTCCATGACTTTTAATTGCTTTGCTCCCAAATAGTTTATGGCTGTTGAGAATGGTCACAAAACAGACGGTGGGACTGGGTGGAAGGATGTTTGATGACNGACCAGGGATGAAACCTGGGGCCCCTGCACTGAGGGAACACCACCAAGGAAGTTCCAGTAACTCCATGACTTTTAATTGCTTTGCTCCCAAATAGTTTATGGCTGTTGAGAATGGTCACAAAACAGACGGTGGGACTGGGTGGAAGGATGTTTGATGACTAGAAGAGACCCAGCTATTGTACATCTTCTGCAAAGTCCTGCACCCAGAATAAGCGCTCTGGTCTGTATCTGTCAACAGATAATCAAATGAATGAACACAGAAAGGAATGAGCAGAAACAGAATACTTAGCTAAACTTTACAGGGAAGGAGACCCTGCAAACCACAGAAGCTCACTTGGGCAAGGGCCTGCTAATTCTAAACACATTACAGTTGGATGGGTTTCCTGGCACTGATCAAGCCCCACCAAACAACCCAGGTCAGAGGTTAAGGATGTGACCTTTCTGCACTGTATTGTTACTAAATCAGCATGGATGACTCTCAATTCCACTGAAATCTCTATTTTACAAATTATCCTTGCTCCAGGCCATTGTTCCTCCACCCACCTACTACCTACCTAAAAGCCTTTAACTATTCATTTCAATCTCCTCCCAAATTAAAAGGATTAGGAAGCAGACTTAAAACCAGTTTTTCTTTGAATTAAACACTCTCATGAAAATGAGACCAGGAAATAGGGGCAAGGCAAANCCTTGCTCCAGGCCATTGTTCCTCCACCCACCTACTACCTACCTAAAAGCCTTTAACTATTCATTTCAATCTCCTCCCAAATTAAAAGGATTAGGAAGCAGACTTAAAACCAGTTTTTCTTTGAATTAAACACTCTCATGAAAATGAGACCAGGAAATAGGGGCAAGGCAAATGGTAAAGAGAAGAGGTTGCAAAGCAATTCTGCTACGTGACCAATTAAATCCCAGTCCTACTATGAAAGCGAAGAAAGTGAAGTCACTCAGTCGTGTCCTACTATAAATATTGTAAATCTGATGATGCTGGAGGAGGGGCAAAATGGAATGCAAACAATAACAAATGAAGTGTAGTACAAACAAATAATGAAACCACACTGAAGGAGATGGGGGAGCAAAGAATTAAGCTGAGTAACTATGGAAAATAGTATTTTGTGTATATACTAACAAGCTAAACAGATAATCAGAACTATACTCAAATAACACTCAAGTACACTACATCTCTCATGGGTGAGGGGTAGCAATTCTGAAACTATCTTGTATAGGAATACCAGATGACCTTATTTGCCTCCTGGGAAATCTGTATGCAGGTCAAGAAGCAACAGTTAGAAGCGGAAATGAAACAACGGACTGGCTCTAAATTGGGAAAGGAGTACATCAAGGCTGTATATTGTCACCCTGTTTATTTAACTTATATGCAGAGTACANTGATCTTTCTGGGAAGTTTACAATAGGAAAATCAAGGAAATCTGAAAGATATTTGTCGTTGTTGTTCAGTCACCAAGTTGTATCCAACTCTTTGTGACCCCAAGGACTGTAGAACTCCAGGCTTCCCTATCTCTTGCCATCTCCCAGAGTTTGCCCAAGTTCATGTCCATTGAATCAGTGATGCCATTCAATGATTATATTGAAAGATATAACCATAAATAATTATAGATGCAGCCAGGAGCTATTAATAAAATGATTGTGCGCAGTCCTTCTTTGAATTTCAAAGCTATGGACCTAAAAAGATTACTGCTATGTATGAAGTTTATATTACAGTTCAGCTGAGAGTTCAGGTTTTTGAAATTTATTGAATAATGTATTTTAATTGAATAAATTAACATGTGTTGAATATTGAGTAGTTGCTAAACCTAAAATCTAGAATTCATTTGTGCAGCAGATAATGATTGTTTATGATGTATCGGGGAGAAGGAAGCGGCAACCCACTCCAGTATTCTTGCCTAGAGAATCCTGTGGACAGAGGAGCCTGGTGGGCTGCCACAGCCCATCTGTGGGGTCGCACAGAGTCAGACATGACTGAAGAGACTTAGCAGCAGCAGCAGCAGCATGATGTATCAGAGGCTCTGTCTTCTTACTGAGGAAATAGAGACAAATCAACTGGACACTTCTCTCATGAAGCTTCTGAATGGAAGAGGCTATATGAACAAATTAAGCAATCTGATGCAATATAAAGTGTGAAAAGGATGCAGAAATAGAAAAAGGAGAGAGATTTTAATCCTGGAAGTGTCAGGAGTNCTTCTTACTGAGGAAATAGAGACAAATCAACTGGACACTTCTCTCATGAAGCTTATGAGTGGAAGAGGCTATATGAACAAATTAAGCAATCTGATGCAATATAAAGTGTGAAAAGGATGCAGAAATAGAAAAAGGAGAGAGATTTTAATCCTGGAAGTGTCAGGAGTCTTGAAGAGAGAGAGCTGCAGAAACTGACGTTTGAGCTGGTTCTGAAGGAGAAATAGGAAGTGACCAGATAATCATTAGGAGAAAGGAAAGTGGAGGAAGAAAGGGGGCAGGGTTTTCGTGGAAGCAAAGAACACGGTAGGTGCAGAATAAACCAAGAGATAGTGTCTCATCCTCTAAAAGTTAAAATAGCATTGCCGTTGCTACTGCTGCTAAGTCGCTTCAGTCGTGTCCGACTTTGTGCGACCCCACAGACGGCAGCCCACCAGGCTCCCCCGTCCCTAGGATTCTCCAGGCAAGAACCCTGGAGTGGGTTGCCATTTCCTTCTCCAGCATTACTGATGATTAAATGTGTGAGGTGATAGGGAGCAAGCAGGTCTCTGGGACAACAGGAGAAGACCCTATAGGAGGTCTTCAGCATGTCAGAGCCATCTGCAACGCAAACACTCTCAGGCCCAGCCTTGAACTAACAGCCAATGGGATGCCAAGGAGAGGTCTTTGGAGGAGACACGGTCAGACTTGCATTTGTATGAATGTCTCTGGCTTCCCAGGTGGCTTAGTGGCAAAGATTCCACCTGCCAATGCAGGAGACGCAAGAGATGCAGGTTTGATCCCTTGGTCAAAAAGATCCCCTGGAGGAGGAAATGGCAACCCACTCCAGTATTCTTGCTCAGAAAATCTCACAAAGGAGCCTGGCGGGCTACAGTCCATATATACGGTCTGGTTAGAAATGTTTCTCCCCAGTGTTAATCTTTTAAGAATGTTCTAGCTGTTCTTATCTAATTGGAAACACTTAAATCCCATCTTGCAATGCCTTTGTTACATGCCCACACTGTACATTATGAAGTTAGTTTGGGGGAGTTATGTCACTCGAAGTTTTAACCCACTCAGATCGTCACTGGGTTGGTATGTGTCTCTGTCTTTTCAGTTGAGGGTCCCTTTGTAATCAACTGACTAATTCAACCCTGTGACCCCAGTCATCAGTACACATTTCAAAGTTCTTTCAAATAAGACTTGCTATAAAAGATGAAGTAGGAAATATACCTAGCAAGAGAATGAATGAATGAAGTTCCTGCTGCTTTTTGTAGACATTCCATTAGATGGAGCAATGCTGGCTCCACCACCAGCGAGAAAAGGTACAAGTAGTTTATACCTGCCACCAGCTCATCCACTCAACATGCTCTGGAAGAATCCCCTTAAAGAAACTCAGATTCATCCATGTTGAGAGCAATATGTTGGGTGGCACTCTTAGGGAGCGGTTTTGTCAGCCATATATCACAGACAAGATCTCAGAAAGGCATGGGACAGGTTCCAAGCTAACCATGAGCTGAGACTGCTCCACCAGCTCTTACATCATCGCCAATAAGAAATTTGTTTTCACAGGAAACTGTCACTACCAAAAGAGCAAGCAAAAAACTAAGCTGCTGGCTTTGACTTTAAAGGAAAGATGCCAGCTTCTAAGCTCATCCTTTAATTGCCTTATACGTAATAGAAGTGGTTCTTAGTGTAGTGAGCAAGCCAGAACAAAGACGTGGACACCCACGGTTCTCTATTCCCACTATGGAAAGTTCACTGGGCTGTGTGATCTGAAGTAAACCAGAGGATGCAGGAGATTGGAGAAGAGCTCCCTTTCCTTTCAGACACACAGTGAAGGATGATGCCTTTTCTCCTTTGCAAAGCAACCACCAAGTCCTTCTCAGAAAGATGCTACAAAGATGCTTCCACCTAGAACAAGAGTGAGTCATAGTTTGTACAACTCAGTGGTGCTGCCAACCCGCCTCTGCCCTCCCTCACAGTTTTTGTTTTCTTGGTATGATAATTAGTTGTTGGTATTATGAATGTGTCTTCTGAGGGAAAAAAAAAATGTGGGCACGTGTTATTTCTGGAATGAGGATGTTATGCGCCCTACTGAGGTAGGCTATCCACTCAGAGGCCTAGTCCTGGCCAACATCTGGTCACCTAACCCAGAGCACCACTTCCCTCACGTTATCTTTTACCATGGAACATGATTTCCAGTTATACTGACTGCCTTGTGCTGAGTTGCACAGAAAGCAAGCTCTGTTCAGAAGCAGCAGCAGTTCTACAGTTGCCCCAAACTTGAAAGTTGTCATCTGGTGGTTTCCAATCTCAAGACACACTAGAATCACCTTGAGAGCTTTTGTGAAAATACCATTGCTGGGGGCCTCCTCTGAGCAAGTTAGAAAGAATTTCCGGGACTGGGGTCAACCAGGGCATGGGTGTTCTTTCAAAGCTCTTCAAAGTGCTTCTGAAGGAAAGCCAAGGTTGAGAACCACTGATATTCATGAAAACCCTTCCGAATGAAACTGAGATCCAGAGAGGCTGATGGGTTGTCCTAAGGCCCATAACATGGCTTGTTGGTTAGCGTGCCCTCATCTGTGTGTCTGTCTCCTTCAGGATTATGAAAGCCTTCAGCATTTGAACCACATAAATTTACTTGAACCATATAAATCCGAGTGCCCCACAGTAAATGCTGGATGAGGGGAGAGCCAGGAAGGAAAAGAAGGACCAAAATCTGTCCTGCCTTTGGTCTCACAGCCTCTAAGAAAAACTGTTACTAATATAAATGACCAGGAACGTTTTAGCCCCCAGATGAAATCATTAAATATCAGTTTCCCCAGACTTATAACTTACTCATTTCTGGAAAAATCCTGAGTCAGATCACCCCTAAAATTTCAAGCTGAATAATTTTACCTCAGCAAGTCCAGCTGTTAAAGCTAAGGGCTCGACCTTATTCAATACCTCAAGCTTCACTAAATTCTTATTTTGTGGAGTTTCATTTATTTCCCTGGTTAGACTTGACACTTTTCAGTTAGTATCCACTCAAAACGGCAAATTTTCCTTCAGTACCAAGACTCCAGAGGGCAGAGAATTATGGGACATACGTGCTGTGATTATGGAGACATAGGCCTAGAAGCTGAGAGTTGCTGAGGACTCAGCAGAGGCTTCAAGAGTGCTCTGTGACTTCATTGGCACTACACACTGCCAGCTACACATCTTTCGCCTTCCAGTCATCAGTTCAAGCGAAATCCAGTCTATGAGGCATGGTGTAAGGACTCAGAATTGGACCACAGATGTCGGGGACCCTGGAACTGTGCATCAGATATTACCGTGTTGGGTCACGCCCTCCCACTTGAAATTCTGACATCTGACACACTCTGACCAGTTTCCAAATGCCTGCATGCTTTGTCTGAGGGTGTTCTTTGGACCAGAAACCCACTTTACCCACTCATGTAATACACTGGAAGTGCCAGAGAATGAAAATCTCCCCTCACTCCCACGATGGCTTCTGATCCCAAACTGGCAGGAACTGGGATGTCTGGCTCCCACCCCGTCAGGTGCAGGAACTCTAAGGTGTGTGTTGAGTTTTCTCCAGGAATTAAGGCCGAGTTGCCCAGTGGTTACCTGTGGGTTAATGCACATTTTATCAGCACCCTTCTCTTCTTGCTTCCCTTTCCAGTTCCCTGCTGGTGTTTCTTCTTCTTGTGTTGTGTTAGTCACTCAATTAGTCACTCAGTCGTGTCTGACTCTTTGTGACCCCATGAACCATAGCTCACCAGACTCCTCTGTCCATGGAATTCTCCAGGCAAGAATACTGGAATGGATTGCTATTCCTTTCTCCAGGGAACTTTCCAACCCACGAATCGAACCTGGGGTTCCTGCATTACAGGCAGACTCTTTACCATGTGAACCACCAGGGAAGCCCACCCAACTAATGAAATTCTGTGTCAAGGTCTGATTCTGGGGGAACCCAAAGAAGACACACTGGCCTTGTCAATACACAGTCATTTGATTTTAGAAAAGCCACTTAAACTTTCTGAGCATCCCTGGCTTCAAATGTAAAATAAGGAGAGGATTTTGAGTACTGCTTGGTCATAGCTGCTTCATTTGACTGCCAAAGTCCTCCCTAACCAGCCCCGGTCTGCTTTCTGCTCCCTTTCCCCATCTCTAAGTGTACCCATCCCCCATGCTTCTCTCCAGTCGCAGAGAGTTTCTTTGAATTCTTACAAGTGGTACATTTCCCACTTGCCTTAGGACTCTTACTCATGCTGTCCCTCTGCCTGGAACACTCTTCTTCCTTCTGTTTATCTGGCTCACTCCTACATATCCTCCAGCTCTTAGCTGAAATGTCACTTCCTGCAGGGAAGCCTTTTCTGACGCCCCGTCTAGGATCCTGCTCTTACATGCTACTAAATATAGTATTCCTTCCGTCATGTCTGGCATGCTTTATAGTAATTCTTATTTTCTTCTCGGAGTCCACTTCCCTCCCCAATAACCACCATCACTGGCTTTTAAGCTCCTTCCAGACAGAAACCCAGTTTATCTGGCTCACCACTGTATCCCTGATACCCAGTCCAGTGGCTGCACATGGAAGGTACTTGATAAATAATAGTTTCACAAAAAGCATCCTTGTTTAGTAAACATTAGAGTTGTCTGGAGGATCCCATGGGCGGAGGAGCCTGGTGGGCTGCAGTCCATGGGGTTGCTAAGAGTCGGACACAACTGAGCAACTTCACTTTCACTTTTCCCTTTCCTGCATTGGAGAAGGAAATGGCAACCCACTCCAGTGTTCTTGCCTGGAGAATCCCAGGGACGGGGGAGCCTGGTGGGCTGCCGTCTTTGGGGTCTCACAGAGTCAGACACGACTGAAGCGACTTAGCAGCAGCAGCAGCAGCAGCAGAGTTGATGAATAAGATTTTGGAATAGAAGTCAAAGCAAAGTTTCCCAACCAGAGGGTCAAGGTACTGCCTCAACTGGTTTGCAGCCAAGATACAACATTTCCTTCAGCCCTTCTACTTGAAGAAGGGGTATATGAGTTGGAGCTCCCTATACTCAGATGAGAACAGCTTAGTCTTTTTATCTTAGTGAAGGCTGTCACTATTTTTAACATGAAAATTTTTCAAGTTGGAAAGCACTTTGTTAAAATAATCCAGCCCAATACTTTTTAAAACGTGGAGTTGAAATTTGGAAAAGAAAATTTAGTAGTGGAGGGGAGGAATAAATTAGGAGGTTAGGATTAATGTATATTCACTGCTGCAGCTAAGTCGCTTCAGTCGGGTCCGACTCTGTGTGACCCCATAGACAGCAGCCCACCAGGCTCCCTCATCCCTGGGATTCTCCAGGCAAGGATACTGGGGTGGGTTGCCATTTCCTTCTCCAATGCATGAAAGTGAAAAGTGAAAGTCAAGTTGCTCAGTCATGTCCAACTCCTAGTGACCCCATGGACTGCAGCCTTCCAGGCTCTTAATATAAAATAATCAACAAGGGCCTACTGTATGTCACAGGGAACTATACTCAATACTTTATGATAACCTAGGAAATGACAACCAACTCCAGTATTCCTGCCTGGAGAATTTCAGGGACAGATGAGCCTGGCAGGCTACAGGCCATGGGATTGCAAAGAATCGGACATGACTGAGCAACTAACACTTACTTGCTTAACCTATATGGGAAAAGAAACTGAAAAAGAATAGATACATGTATGACTACATCACTTTGCTATAAACCTGAAACAAACATAACATTGTAAATCAACTCTTGTTGTTCAGTCACTCAGTCCTGTCAGACTCTTTGCGACTCCACGGACTGAAGCATGCCAAGTTTTCCTGTCCTTCACCATCTCCTAAATCAACTATACTCCAGTATAAAATTTAAAAAATTTTAAAAAGAAAATTTAGTAGCAAGCATTGTACCTGAGATGTCTGGAAGCAGAAGGCATTGCATTCATCAGCTGTTAAGGTCAATACAGCCTTCATAGGTGGGGCCTTTCTGACATTCCTTGAGGCTTGGTGGCCTGGTGGGGGTTATCTCAAAAATTCCTGGATCCTCCAGGGATGGGATCAAGTATTGATACAAAGAGCCACGCCCAACCTTTTCCAACCGCCATCTGTCCTGAGTACAGTCCAAATTCCTAGCATGCCTAGAGGCCTCCAGGGACCCAACTTTGCTTGTCTTCCCTCCATGCTCATCGTCCCCCATATCCTGCCTCCCACTTGCCTTATCTGTATTTATTTCCAGGCATAATGCTGTGCACCTTTCTCTGCTGTTCGCCTTGCTCTTCTTCCCCAGTCATAAACTCCTCCCTCTCACAGTTCCCGCCCACTCATCACTCCTATTCATCCTCTGAGATGCCACTCAAGCGGATTGGAAGTTCCACTCCAGGCTTCCCCTGTATAACTCCCTCCCTCCCCACCCACCGGGCGTTGGTTTTACAAATGGGTTTCCTGTGACCTACCTACTCTACCCTCAACCAGACGAAAGGCATTTGAGGACAGGCCCCACATTATTTCCATCTCTATCTGCTCAGAGTCACAATGCCTGTGACTAAGTAGGTATTCAATAAAAATTTGCTCAAATGCACTAAACATTATGTTTCGTGCATATGTGTGTGTGTGTGTGTGTGTGTGTGTGAGAGAGAGAGAGAGAGAGAGAGAGAGAGAGAGATTTAACCCTTGTCTGGCTAACAGTCAGCCCACTTTAAATTAACTGAAGATAACTTGATTACTTCCAAATTGTAATAAGAAAAATTGTGCCATGTGCAGTTGAAGTACTATTCAATAATTTGCACAGATGGGCAGAAGTAAACATCTTGGCTTAAAGCCAAAGCAGAACAAAAAGCCAAGTTCATATAAGGTCTACAGGTCTCTCATTTTGAGTGCTGAGATGGCAGACAACAGCCCTGGTGTGAAACATCTGGGGCAAGGAACAACATTCTGGACACTGAACTGCCAAGAATAACTGGCCATTCTTCAGTGTTCTCACACGTGCAAATGGGTGGCAACTGTGACTCTACATTGATAATTCCAAAGAAGTCTGTTTTCTCTTTTAATCAAGCTGAATAGAAGTTATCCTTTGTTAAGATGAATGAAATCTGCAGTTATGTACGGGAATTCATTTCCAAGGGAGGGGTTAACCTAGAAGCCTTGCTCCATCTAGCACCACCCTGGCGCCTGCCCTAAGCACCAGGCCAGCTGTCCACACCCTGGCCAGGAAAGGGCAGGGCCGCCTGCACGGATGTCCAGACCCTGGGATGGAGGACCACCACCCCACTGTCCTGTCCCAGGCTTTCAGCTCAGCCTGAGGTCTTGAGAGGTTGGGTTTGTAGGGATCTGGCTTGTTTAGACCCTTGGCATACTCCCCACATCCCCTGTAAACCGCAACATTGCTATTTATTGAGCAGTTGTCAGATAATGTGCTGCAAATTTGCATGAGACCTATCCTCCTCTCACATGTGGAGTAACTGAAATAATTTTTGAAATCGATTTTCCAAAGCTGGAGAATAGAAGTGTTGGGTTAACCCCTGGGGGGCAGGGAGGTAGGGGTGATGTATTAAAACTGTGATAATACTTATAGTTTCTTTGTTTTTTCACATATACCAGCTTATTTTATGCCCACAAAAGTCCTTTTAAGCAACCAGTATCCTCCTCTTCCTGATGAGACAGGAAATTGAGACAGAGATTAAGCAAAGGGTGGAGAAATGCACTGGTAAGCACGTAATGGGGGTGGGGAAGACCATTTCTTGTCTTCAGAGCTGTACTTACCCCTTAACACACACACACACACACACACACACACACATGTACGCACACACAGAGAAAGGTTTCACTTCTGGGAAAAAAGAGCCAGGTGGGAAAAGAGTTGGAGAAAGCCAGATGTGTAATTTACATAACACAGGTTCTTCGGTACCACGAGAAATAAATTATAAGATCACTCATGGATAATTTAAGTACAAGCTAGGAGGTCTGATAGACTTCAAAATTGGCTCACAATAAGGATAACTGTCTGACTCTTTGCAGCCTAAGGACTATACAGTTCATGGAATTCTCTAGGCCAGAAAATTGGAATGGGTAGCCCTTCCCTTTTCCAGGGGATCTTCCCAACCCAGCGATCGAACCCAGGTCTCCCTCATTGCAGGTGGATTCTTTACCAGCTGAGCCACAAGGGAAGCCCAAGGATAACTGAGTCCTGCCCTGGTTTCTATCTACCTTTGCTCAAAAGAAGAGATTAAAATGACGCAAAGATGAATGTTTTTGCAATTTAACTCCACCAATAAAAGCATTCAAACTAAATTCCATGATAGCAGCAAGAACTGAGCTTCAAATGAAGACAGATCGTCTCTTGCTGTGAAGTGCAATACGTTGCGATTCTGAGGATCGCAAACCATCCCTTAGTCTGAAGGCCTAGATTATGGATGAGAATACAGGGTGAAAATAGCCCTTATAAAAATGAGATATCGGTCTTATGAGAGCTGCCGGAGAGTAAAGTACTTTAAGGGATGAATAAACCTTGCAGTCGAAAGTGTCACTTTCGTCCATGAAACAACAATGTTGGTTCCTACCACTTGCCCTGGTCCAATAGTTTCTCTTCCTAGATTAACATCACATTGGTTAATAATGACAAGCCAAACCATGCTGAGTGTCAACTTCCATGAAAGACTGCAAAACTATATAAATCTAAAGGGGGACATCAAGGAAGGTGCATGACACTGAAAATTGTTTCCTTGTTACTCTGATGATTAAAGGTTAACATTAGAATGAGGTCAAGCCATGACAATTTTTGTTTTAGTTTGTCAGTAGGCGATTGGGATTGGAGTCACTGACTGTCATCATCACCCACTTTCTAGTTGTCAGTGTTAGAGAAACTGCCAATCCTGCTGGGATGACTTAATACTCTATTTCCAAAGAAGAATATAATACTATATTAAGAAACTAGGTCAATATTTATCTTAAGCATCATTTGTCAGTAGATAATTTTAAGTAAAGGGCAGGTGTAAATTGACCAAAAAGCCCATCATGTGTAATTTGCTGTTACAAATCTACTGAAATATTAAACCATTGGAATTCTGGAAACTTCAGTTAGTTTCCTGTACCACAATAGCCTTCATGTATCTTAAACTTGCTTAGGGCCTTGCCCTTTCTGGTTCCCTTGCCGGCTTGTTTCCCTTTGCCCACAGGGCTCATTCCCTGAGCTCCTTTAAGCCTTCATTTGAAGTCACCTTCCCAGAAAGCTTCATTGGTGGCTCAGAGGTTAAAGTATCTGCCTGGAATGCGGAAGACCTGAGTTCAATCCCTGGGTTGGGAAGATCCTCTGGAGAAGGAAATGGCAACTCACTCCAGTACTCTTGCCTGGAGAGTCCCATGTAGGGAGGAGACTACAGTCCATGGGGTCACAAAGAGTCGGACATGACTGAGCAACTTCACTCCCAGGAAGGACTTGCCTGTTGTTCTCTTTATTTTAAATTTTTATTTTTGGCTGTGCTGGGTCTTCATTGTGGTGCATGAACTTTCTCTAGTTGTGGAGCACAGGCTCTAGATTGCATGGGCTCAGTAGTTGCAGCGCCTGGACTTAGATGCCCTGAGGCATGTGGGCTCTTAGTTTCCCAACCAGGGATTGAATTCACATCCCCTGCATTGGAAGGCAGATTCTCAACTATTCCACCATCAAGGAAGTCCCCCAGCTGTTCTTCTTACATTTAAGCCTTCCTTCCATGAGCCCTGGCACTTCATATGGCCCTATCCCATTTTCTTTTTCTCCATGATCTGCCTCATTTTATACCTATTTATTTTATTGCTTGTCTTTCTGTCCCCACTAAATATAAGCACCAAGTACTTTTTTCTTCACTGCTAAAATTCCTGCTCTTAGATGAATTTCTAGTAAATAGTAGCCATTCAGTTGGATAGACAGATGAGTGGATAGATGGATGGATGGATGGTTGGATGAATAGACTGGGTAGGTGGATGGATAATTATTAGACCCATGAATTCTTTCAGTTAACTGGCATCCAACACAGAGAACACAGGTTCATAAGTAAGAAAAGGACAAGCTGATTTCTCAGTTCTTCTCTTGGTCATGTTGTTGGCGATGTTAAACTATCTGTCACACAAGTAAATTATTCAATTCTTCCCTGTCAGTCCTGAAACCCTGTATTGATCATATTGCTACATGGTAATTTTTTCACTTATCCAGGACAGCTGTGTGATAATAATCATTTGAGTCAATCCTAACAGAACAGCATTTTATTATTTGGTTAAAAGGAGGGATTACGGTGGTTATTGAAGATGTGTCTATGGAAGGATTTCCAGTCCTCATGTGAGTTGGATGTAGTATAACGTAGACCTCACAGGCCAGACTCTGCATATGAGTTAATAGGCCACTTATCAGTGCCAGTTTTTATGCACTTAATAATTATTCAAATTGGTTTATTCTAAATGCATTGGGCTTCCCCGGTAGCTCAGCTGGTAAAGAATCTGCCTGCAATGCAGGAGATCCCGCTTCGATTTATGAGTTGGGAAGATTCCCTGGAAAAGGGATAGGCTACCCACTCCAGTATTCTTGCTTGGGGAATCCCCAGGGACAGAGCAGCCTGGTAGGCTGCAGTCCATGGGTCGAAAAGAGTCAGGCACAACTGAGAGACTAAGCACAGCAAATGCATTAGATGCTAGTTCCTATACCTGTTCTTTTCTATTATATATTAGGGATCTTGCAGACACCAATGTGCTCACTGAAAGAGGAATTTCTTATTGGTTTTGTTGGGTCTTAATTTGATCTGAGGGCTCTGTCTTCCTCATAGGGTGTCTGTGCCCCTCTCATCTCTGTTGGAGGTGAAGTGGAAAATGAATTTTCAGGAGTTTAGCACCTAAAGATGGTGGATCCTCCAGTCCAGGAGCAGGAGGGGAAAGAGGAGGCCATCACTGAAAGGCTCCGAAGGGACCTCGTTAGACAATAATCTGCCAGATCTGCTTCTTCTCTGTTCCCTAGTCTTAAAGATGGAAGGCTCTTCTCTTCCTCTCCAGTTTCTGTGGCGAATTAGTACTCTCCTCTCCCTTCTCCTGATCTTTTTTTTTTTTTTTTTTTTCCCAAGAGAGAGTAAAACCCTGCTCCCTGCACAATAATAAACTCCCACTTAGGACAGAGTTTTCTGTGAGACTTGTTTTGACTTCACTGTGGCTGGAGGTGGGGTGGAGTTAGGGGAGAACAGCCAGATGAAAGAATATACCAGAAAAATGCACACATTAATATTTCAAGATATAATCCTTTTTTAAAAAAAATATATTTTAAATTCAGTTCTTGTTTTGTCTTTCTAACTGTGTATTTAGCTCCTTAGGAGCAAAGAAAATTTCTGAAGATATTTTACAAACTGCTGTGCCTTACACACAGAAGATATTCAGTAAAAATCTGCTGATACGTTCTTTGAAGGAGCCCCAATCCGGAAGCATCTGTGAGGAACACATGCTTAAGAGAGAATGGAAGCTAGTGAACATGAAGTGGAATTACCCATCTTTTTCTTTTTTTTTAATATTTATTCATTTGACCATGCCAAGTCTTAGTTGTGACATCTGGGATCTAGTTCCCTGACCAGCGATTGAACCCAGGCCACATGCATTGGGAGCACAGATTCTTAGCCATTAGATCACCAATGTGACGAATCTTTGATGTAAACACTCCTATCCTGATATCATGGAGGTCCTGACACAAAATGCAAGGTAAGAGTCACACAGCCCAAAGAAATAACATGACAAAAACTGTAGAGCAAAGTTTATATTAATGGTGATGATGTGATGATGATAAAGATTTTACTTTTAACTATGTTCCAGGCACTGTTCTAGGTCTTTTACACACATGAACTAATTGAATCCTTATAATAAAGTCTATGTGATCTCTGTTCTTGTAGGAAACACTTGTGTATGACATAAGACAATCGACTCAATATGAAATAGCAAAATAGAAATTGAAAAAGATTAAGGTTTTGAGTTAGTGTCATTTTCCCATTAAAAGTCTTAATACTCACCCCAGGGAAGCAGCGTATTGCATGATATTATAGACATTTGCATTTTTTTGTCGTGCTCTAAAGCTCTCTATTACCACAGAAAAGGACTTCCTCTCAATTAGATCATGAAGCAGAAGATTATGCAAGTTGAGTCCCAAGATGTAAAAGACTTAAAGAAATTGTGTGTAGGAAAAAACTAATTGAAGGCAAGAAGACCGGTACTGGAATGTGTGTCGCACTGTAGTAGTGTCTGCTGTGAGCAGTCAAGTATTTATCCCTCTTCCTTTGTTCCATCANGATATTTAGTCCTGAACCCTGTGCCTAAGAAATGATTGAATCATCAACAAATACTTGCTGTGCTATTACTTGATGGATACATTTTACTATATTTTTTATGCTCTCTTTTAAAAAATTATTTATTTGACTGCACAAGGTCTTAGTTGTAACACATGGGATACCACAAGTTGCAGCTTGTGGTATCTAGCTCCCTGACCAGGGATCAAAGCTAGGCCTCCCTGCGTTAGGAGCACGGTGTCTTAGCCACTGGACCACCAAGGAACTCCCTCTCTTCTCTTTTGTATAGATTTCATATATTCCTGTGACTGGCTAGATTCAAATGGGAAAGTCACTAACTGTGATTTACTTTGGGCAAATCAGTCTCTGGGCCTCCCTATTATCATCTATACACGAAGGGTTTGACTGAAAGATCTCTAGGGTCCTTTGCAGCTGTATGTTACACTCTACAATTCTAGGAACTGGCTGTGATCAAATACTATTCTTTATAAATGTCCAAACACTAAGCATTGCACCTAAAATCTATGACGTATATAGTCAGAGATGAATATCATTTTGTTATGCTCACAAATGCTATCTCTGCTCCACAAAGCCTGAGAGCTCAGCTGAAAAATCTCAAACAGCTGAGATGATTCAAACACTTCAGGGCTGGAATTATCTGAAACATTATCTCATATGTCTGGTTCCTGGGCTGGGTTAACTTGAAAGCTGGGCTTAATTGAGGCCATCAACCAGAGAACCTACTCCTGGCCTTTTCATACATCTTGAGGTTCCTCACAACATTGTGGTCTTTAGCCCACAAACCTCTTACACGGTGGCTCAGAACTCCAAGTAAGACAGTTGCAATGAACAAAATAAAGCAATTTGACCTTTTATGACCTAAGCTCAGAAGTCACATAACAGCACTTTCACTGTGTTATATTGATTGAAGAAGACACAAGCCCAATCAGATTCAAAGCGAGGGGTCATCAACCAGATCCAACTTGTCAATAAGAGCAAATCGAAGTATTAGCAACCATGTTTTAAAATTGTCATAGGCAAATATAGAAATATGTACACATATGTGTATATCTCCTTTAATGTTCACAATCAATCAATTAGGTAGTATTATGTCTATTTTTAGCTTGCCTGGAATCACATAACTAGTAAGTTTCAGAGGCAGAATTCCAGTCCATCTATACAAAGCCATGCTAATTCTACTAAATCATATTAACTGGAGCGGAGACCCCATTCATTTCAATGTTTATTATTGCCACTCTAATAGTTTCGAGTTGACGTTATATACATGGTGTTTGATTTCCCTTGAAAACAAAATAAGCCAAATTAGATAAAATTGTGTTCAATTTAAATAAGCATAATTTACATATTATGTTAAATTTGTTAACTCAGTTTAACTCTGAGAGGGTTTCAAATTGAAGCCAATCCCATTCAGAGATCAATTCACCCTAAGGCACAGCAATTTCTAGGATACTAAGATATGAGGCTCATGGTTCTTTGTCTCTTCTGGGCCCACTCCCACCACTGGACTTATCTACCCAGATCACTTATCCTTTTGATTTGAATTATCTGAGAAACTGATTCAATTTTTCACTGCATGGGCCTCTTAGAAATAAAGCCAAAGATTGTGCCTGTAAAATGGAGAACTCATAACTCTGTTATAGGCTGCTAATTTCCCTCTAGCATCTTCTCAATCAATACCAATCCCAGTAGTCTATTGCATCATGTAGAGAGCATGGCGATATAAATGACAAGAGCAACCCTCCAAGCCAGTGTTCATTTGTGCTCTCCATAGAGAAATAGTTAATGAACATCTTTGGGACAAATCAAATTGAAAATACAACTTCTGACCTCATTTTTAGGAGTCATATTGAACTTGATCTTAAAGGTTGAATGTTGAGAGAAAAAGGAGAGACATTGCTAAAAATATTCCCCCACTGCCCAAAATTGCAGCTAATAATAAGGCTATAAAATCCATTACCATCTAGAGTTTCTAATTCATTTCTCAAAGTCATTCAGAAGGCAATCTAATTCACAGATGATAATGACCTTTATAGAATGCTCTCCTGACCTGCTCTCTTCATTCCCACTGAGTGGGTACACGTGTGTGCACACAGGAGTCTGAATTTGTGTGTCCTCCAGGTTTCCACCAATGAGACTTATACAATGGAAAAGTCTTGTTGCCTGTTGAAGGCATCCTGACTCAGGAAAAAAGAGATCACTGTAGTAGGGATGGTCAAGTCTAAAGGGAGTTCAATGGAATATATCTTCTTTAAAATAAACAAGCTTTGTAGGTTCTAAATCCCTGGTATGATTTAAGTGAGGGAACAGAAATAGATGCATAAATGTGAAGTCTGGCAGAGCTGCAAATTCACTGTTTATGTTGAATGAATTATCACTAATATTCAAATGAGCAATTACTAACAAACTGATGTGTCCCCTTGGGCTATATGTTATCACATTGTCACAAGAAAGAGCCAGTTTTTTTTAATACCTTCATGTCAGAAAAGGTTATGTCATAAGTATGTTTGATATCTTTATTATGTGGAAACAATGAAAGAAAAAACAAAGGAAGAGATGTCAATGTGTGTGTGGGTTCCTATGTGGAGGAGCAGGCCCAGGTTAAAAGCAAATAACAGAGAAATGTAGGGAGGTGTCTTGAATTTTTAATCAGTTGCTACAGGGTCTCTTGAACTAAGGAACTAAATTTTGCCATTCTATCTAAAACTGTTTCAGGTAATAGAGGTAAATAAAAGTCCAGTTTATTTGGTGATCTGGCTAAAACCATACCATGAAAAAAATGTCAAGTGCCTTAAATGTGAATTAAATATTATCATTAGGTAAGATTTGCTAAGACAAATACAGGTCTTTGTATTAGACTATTCTTTTTCTTATAATGACTAGCATATACTTGACATTCAATAAACAGTCAAATCAGATAACACTGAAAATATATTTGCCAATTAAATCTTTTTGCCAATTAGAAGAGTATAGTTAATAAATATTATCTCTTTGAGGAAGCTGTATATCTATGAATTGCATGACTTTTTTTTTCTTTTGTAAATGTAGTTAAAATGAAAACCAACTGTAAGGCTGTAGTACTTTAGCCTTACTTCGTCTCTTATCTACAAAAGGGATGCCATAGTTACCGGCATCTTTTCTGCAAAGTTCCCTGAACCCATTTTGGTATTGATTCTTCTTATGTACTTAATTCTTTCTCTCAGAGAAAAATATCATGAACTTATATTCAAGGCTTGATTTTTCTTCTGTAACTTATCCTTTGATACATGCATGAATTAAACGAAAACTAATTTGGTGAAACCAAAGAATTCTAATGAAAAGAAAGATTCTTTCCTACATACAAAAATAAATCCATAATTCCCAGTGGGCTCTCCTAACTCCTAACTGCATACATACTGTGGCTGGAGTTTTAAGCAAATGATCCAGTCATCTGGGTCAAATAGGAATGTAAAACATTTCTCATCATGTGGTCTATTTGTGTCTTTTTTCTCCTTAGGGACATTTGTCACTAGACAGATCTTTTGTTGTTTATCATTTTTTATGTTTTCCAGGTTGCTTTGGGGAAAAAAAAAAAGAATTCACATTCCATTTAGCAACAAAGCGTATGACACACAGAAAATTTTGATCTATGGAAGGTGAACTTTCTAAAAAGTACTACAGCAGTGTAGAGTTAGGTATTATTTTACAAGGCCTTTTTATTAATACATATTATTTGATACTTTTGCTGCAACATGGATGGACCTAGAAATTAACATATTAAGTAAAGTAAATTAGAAAGAGAAAGAGATATCATATGATATCAATTATATGTCAAATCTAAAAAACAAATGATAGAAATGTACTTATACACAAAATAGAAACAGACTCACAGACATAGAAAATGAACTTATGGTTACCAAAGGAGAAAGTAGGAGAAGGATAAATTAGGAGTTTGGGATTAGAATATACATACTTTTAGATAAAAAATGGATAACCAACAAAGATTTACTGTATAGCACAGGGAACTATATTCAGTATCTTGCGATAGCCTATAATGGAACAGAATATGAAAAAGAATGTGTATATATATGCATAGCTGAATCACTTTGCTGTACACCTGAAACTAACATAACATTGTAAATCAACTACCTATTAATGAAATTTATTTTTTGCATTGATACTGATAATTGCCTTATGAGGCAGATAGAATGCATTTTGTTATTATTTTACAGATGAGGAAACTGAGGTTCAGTGAATTGAATGGACTTATTCAAGGTCATACAATTAGAGGAAGGAGATTAGTAACCAGATCTTCCAAATCAACATAGCCTCTCTCCATGTCTTTCATATATTGGTAGTCAGTCCTGCCTATTTGCTTTATTTTATTCTTTGTGTTATAGTCTAAACATTATACTTGACAGGAAAAGTAAATATATTCCAAAAAGCAAATAAAGGATTAAGAGATTCTTTTCAACGTGAGAGTTTTTAATAAAAAAAGATGTGTCATCCCAGGGTCTCAAAGTCATTGAATCTTAAAGAACTGGGAAGAATTAAGGGTCATTGGGTCTAATTAGAGCTCAGCACGTTAATAATGATGGGAGTTTACTTTATGGTTTGAGTTTCAGAAATACTTAACAATTCTTACTAATGGCCTGGTAACAGAGTCACTGATGTTAGCTTTACACAGTGTTTTTGTTTTTTTCAATTCATTTAAAAAACATTCATTGAATGCCTAGCATGGTCCAGGCACTATACTGTAAGCTGAAGCTACAAAAATGAATGAGCATGTTCAATGTTAAAAAAAAAAAAAAAGTAAGAAAATAAACTAATTAAGTTGAAACAAGTTTAATATGTAAGCAGATGTTGTGAGAGTCCAGGAGTTATTTTCTGTTCTACCATAAGAGGTAGTCTATGGTCCTTTTTAGATACTAATGAGCTTGGCAAATGAGAAATTTATAAAGAGCAGTCACTCTGAGCCTTCCTGCAGGCAGTTTTATTTATGAAAAGAGATGTAATAGATGAGAGATGCTTGCTTTTCCCTGAGAAGCCAACACAGTACAGTTAAACACATTGATCTATTATTACAGTGATCAAAATATCATTTCAAATAATGGGCTACCTGATCTGGTCAGAACCCCTGCCCTTTGCTTCTCCTTCTGATCAGGGAGAAAGAGACCAACCTCTGACCAAACTCTACTTGTTCTTTAAAGTTCTGAACTAACTTTGAGAAAACTTCCCAGGCCTTCCTCTCTAAACCACTCAGCCACCCCTCCAAACCAAGGTGAAGTTAACACTTGTACATATAGAATCATATATAATATATATCATTCTTTCTGCAACAGAGGATAAAATGGTTGGATGGCATCACTGATTCAGTGGACATGAACTTGGGTAAACTCTGAGAGATGGTGAGGGACAGGAAGGCCTGGTGTGCTGCAGTCCATGGGATCACAAAGTGCCAGACATGACTTGGTGACTGAAAAGCAACCGTATATATTGTACAGTATGTTATTTCTAAAATACACAATATATCATTCTTTCAACAATATGTGTTTCTTTAGTAGGCTGTGACTTCATTAGGAACATAAACTATTGATATTTGCATTCACAGGGCCTACCACAGGATCTAACATAGACTCAGTGACAGTGTAGCAGCTCCAAGGGGTGGCATATAGTGGTGAGGAGGGATAGGATTTACCTTTATCCTCACTTCCTCCTCTATGGTTTCTATTAACCTTCCCTTCTTCACTCCAAATAAATGTACAGTGCAATGAGAACCAGTATGTGTGCTGTATCAGTGTGGAATCAAGGCAAGGTCCCTAATTCCCACTTCCAATAGGATGCTTAGAGAGGCCTTCTTTTGCATATCATTCAAATTCAATTAATATCTCTTAAAATACTTTTAAAGAAGGGGCAGTATGAGAAACAGGAAAGAATTAGAATGGCCATGATTTATATTAATCAGGTTTATTGAACTATAATTTACATAGAGTAAAATTTTCCTCCTTCATATATAAAGTCTGATAAATTTTGACAAATGCATAATTATATAATCCACCTCATCATCATGATAAAGGACATTTCTACCTGCCTCAAAAATTCTCTTTGGGAAGTTCCTTGGTTGCTTAGTGGTTAGGGTTTTGTGCTTTCACTGCCATGACTTGAGTTTAGTCCCTAGTCGGGGAACTGAGGTCCTACAAACGGCCGAACGGGGACAAAAAAAAAAAAATTCTCTTCAAACTACCAGAGTTTTAATGAACTCTTTAGAAGAACCCCAAAAAGCTATCGCTGCTGGAGTTTAAATAATATACTCCTTGCATCTCGGACGACTTAACATATCTCTCCAAAATAAAGCATTTCTTTTTCTTCAGTTCTAATACCATCATGTGGTTGTGCTACATTTTCTTTTGGAAATCTCAAGGCATTTAGCTAACAAGATTTCGTTGTTATTCACCACCAAACCTGGTCCAGCTCTAAAGATGTATATTCCAATTCAATGAAATCAGCCCATCTCTTTCCCAGTTAATCTTGCTGCAGACTGTCATAAATATGTTAACAATGTTAGGCATATGGCTTTTAATGAGCTGGCCATTCATTTTATCAAATAGACATTGTGCCTTTCCCTCATTTATTAGCTATATTCCTTTGTGGTGACATTGAAAAGGCTCTACATTCTGGGGACACTTGCTCCATTTGGGTATATAGATACATGGAATGACACAGCAAACAAGTGAATGACTAAGTCAGTAACTGAGTGAATGAACGGGTGAGTGACTGCCTCCGTTTCATGGATGAGGCACCTTCTGAGAGGCACCATGAGGTCAGTCGACTGGCAGAAAGCCACACACTGATGTCGTAGCGGTGCCTAATTGGATGCCAAGATTGTTTTCTTTGCTCTATTTAGCTATCAACTTTGTTAAAAATCCCCATAAAATATCGAGAGGAAAAAGTAAACATGGAAAAATTGGCCACACACAAACTACATGGCTCTTCAAAATGAATTTAAGGTGCAAAGAATAACATGAGTAAAAACTGAGGAAGGGTAGATTTTCACTTGATGGGGAAAAAAACGCTTTCCCCTATTATTCATTTTGAGTAATCCTTTCTGTTAAATGGATTCAGTGACACTTTTTGGTAATGCCCTTTGTATTTTCTGCATAAGACACTTTGGATATTTGCCCATTGTGTTCTTTTAAACAGATTCCTTTAGTGGAAAATACACACACACACACACACACACACACACGCACGCACACTGTTCACAGTTGCCTATGACAAGTAGGAAGAGGACACTAGCAAGGTTCTACATAATGAGAGATCATCCATTGTTACACTTTATTTTTCTCCACATTTGGACAGATCAGGAATAAATTTGATTAAATTTCCATTGAGAACCGTCCCCTCCCCGCCCCCAGGAGGATGTACCAACAGAATTTCAATGAGCATAAAATTAAAACATTCTGCATGTTATAANGACACTAGCAAGGTTCTACATAATGAGAGATCATCCATTGTTACACTTTATTTTTCTCCACATTTGGACAGATCAGGAATAAATTTGATTAAATTTCCATTGAGAACCGTCCCCTCCCCGCCCCCAGGAGGATGTACCAACAGAATTTCAATGAGCATAAAATTAAAACATTCTGCATGTTATAAGAAAATTTAAAGGATCCTAACAACAAAAAGAAAAGGGAAAAAAGCTGTTAAAGTAAACCTTCCGAAGGGAGTCAACTGCTTTTCATTGCATCCTGCGCTGATGCCTACTCTCCATCCGCGCTGCTCAGATAGATATTCATGAATCGCTGTGTCTTCCAGCACTGCTTTCCCTCTCCCTCTGCTTTTCTGGCGCGGCTCTCCCTCCCTCTTCCCGCCCCCCCCCACCCCCCCCCCC
>SJYA01001556.1:909879-956681 GCA_006410615.1 Neotragus moschatus | reverse complement strand
TCTCCCTCCCTCTTCCCGCCCCCCACCCCCCCTTTCCTCTGGCTTCTGCTCTTTCTTACTCCTTCTCTCAGCTGCTTAACTACAGCTCCCACTGGAACTTGCACAATCAAAAACAGCTCTCCTCTCCGGCAGCCTCCACAAGCGCATCACCTGGAGCAGAGCGACTCTCCCAGTGCACACGCCGCAGAGCAGCCAGGTAGCTGGGGGCGCGCAGGGGGTGCCCTTCTCCTGCGGGGCAGCAGCCAGAGCCCCTCCTCGGGTTCCGGGGCATCCTGGGGTCCTGTTGCGGTGATGCCTGCCTTTCGCAGCAGTGATGGAAAGAGAAGAGCCACTGTCGGTGGAAACTGAGAGCGGAGAGAGGTTGCGGCAGCAGCCGGTGCTGCAGAATGTGTGAGTGAAAACCTAAGCCGCACTGCATTCTCCATCCCGCTCGGTCTTCGTCAGCTAGTCCAGGAGGCAAGTCGGAAACCAGATGCATTGACCAGGTGGGGGCCACCCTGGATCTGTTAACCGTGAACTCCCCACTGTGGAAAATGGTAAACAAAGACATGAATGGATTCCCAGTCAAGAAATGTTCAGCCTTCCAATTTTTTAAGAAACGGGTAAGGACGGGTTTTGTTTGCTTCTTTTGTTTTCTGCTCTTGTCTGAAATGCCTTTGATCGCTTGCCAGAGGTAAGCCCGAGTTTCGGTGGCAAAGCCCCGAATGGAAGTCGTGTGTCTGGTCGCAGTGGTCCAGCTGGGAAATAGACCTGTCTTGATGCAGATTTGAGGGTGGGGGCACCTAGGCAGAGTTGCTTTGGGAGGAGGGGGTTGGGCTGAGATGTCCTAAGGATGGTTTAGAGCTGGGAATGGGAATTTCCCAACCAAAGCCACAAGATTACAAACAGTTTCAAAGAGAATTAGCCTGGGTACAGTTATTGGCTAGTTAATTTGGTTGGGGACTAATTCCGTGGTGCGCTCTCGCTCTCGCTTATCTTTGAAGGCTTCAACTTTTCCCACACCTTTCATTCACTCCGTCTCAAGTGCAGCTTTATCATCTTCCTGCCTCAGAAGCAGCAGCTTCCAGCTTCCCAGATTCATCTGGCCAATAACTTGCTGAGTCTCTATCTATGGTAAAAATAGCAAAGGACTAGAATGACCTTTCAGAGAACTGATGGAGTCCAGCATTTTAAATCCTCTATTTCAGATTGCCTCAATTTTATTTGGTACAACCGCCTTCCTTTTCATGGGCAGTGTGAATTCAAGTGATAATATGGGGTTATGCTGCTGTATACTTTTATTTCTTAAATTCTTGTTCTTCTGTTCAGGACATTAATGATACATTGCTTGTAAATGAGCAAAGAAAAGGGAGCNTCAGATTGCCTCAATTTTATTTGGTACAACCGCCTTCCTTTTCATGGGCAGTGTGAATTCAAGTGATAATATGGGGTTATGCTGCTGTATACTTTTATTTCTTAAATTCTTGTTCTTCTGTTCAGGACATTAATGATACATTGCTTGTAAATGAGCAAAGAAAAGGGAGCGGGTTTTCCTTGTATTTCACAGTAAACTCAGTTCATTGTAATGGTCCCACTGGTGGTCTGCGTAAATCTGCAAATTTATATATAAGTGAGAGGTAAGAATTGAATGATTGTTAAGCAACTGATGACTGACATTCTTGTGGAGCGTTTCTTAAGCAACAGCAGCTTCCTCCAGCCCCCAGCTGCCCTGGTCTATTTGATACCCTAGGACAATTCCATCAAAATGATTCTCTTCATTCATTCTCAGTTCCTTCATTCAGATCTTTCATGTGCTGCTCCGGAAACACAGCCCTTCACTTAAACCACCAACAGAACACAGTGAACTACACACTGGGCTGGCCTGCATCCTGCACCCAGTGGGCAAGCTGGGAAGGCAGGGCTGGGAACAGCATGTCAGTCCAGGTCAGAGGGCTAACACAGTTTCCCACACACCTGTGACTGAATTCCCATCAGTAGAGCAAAACCTTCCCTAAAGTCCATGGGTCAAAACATATTCATTAAAACCAAAGCAAAACCCACGTTGTCCTGGCTTCTGCACCAGAGGCCTCAGCACCTGGCAAGGAGGTCTCCCGCTGGAGGAGACTCAAGCTGAATTGGAGCAAGGCAGTGCCACTTCTCAGAGTCCATCATGTTTCTTCATTTTTCCCTGTAGCCAAGGTATTTCTTTCCAAGGAAAAAGCACTGTGTAAAAGAACAATTTCCAACACAGTAAACAAATGTTTTGATAATAAATAAAAAATGCCATAGCTGATAACTCAGTAAACTCTTTACTCTCATTTAATTAATTAATTAAATGAATTAATTAATTAAAACTCATTACTCTCATTTAATCAATTGATTGGTGGTACTGAGGGGACAGTGATGGTGATTTTTTTTGGTTGGTTGGTTTTTGATTTGTGTTTATTTACTTTAATACTTCTCAATCAGATATATTTAATCGACTGTCAAGTAGATTTTAAGTTTTCTTTTATTTTCTTTGCTATCAAAATGTGCTATAATAACTGTTAATTTACTATCTAGTTTCTTTTTTGCTTAAAAGCAGAATTTAACGGTAGCCTTCAGTTGCTGCCTCTGTAGACCTTGCATTTTGCAAAGAACTAGCCAGGGTATTGATGTCTAACCTGAGTGCTTGCAGAGAGAAAGAACGTGAAACCAAGATATGTAGGAGACCTAGGAGACATGGGTTCTAGCCCTTGGTCAGGAAGATCTCCTGAAGGAGAGCCTGGCAACCCACTCCAGTATTCTTACCTGGAGAATCCCATGGACAGAGGAGCCTGGTGGCCTACAGTCCATGGGGTCCCAAAGAGTCAGACACGAAGCGATTTAGCATGCACACACGCATCTAGCCCCGCAGCTTCATCTGCCTTTGAATCTGGGTCCATCATTTTCTGGGAATAGTATCAGAAACCTCCCCTCTTGTTGTCCTTACTCTTCAACCTGTTTTGTCGTCTTATACGGAAACACAGTTTAGTACCTTCCGGGATTCCCTATTTCAGAAACTAAGAACAGGTATGTATTAGAAAAGACTTTCAAGTAAAGTCAAACATGGTACTGAAACGATATCCAAAACGAAATAATAAGGAAACAAACAAACCCCAGAAATTAATGTGTCGACTATACATTCATTTACACATTTTGTAATTCTATTATCGGTCCATTTCGGGAGACGGAAAGAATAGGTCTCCATTTACAACTGTAGACAGAAAGAGTCTAGAAGAGATACCTAGACATACGTGTAAATATATGATCTTACGGAAACAAGAGTCGATTCTTATTAGGTAAAAAGAATATAAGATAACAACTTCAAGGTGTCTAAAGACGTATAAAATAAAAATTGGATGAATCTGTCAGAATGTTTTACTTGGAAACAGGTTACGGGTGTAATTTGGTACTTATCTAGAACCTTTTTTGGGTATCTAAAAAATCCCGAATGATTTTTGTACCTCTAAACCTGGGTTTAAAATTACCGTCTTTCGAATTGATCACGAAGGATACGTGGACTCTATAAAGTGTTCTTCGGATTCTTCCAGCGGTTTTCCCTTCCGTCTTACTAGGTGGGACACTAAGTAAATCTTCTCATTCACATAGTGGTAAATAACGCTCGAACGATACAAGATCTTCAATACCCAGTTCACGAAATATCCATAATCGAGTACTTTAGGAGTCTCAGTAGGACACTTTATTCTTTTGTAATTTACACGTTTCGTGTCGAATTCTCTCTAATTCGTTGGTCGGGTTATAGTGAATTGATTTTTCATCGTCTCGGTTTTAAATTTAAAAGGAACTGGGTTTCGGGTACAAGAATTAGGTCTGGAAGATAAAAACTTAGTGTAAGGGTGGGGGAAAAAAGAAGGTATTGTCTTAGAAAAAAGAGGGGTTCATTTTAGAAATACGGTAATACGTTAAATATTTTGGATGTTTCTCCTGATCAGGAGTCGACTGGGAGAGCTTCGAAGAAAGGTTGGGAGTCAGTACTGACTCCGTCGAGACCCCTTGGGTCGGAGTTCCTTGTGTGAGATTTCTTTCCGTCAGGACCACGATCAAGGGGGTTTAGGAAACCTAAATACGAACGGTGGAGGTACAGAATTTTCGAGTTGATTTAGTCGAATTAAAGTAAATCAACTCTGATCGATTCGATTTGAACCATTCTTAAGATGAAAGTAAGACATACACAATTACTATTCAATTGTAATCTACGGATACCTAATAAGAAATAAGAATCTTATAGACTTTTTAAGTAAATTCTATTTACCCTTTTACAGGAAAAGTCAAAATAACAGTTTTAGATTCTCGAAATTTTCCATATCCCAAACGATTTCTATTAGGTAAAAGTACCTAAATTTCTAAACAAGTACCAAGCCTAAGAACGCACCTGACATCGGACGGTCCGAGGAGACAGATACTTTAAGAGGTCCATTCTTATAACCTCACCCATCGGTAAGGGAAGAAATCCCCTAGAAGGGTTGGGTCTCTAACTTGGACCCAAAGGACGTAACGTCCGTCTATGAATACCATCTGCGCCATCAGGAAAGCCTGTGTTATGACTCAGAAAACACCAAAAATGATATTATCTTCAACCCATTTTGAAAATTCCTTAAATCAGGTATATAAATCAGTTCAGTTCAGTCGCTCAGTCATGTCTGACTGCAACCCCACAGACTTCAGCAAGCCAGGATTCCTTATCTTTCACCAGCTCCCAGAACTTGCTCAAACTCATGTCCATCAAGTCGGTAATGCCATCCAACCATCTCATCCTCTGTCATCCCCTTCTCCTCCTGCCTTCAATCCTTCCCAGCATCAAGGTCTTTTTCAGACTTCTAAAGACAGAATCACATTATCTTTCATAACATTTCAGAGGATAACTAGGCAGGATGGAACTTTGGATTTGGAATATGCACCTTAGAAACTCTTGCATTGATCTACCTATTTTAAAGATGTAGAAACAGTGCTTGGCAGGTGAATCACTTACTCAACTAAAATGGGGGTAAGCCACTCCTCACAGGTAGGATTTTCACTTCCAGATCAAGTGTCTTTTTTAAAATTATTATTATGCTCTCAAACTGGTTCAGTGCTTCAGGCCTCATTCATTCATTCTTTAAGAAACACAGTAGGGACAAAATCCAGTTCATCTTCCTAGTACTAACTGCCTTGTGACCACCAATTTTGACAAGACACTTCTTGTTGAACTTGTTTTGACTCAGTATATCATGATTTTGTGCATTTGAACAATCAATCTTTTGCCTTGTTCTTTACTAATGACAATGTTTTATAATGACTATCACTTATGCTTACCCCGGTGGCTCAGCGGTGAAGAATGCGAGTTCAATGCCGAAGATGCAGGAGACCAGAATTTGATCCCTGGGTCAGGAAGATCCTCTGGACTAGGAAATGGTAACCCACTTGAGTATTCTTGTTTGAAAAATCTCATGGAAAGAGGAGCTTGGCAGATTACAGTTCCTGGGGTCACAAAGAGTCAGACACAACTGAGAGACTGACCACCACCATACTTACACAGCCCTAATATTGTTGATCACTGCTCTAAGAGGCTTAAGTATGTTATGCATTTAATTTCTCAAACATGAAAAGTCTATGGGAGATGCTATTGTTATCCTAATATGGTGGATGAAGAAGGGTCGTGGGCCGAGGTAGAGGAAGTAATCCTACATCATACAGCTAGTTTGTGGGAGGATCAGGGGTTGGATCAAAGCATATGGCTACAAAGTCTGTATCCTTCACCACTGCATATCCTCTCTGTGATGTTAAACAATCCAGTGTGGTCAAAAGAGACTTGAAGAGGTCTGATGGTCCTAGCTTCCTCCTTTCTCTAAAAATGATAGGGAATAAAGCAAAGGGTTTCAAGCTAGTTATGATGTTTCTTCTAGCGGAGCAGAGAAATGAGATCAGCCTCCCCTGAAGTGGTTATTCTACACCACCGTTTCTAAAACGTCATCCCTTTGTATTTTACTTCCTTTGACTGTTCTATTTGTTGCTATTTAGTCGCTAAGTCGTATCTGACTCTTTTTGACTCCATGGACTGCAGCACGCCAGGCTTCTGTGTCCTTCAACTCCTGAAAGCAGCTGAACTGGAATGATAATAAAAGTCCTTTTCTTATGGGAAGCTCTTTACGTCTTCTCAGGGGGCTAGCGTTTGCTGAATGTTTCCTAAGGGTCACGCCTCGCTAGTATAACACTTTACTGGTATAATCGTCACAATCACTCCATCATGCCCATTTCACAGCCAAAGAAGTTGAGTCAGAGGAGTAAGCAGTCCAAGGTCATGGTGCTAGAAAGAGGTATGGCCAGAATCCAAATTCAGGCAGTCAGCTTTAGCACCACCAGCGTTTCCATTCGAGCTACTGCAGTAAATGACAGTGAGGCAGTCACCTCCGTAGAGACGTAAATTCCATCCAGAGAGCATTATGTGGGGCGGAGGGAAGTGGGGAGATCCTGGTGGTCACAGCTGTGGTGAATGACGTCTCCCACTGGACTCCTGGAATGACTTCCCACTGGAAGACAGTAGGAATCAGAAGTCTGTCTTGGATTTATCCAAAATATATTTAATCATACTTCCTGAACCCCTGGTGGCTCAGAGGGTAAAGCGTCTCTCTGCAATGCAGGAGACCTGGGTTTGATCCCTGGGTCAGGAAGATTCCCTGGAGAAGGAAAAGGCAACCCACTCCAGTACTCTTGCCTGGAAAATCCCATGAAAGGAGAAACCTGGTAGGCTACGTCCATAGGGTCGCAAAGAGTCGGACACGACTGACTGACTTCCCTTTCACTTTCCTGAAACTACAGTGGAGATGTCAATGGCTTCTGCTGTACTGCCTTCAGAAGTAGCTAAAGTCTGAGCCATGTGAGTCACCCCTGTGTGCACTCGAGGGCCTAGAACACAACCGCAGTCACCCTGTGCTGTAACCGCAGGACCCACCTGGAGCTCCCATAGGGCAGGAAGATCCTTAAGGATAGAGAACCCGTTACCTTGTTCTCTGTATTCCCTCCTGTGTGGGCATGTTAGTTGCTCAGTCATGTCTGACTCCTTATGACCCAGTGGACTGTAGCCTGCCAGGCCCCTCTGTCCATGGACTTCTCCAGGCAAGAATAATGGAGTGGGTAGCCATTCCCTTCTACAGGGAATCTTCCCAACCCAGGAATCAAATCTGGGTCTCCTGCATTGCAGGCAGATTCTTTGCCATCTGAGCCACTTCTTTATTCCTTACCAGTCAAACCATATTTGTTAAATGAATGCATGAATCAGATAAATCAATGAATCCTTGTATTAAGTGTTTGCCTTGTCCTCCTGTTTCTGTCTTGAGATAGATGAATGGCTTAGGAAGGTAATGCATTTTAGTTCTGTCTTTAGATGTGGATAAATAGGATACCAAAAGAGGAACTCCCTAGGTCATTAGGTGCCCAATATGCTACTGGAGATCAGTGAAGAAATAACTCCAGAAAGAATGAAGGGATGGAGCCAAAGCAAAAACAATACCCAGTTGTGGCTGGGATTTCTTTGGAAGGAATGATGCTAAAGCTGAAACTCCAGTACTTTGGCCACCTCATGCGAAGAGTTGACTCATTGGAAAAGATTCTGATGCTGGGAAGGATTGGGGGCAGGAGGAGAAGGGGACGACAGAGGATGAGATGGCTGGATGGCATCACAGGCTCGATGAACGTGAGTTTGAGTGAACTCCGGGAGATGGTGATGGACAGGGAGGCCTGGCGTGCTGCGATTCATGGGGTCACAAAGAGTCAGACACGACTGAGCAACCGAACTGAACTGAACTGAATATATGTGAGGACTTTGAAAAATAACTTAAATCCAACTCGAAGACAAGTTGTCACTACACTGAGCAGCTGGCAGGGAACCCTGAACTCAGCTCATTTAATGATCAGTGCCCACACCACCACTTCTTTTCTGTAATGATTTTCTTGTCAGGACAAACAAGACAGTCATGATCCACTACTCTCTTTTGATGTTATATTAATAAAAATCACTGAGTTCAACACTATATGTTATGCATTATATATTCTCTTACCTAGAATCCTCAAAGTACTTTCCCAATTACTATGGTTTTTCCTCATTTTTCAATGTGATCTTAGGAGCCCCTTAGTGTGAAGAGAACTTTGAAGAGGTTTTTTCTGCTTTGCACAGTGAGTCTTAGGGGGGTTGGACTGGAGCAGGGACTGGTTAGGTTTGGTTGTGCTGGGGGATGATTCTTCAGTAGCACAGTACACAGGTAAGGAGTAGCAGATAACTGTCACTTTGGCAGTTCTCAAGAAAGCCCAGGATAGTTAGGCTTTCATTCTGCCACAATGCTTAGAAAATATCGTGAAAGGAAAGTGAGTTCCTTAAAAGTTCCACTTTTTGGAGAACAAGTACACCTAAACTGTTGTAAGAGACATTCTGAGTGCACCCATATCTTATGATCTATAAATGCTTAACAAGATAAAGCAAATCTAAAACAGAGCATGGCGAGTCATTGACAACATGCCCTCATTTGGAGATTTCTGATTATAGAAGTGTAAGGGGAAGAACTGATAGGAACCGAATGGATAGAAAAGCTTAATCAGTAATTTAAGTGAAGCTAAAGATAGTTTTTTATTAAAGGAAATATCATGATGTTATCTTTTTTAAAGTGTGATATATTTTTATGCACACTAGTTAATCCAAACAGTTAAGCAATACTTGTTTCCCCCCGCTTGGCCGTGCCTCAGAGCTTGTGGGATCTTAGTTACCTGGCCAGGGATTAAACCCCAGGCCACAGCAGTGAAAATGCTGAGTCTTAACCATTGGACCACCAGGGAATTCCTGAAGTCAATGTTCTTAACACTGGCAGATAAGGAGAAGCCTCCTGACTTACATGGGATACTGTTTCCTACCTGCTAACTAGAACCTTGGTTCCTAGCTTGGAGCATAGAATCTCCGCCAGTGATGGGGTAAGGATGTTTATCCTTTGCATGGAGTTGAAGAAGGCGAAGTTCATAGGGCATACAGTTTCTCAAAGGACTTTAACTGGAGCAGTGGCCACTACTTCTCTGGAGAGTCATCCTTCAGAAGTCCAATCCTTCCTGGCAGAAAAGCAGGCTGCCCAGGTCCTTAGATTCAATGCATCCGCCAGAGCTGAGAACAAGAAAGTCATCTGCCAGCCACCTCCCCAGATCCTTGGCCAAGGGCAGGTGGCCCCAGCCATTGGCCAGCTTCCTCTGGCAGCCTACACAGTGAGCTAGCAAATTTTGAAAGCTTCTGTGTAGGAGGAAGAGGAGAGGGAGGCACGAGGAGGGCACTGGAGAGATCAGCCAGCCAGGGGGGCTAGGTGCCGCCTGGGCTTCCTTCTGCAGCGGCTCCGGCGTTTGTGGACAGGATTACTATTAGTGTTTGTTTTCTCTCACACCTATTTCTTCGCAGCATTCTGAAATGATTTCATAATTATTTACAACAAAGAGAAAGGAAAATCAAGGCTGTAACTAGGACGGCAGGAGAATCTTCCCCTTGGTGATGCAAGATGCCAAATATTCCTCTAACTGCTTTCCAGAGCCTGCTGTGACATTTTTCTGGGAAGAGCCCGCTGAGCTATTTTTATAGCATGGGGGTCACCTTGGTCTCTTTTGTCCCCCTAAGTCAGGGCAGTCACCCAAATGCCTTTGTTTGGGGGATAGCTAGACATAAGTTTCTTTTCTTTTTCTCTTCCTTTAGCCCTCCTCTTCTTTTCTCTTTTTCCTTTTCTCCCTCCACCCCTCCCCGTCTCTCTCCTGTTTCTGAAAGATAGAATCACATCAAGGCCAAAGAGAGGAAAGCTTGACAGAAAATACCCCTAGACTCGTGTTCCACAGGAAACAGGGAACCTGTGTGCTTCTCACTCAGTGGCTTCAGGAAGATCTTGCCACCTCCGAGTCTGGTAGAGTGAAATCAGCCAGTATCAAAGATCCTGACAGCTCCAAAGATATTAGTTTATAGGAACAGCAAGGTAAAAAGGGCCCCCAAATAGTTAAAACATTTTAAGACTCAAATTTTTGTGGAACCAACTTTAAAATATTCCGAGAAGGAAAAAAATCAAATTGTTTAATATGTAAAAATATGTATTTTCAACGTTTTCTAGTCACAAATATCTTTTCTATAGTTTGCTCTTTCTGAAAATTAAATATCCTTTGAAACCTAAGTCTTTCTAGACCAGTACTAATTTGGGTTATTTGTGGGGAAAAAAAAGCGTAAGAAAGAAAACTGAGTATGTAGCTTCTGGAGTATTTACAAAGATTCATGTAAAGCTAAGTAACAAAACAGTGGAGAGGTAGTATGAAAGTAAAGACATTAAAAATGAACTCCCTTTACAGTCTCTTATAGCTTCTCTGAAACCTAGAATATAAACTCCCTGAGCCCAGAGATTTTTTTCTGTCTTATTCAGAGCTTTGCCTGAGTGTCTGGTACATAATAGTATAATATGTAGTAAACATATGTCAATAGTATGTGTTTAATGGATCAATAAAAACAAAAGGGCTTGGGGAGGACAGATGAAGTGTAATTATAATAACAATACTCGGTTAAACAGAGAGGGCATTGATAATGAGAAAGAATTTAAAGAAAATCTTAGTGTCCATTTTCCACTGCTTTAAATAGTGCTGACATGGCAATCCATAAAAGTGAAGAAGAACTAAAACCCATGGCATTAATGAATTAAAATACTCTAACACAGGTAGTGAAACAATGTTTTTGTTTGGTCAGGCTTGGTAGAAACTAGATTTGAGCACGGAACTTGAAACTGCATTCTATTTTGATGATTGGGTTAGTATTTTTATGCTGTTAGATGTAAATGATTTTTTTAATATCCTTGTAATAACAAGAAAACTGAATGAATATACTGAAAGTGAAAGTGAAGTTGCTTAGTCATGTCTGACTCTTTGTGACCCCACGGACTGTAGCCTACCAAGTTCCACCATCCATGGGACTTTCCAGGCAAGAATACTGGAGTGGGTTGCCATTTCCTTCTCCAGGAGATCTTCCCGACCCAGGGATTGAACCCGGGTCTTCCGCATTGGAAGCATACGCTTTACCGTCTGAACCACCAGGGAAGTACTAGTGTTTTACTGAAGAATATGTTTAACGGAATTGTAAGGCTTAAGGAGTTAAGAGATATCAAAGATATTAGTCAGTTCAGTTTAGTCGCTCAGTCGTGTCTGACTCTGCAACCCCACGGACCGCAGCACGCCAGCCTTCCCTGTCCATCACCAATTCCCAGAGCTTGCTCAAACTCATGTTCATCAAGTCGGTGATGCCACCCAACCATCTCATCCTCTGTCGTCCCCTTCTTCTCCTGCCTTCAATTTTCCCCAGCAATAGGGTCTTTTCCAGTGAGTCAGTTCTTCACATCAGGAGGCCAAAGTATTGAAGTTTCAGCTTCAGCATCAGTCCTCCCAGTAAATATTCAGGACTGGTTTCCTTTAGGATTGACTGGTTAGATGTCCTTGCAGTCCAAGGGATTCTCGAGTCTTTTCAACACCACAATTCAAAAGCATCAATTTTTCAGCATTCAGCTTTCTTTATAGTCCAACTCTCACCGCCATACACGACTGCTGAAAAAACTATAGCTTTGACTAATAGGACTTTTGTTGGCAAAGTAATGTCTCTGCTTTTTAATATGCTGTCTAGGTTGGTCATAGCTGTTTTTCCAAGGAGCAAGTGTCTTTTAATCTCATGGCTGCAGTCACCATCTGCAGTGAATTTGGAGCCCAAGAAAATAAAGTTTGTCACTGTTTCCATTGTTTCCCCAATTATTTGCCATGAAGTCATGGGACTGGATGCCATGATCTTAGTTTGCCATGATTAAAGCCATCTATGGCACTTAACTCATGGAGGTAGATTATAGAATTTCTAATTTATCTCTGGGTGAGAAGTAAGAAAAGCTTTCAGAAACTATCTTTGATTTTCATTGAAATAGAATTTGGATCAGCTTCTTAGTGCTACCATAACAAACTACCACAAACTGAGTGGCTTAAGCAATAAATTTGTATTGCCTCACAGTTCCGGAAGCTACAAGTTTCAGAGGAAGGGGTCAGCAAAGTTGGTTCCTCCTGAGGGCTACAAGGAAAGGATCTGTTCCAGGCCTCTCTTCTGTGCTTATGGATGGCCATCTTCTCCCTATATCTTCCCTCTGTATTTANGTGAGTCTTAGGGGGGTTGGACTGGAGCAGGGACTGGTTAGGTTTGGTTGTGCTGGGGGATGATTCTTCAGTAGCACAGTACACAGGTAAGGAGTAGCAGATAACTGTCACTTTGGCAGTTCTCAAGAAAGCCCAGGATAGTTAGGCTTTCATTCTGCCACAATGCTTAGAAAATATCGTGAAAGGAAAGTGAGTTCCTTAAAAGTTCCACTTTTTGGAGAACAAGTACACCTAAACTGTTGTAAGAGACATTCTGAGTGCACCCATATCTTATGATCTATAAATGCTTAACAAGATAAAGCAAATCTAAAACAGAGCATGGCGAGTCATTGACAACATGCCCTCATTTGGAGATTTCTGATTATAGAAGTGTAAGGGGAAGAACTGATAGGAACCGAATGGATAGAAAAGCTTAATCAGTAATTTAAGTGAAGCTAAAGATAGTTTTTTATTAAAGGAAATATCATGATGTTATCTTTTTTAAAGTGTGATATATTTTTATGCACACTAGTTAATCCAAACAGTTAAGCAATACTTGTTTCCCCCCGCTTGGCCGTGCCTCAGAGCTTGTGGGATCTTAGTTACCTGGCCAGGGATTAAACCCCAGGCCACAGCAGTGAAAATGCTGAGTCTTAACCATTGGACCACCAGGGAATTCCTGAAGTCAATGTTCTTAACACTGGCAGATAAGGAGAAGCCTCCTGACTTACATGGGATACTGTTTCCTACCTGCTAACTAGAACCTTGGTTCCTAGCTTGGAGCATAGAATCTCCGCCAGTGATGGGGTAAGGATGTTTATCCTTTGCATGGAGTTGAAGAAGGCGAAGTTCATAGGGCATACAGTTTCTCAAAGGACTTTAACTGGAGCAGTGGCCACTACTTCTCTGGAGAGTCATCCTTCAGAAGTCCAATCCTTCCTGGCAGAAAAGCAGGCTGCCCAGGTCCTTAGATTCAATGCATCCGCCAGAGCTGAGAACAAGAAAGTCATCTGCCAGCCACCTCCCCAGATCCTTGGCCAAGGGCAGGTGGCCCCAGCCATTGGCCAGCTTCCTCTGGCAGCCTACACAGTGAGCTAGCAAATTTTGAAAGCTTCTGTGTAGGAGGAAGAGGAGAGGGAGGCACGAGGAGGGCACTGGAGAGATCAGCCAGCCAGGGGGGCTAGGTGCCGCCTGGGCTTCCTTCTGCAGCGGCTCCGGCGTTTGTGGACAGGATTACTATTAGTGTTTGTTTTCTCTCACACCTATTTCTTCGCAGCATTCTGAAATGATTTCATAATTATTTACAACAAAGAGAAAGGAAAATCAAGGCTGTAACTAGGACGGCAGGAGAATCTTCCCCTTGGTGATGCAAGATGCCAAATATTCCTCTAACTGCTTTCCAGAGCCTGCTGTGACATTTTTCTGGGAAGAGCCCGCTGAGCTATTTTTATAGCATGGGGGTCACCTTGGTCTCTTTTGTCCCCCTAAGTCAGGGCAGTCACCCAAATGCCTTTGTTTGGGGGATAGCTAGACATAAGTTTCTTTTCTTTTTCTCTTCCTTTAGCCCTCCTCTTCTTTTCTCTTTTTCCTTTTCTCCCTCCACCCCTCCCCGTCTCTCTCCTGTTTCTGAAAGATAGAATCACATCAAGGCCAAAGAGAGGAAAGCTTGACAGAAAATACCCCTAGACTCGTGTTCCACAGGAAACAGGGAACCTGTGTGCTTCTCACTCAGTGGCTTCAGGAAGATCTTGCCACCTCCGAGTCTGGTAGAGTGAAATCAGCCAGTATCAAAGATCCTGACAGCTCCAAAGATATTAGTTTATAGGAACAGCAAGGTAAAAAGGGCCCCCAAATAGTTAAAACATTTTAAGACTCAAATTTTTGTGGAACCAACTTTAAAATATTCCGAGAAGGAAAAAAATCAAATTGTTTAATATGTAAAAATATGTATTTTCAACGTTTTCTAGTCACAAATATCTTTTCTATAGTTTGCTCTTTCTGAAAATTAAATATCCTTTGAAACCTAAGTCTTTCTAGACCAGTACTAATTTGGGTTATTTGTGGGGAAAAAAAAGCGTAAGAAAGAAAACTGAGTATGTAGCTTCTGGAGTATTTACAAAGATTCATGTAAAGCTAAGTAACAAAACAGTGGAGAGGTAGTATGAAAGTAAAGACATTAAAAATGAACTCCCTTTACAGTCTCTTATAGCTTCTCTGAAACCTAGAATATAAACTCCCTGAGCCCAGAGATTTTTTTCTGTCTTATTCAGAGCTTTGCCTGAGTGTCTGGTACATAATAGTATAATATGTAGTAAACATATGTCAATAGTATGTGTTTAATGGATCAATAAAAACAAAAGGGCTTGGGGAGGACAGATGAAGTGTAATTATAATAACAATACTCGGTTAAACAGAGAGGGCATTGATAATGAGAAAGAATTTAAAGAAAATCTTAGTGTCCATTTTCCACTGCTTTAAATAGTGCTGACATGGCAATCCATAAAAGTGAAGAAGAACTAAAACCCATGGCATTAATGAATTAAAATACTCTAACACAGGTAGTGAAACAATGTTTTTGTTTGGTCAGGCTTGGTAGAAACTAGATTTGAGCACGGAACTTGAAACTGCATTCTATTTTGATGATTGGGTTAGTATTTTTATGCTGTTAGATGTAAATGATTTTTTTAATATCCTTGTAATAACAAGAAAACTGAATGAATATACTGAAAGTGAAAGTGAAGTTGCTTAGTCATGTCTGACTCTTTGTGACCCCACGGACTGTAGCCTACCAAGTTCCACCATCCATGGGACTTTCCAGGCAAGAATACTGGAGTGGGTTGCCATTTCCTTCTCCAGGAGATCTTCCCGACCCAGGGATTGAACCCGGGTCTTCCGCATTGGAAGCATACGCTTTACCGTCTGAACCACCAGGGAAGTATTAGTGTTTTACTGAAGAATATGTTTAACGGAATTGTAAGGCTTAAGGAGTTAAGAGATATCAAAGATATTAGTCAGTTCAGTTTAGTCGCTCAGTCGTGTCTGACTCTGCAACCCCACGGACCGCAGCACGCCAGCCTTCCCTGTCCATCACCAATTCCCAGAGCTTGCTCAAACTCATGTTCATCAAGTCGGTGATGCCACCCAACCATCTCATCCTCTGTCGTCCCCTTCTTCTCCTGCCTTCAATTTTCCCCAGCAATAGGGTCTTTTCCAGTGAGTCAGTTCTTCACATCAGGAGGCCAAAGTATTGAAGTTTCAGCTTCAGCATCAGTCCTCCCAGTAAATATTCAGGACTGGTTTCCTTTAGGATTGACTGGTTAGATGTCCTTGCAGTCCAAGGGATTCTCGAGTCTTTTCAACACCACAATTCAAAAGCATCAATTTTTCAGCATTCAGCTTTCTTTATAGTCCAACTCTCACCGCCATACACGACTGCTGAAAAAACTATAGCTTTGACTAATAGGACTTTTGTTGGCAAAGTAATGTCTCTGCTTTTTAATATGCTGTCTAGGTTGGTCATAGCTGTTTTTCCAAGGAGCAAGTGTCTTTTAATCTCATGGCTGCAGTCACCATCTGCAGTGAATTTGGAGCCCAAGAAAATAAAGTTTGTCACTGTTTCCATTGTTTCCCCAATTATTTGCCATGAAGTCATGGGACTGGATGCCATGATCTTAGTTTGCCATGATTAAAGCCATCTATGGCACTTAACTCATGGAGGTAGATTATAGAATTTCTAATTTATCTCTGGGTGAGAAGTAAGAAAAGCTTTCAGAAACTATCTTTGATTTTCATTGAAATAGAATTTGGATCAGCTTCTTAGTGCTACCATAACAAACTACCACAAACTGAGTGGCTTAAGCAATAAATTTGTATTGCCTCACAGTTCCGGAAGCTACAAGTTTCAGAGGAAGGGGTCAGCAAAGTTGGTTCCTCCTGAGGGCTACAAGGAAAGGATCTGTTCCAGGCCTCTCTTCTGTGCTTCTGGATGGCCATCTTCTCCCTATATCTTCCCTCTGTATTTATCTGTCCAAATTTTCCCTTCTTAGAAGGACATTGTGTGTGTGCTCAGTCACTCAGTTGTGTCTGACTCTTGCAGCTCATGGACTGTAGCCGGCCAGGCTCCTCTGTCCATGAAATCTTCCAGGTAAGAACACTGGAGCGAGTTGCTACTTCCTTCCCCGGGGGATGCATCTCCTGAATTGGCAAGTGGACTCTTTACCCTATCGCCACCTAAAAGCCCCTTATAAGGACATTAGAAAGTTGGATTAGGGCCCACCTTATTTTAACTTGGTTACCTTTGTAAAGACCCTATCTCCAAATAAGTTCACATTCTGAAGTTCTAAGGTTAGAATTTCAATATAATAATTTGGGAGCTGGACACAGTTCAACCCATGAGCAAACTTTTTCTTTATCATTGAAGTTTCAGTTATATGTGAAATGGAGAACGTCCCAACAGGATGGGCTCTAAGGTATACTTTTTTTTACTTTGTCAAAATTATTTGTAAATTCTAGGAAATAAAATATTGCAGGAAATCTACCACACTGGTGAGTATCAGATTATATACAGGGGTCTGGTACATGAGAATATGTTTTTTAAAATATGGGGATGTGTTAGAAGTGGAAGTAAGTAGTAATTTAGAGAAAAAAAAATGCTGCTAAATGTTATGTAATAAAGCTTTAGGAGCTTGATGGCTGATAAGATGTCTAATACAGCATCAAAAAGCTTGCAACTAAACAATAATGATCTCTAAATGACTTTCTCCGAAGAATATCAGTATAATTGCTTTCTCTTCCAACCACTTAACTTGAAAGATTAAATGTTACATAGTAAGAACCAGGACTTTGCACTTACCATATACAGGGCCTTGCTTATCAGCTTTGACAAAGCAGTCATATCTAGTTTATTTGTCTATTAGTCAGTTTCTACGTAAAAGGGCCCACACCTTCTCACCTTGCCACTAATAAGATGCGGAAGCCATTGCTAATAATTAGTCTTCTAGGACAAAGGAAACACATTAAGTCAGTCATCTGAGAGTAACCCTTGGACCTAATCTCAATTAGATGGAATTTTAAAATCTGATATCTTGACAGCTCTTGCGTTATGTATTTTATTCTTTTCCAAAAATCAGAACAATGAAATGTCTAGCATTGTCTTTCTTTCTAAAGTCATTATCTTTCAAATAACAGGTTCAGAATTAGAGTTGAAACTACCTCCATTTTGTTTTTTGTATTATCCTCGTCAACAGCCAACATGAATTGAGCACCTATATGTGTTAGGCATTATGGTAGGAATGCAGATATAAAATGATATCTTCCTTTAACAAGTACGTACTATCTAGCACAGGGAACTAAACTCAATTATCTTGTAATAATCTATGAGGGAAAAGAATCTAAAAAATTATATATAACTGAATCACTTTACTGTACACTTAAAACTAACACAACATTGTGACCCAACTATACTTCAATTAAAAATAAGAAAAAAAGAAATTATATTTACCTTCAGTCTCCCCGTCTTACTCCATCTCCAGGAACTTGGATCATGTCACTCTTTATAATGCCTTGTACTTTTTATTATGGCACTTGTAAATTTGTAATCACATATTGGTATAGCTATTTAATTAACATCCTTAACATTAATTAATATCCTCCTGGGCTATGGCTCAAAGGGTAAAAGCATCTGCTTGCAATGCAGGAGTCCCAGGTTCAGTCCCTGGGTTGGGAAGATTCCCTGGCGAAGGAAATGGCAACTCACTCCAGTACTCTTGCCTGGAAAATTCCATGGATGGAGGAACCTCGTAAGTTACAGTCCATGGGGTCACAAAGAGTCGGACATGACTGAGCGACTTTACTTTCACTTTCACTTTCCTGAACAATGATCTCTAAGAGGACAAGGACCTTGTCTCTCTTTTGCTTCCAATTATACCCTCAGGGCTTGGCACTGGGAGGGTTATCAATAAATCCTTGGGACTGGGAAGGTTATCAATAAATCCAATTTATTTATTCAGAAAGGTAGCTCAGAGGTTAAAGCATCTGCCTGCATATGCGGGAGACCTGCGTTCAATCCCTGGGTCGGGAAGTTCCCTTGGAGAAGGAAATGGCAACCCACTCCAGTATTCTTGCCTGGAGAATCCCAAGGACGGAGGAGCCTGGTGGGCTACAGTTCAGGGGGTCGCAAAGAGTCAGACACGACTGAGCGACTCCACTTTCACTTTTCACTTTCAAGTTGAAACAGAAAGATTGGATATATGAAATTCTGATAATGGGAAAGAGGAGTTAATCTTAAAACCCCTATTGAAATGAAAAGTCCCTTATATTTAATTCTGCTTTGTTTTAAATGGAGGCATATGTGAACACTCTGTGTCTGAGACATATTTGTATTCTAAATGACATTTCTTTGGAAGCTAGTTTTTTTTTTTCCCCTATCATTTACTGTTCCCTGTGAAGAGATCCACATAATAAATTGCCCTTATAATTTAGCAGTAGGCGAAAGATTCTTCTTTTCTGAAACAAATCACAGTTAGCATGATATAATCCCACAGGTTTGCCTCAGTTGCCAGGAAACTCAAAGCTAAATTTAAAGGTAAATTTCAGTGAAAAAATTAGACAAATCTTCAGAAATGGCTTCTCAGTTGCTGGAGTTCGTTTTGAGCTTGTGTTTTTATTTTAATTCTGTTGTTTCTCACCTGCCTCAGATGGTCTCTAAATCAAGATAGATGGTATATATAATATAAAGAAAAAAGCAAAAAGGACCTATCAAGGATGAGTTCCAACTATTAAAAAAGTGGATAATGATGACTCAGATGCATCACTATGATGATACACAGCATACCCAGAAGAAAATGTAGTTCTAAACTATGAAGTGCTTCTCTGCTGAGTTTTTCTTCTTGAAACTGCTGCTTGCTTCAGACCTAATGAAATTAACCACGGGGCCACAGAGCTAATGAGTTTATCATCTTGGCTGTCCTACATAAGCCACCGGGACTCAAAACTGTAGGAATGTTTATTCTCTGTCCCATCAAAAGAGAGTATACATTTTTTCCCCCAAAAGTATACTATATTTATGTTGTCTATTGTTGCATAACAAAATGGACTTCCCTGGTGGCTCAGATGGTAAAGCGTCTGTCTACAATGCGGGAGACCTGGGTTCGATCACTGGGTCGGGAATATCTGCTGGAGGAGGAAATGGCAATCCACTCCAGTACTATTACCTGGAAAATCCCATGGACAGAGGAGCCTGATAGGTTACAAATAACCCCCCTCAAAAAAAATGCCCCAAATTGAATGCTGAAATTATCCTCCCCCATTTTTTCTTCTTTTTTTTTTTTGGCTTATGATCCTATGGATTGGAAGAATTCAGGCTGAGTCATTAGAGTCATTAGTGGCTCTGTTCCATGATGTTGGCTGGGTCCTTTCCTGGGCTGCATTCAGCTGGTGGCTAGGCTGGGCGGGAAAGTTCAAGAAAACTTCACTCTCGTGTCTAGTTCCTCGTTGCTCCTCTGTTGGCCTCTCTCTCTCTCTTCATGTAGCTTGACTTTCCGCACAGCATCATGGGCTTAAGACGGTCAAACTTCTTAAAAGGCCAATGGCTTCTGAGAGGATATATTCTAAGAGAAAAGTGGAATCTGCCAATCTCATAAGGCCCAGACTTGGAGGTTCTACAGTGTGACTTCCACTGCATTTGATTCATTAAGAAAGCCACAGGGCCAGTTCAGATTGGAGATGTGAAAACATAAACTTCACCTCTCAGTGGAAAGAGTGGCAATTTACTTTTACTACTATTGAATATTTCTATTTGTGTCATTGAGTCATAGTGTAATTTTTCCACATTGTGTCCAATTGTATTGATTTTATCTCTAAACATTTTTTTTTAATTTATGCATTTAGCAGCATAAAGTCTTAGTGGCAGCATGTGGGATCCTTCATCTTCATTGCACATGGAGGATCTTGAGTTGCAGCATGCAGGATCTAGTTCCCTGTGACCGGGTATTGAACTCAGACCCCCTGCATTGGGAGCATGGAGTCTGAGCCACTAGACCACCAGGGAAGTCCCACCTCTAAACTTCTAAAATCAAAACATTCTGAGTTACACTACAAAGTAGCTTAGTCTCTCAGTCATGTCCGATTCTGTGACCTCCATGGACTGTAGCCCACCACGCTCCTCTGTCCATGGGGATTCCCGAGGCAAGAATCCTGGAGTGGGTTGCCATGCCCTTCTCCAGGGGATCTTCCCAACCCAGGGATCAAACCCAGGTCCCCCGCATTGCAGGTGGATTTTTTCCATCTGAGCCACCAGGGAAGCCCCAAAAGTAGAAGAAACACCCAAACTTTAATAGGACAAAACTATTAAGGCCTCCTAATAGGGATCAAACAAAACCAGTTAGATTCTTAGCTGCATTCTTACCAGCTTTGTAATACTGGCCAAACGATGGAAGTTCTAAGCCTATTGACTTATCTGTAAAATGAGTTTTAATGACAACTCTTACCTCTTAGAACTGTTGTGAGAATTAAATGATATAATGTGTATAAAGCATTTGACCTCAATGCCTAGTATATACTAAGTGCTCAAAGCCTGTTAGATATTATCAAGACAGACCTCAAAATTATGACCTACCTTTCTAGCCTACCTTTCTACACTTTCTGTTATGGTGTAAGTTGTGATTTCACTTGTAAATCTACTTGTAAGCATGCTGCTCACAGACTACTTTGCTTTTGGATTTTATTGCTTAAAGGTCATTTCTCAAAAGACTTCTGCATGGTCAGTAGGCTCACGCTTTTACTGAGTTATTTAGATGCTTCCAGAGGCATAAGAACTAGTGAACACAATTAATCTATCTTCTATGGATACTTCTCTCTAGAGCAACAGCAGTGGTCCAGCTTCATTGCTGAAATGATATTTCATTTGCCCAAGATCTCATTAAATCAAATGACACCAAATTACTCTGCTTCCTTAGCTAAATGTGCACAAAGCACTGAGGAAAGAACAGATGCCTAAACCCATAGGTCCAACGTGTAATCAGTTATTAATGCCATTCGATCTGAATGTAATGCCAGATTTCCTTTCTAATCTGTCTTGCATTGCCAAGTCAAGACTTGATATGAGTTTGAAATTCTAAATCAGAACGCCCATTCAGATGACTTTTAAAATTCTTTTCCGACTCCCCTTCATGAAAATATTTCTTATTAAAGGCTCAGAAACTTGGATTCCAATGAATTTTCATCCCTCTGTTTGAACTCTAAGATCAAGCTCTTTGGTATTTCTCTTGTCATGTGGACATTTATCCATCATCTCAACTTCTTCTTTTGGTATACCACCCAGTGGATCACTCTTGCATGAAAAGCTCATGGCCCAGGGTTGACCAGGCTGTCCTCCTACCTCTGGGCTATTTCTTAGTTCCATTTCAGGCTCCTTCTCTCCATTCTATGGGATTCTGGGGGAATATGAGAGTGGTTCAGGTTGCATGATTGGCTAACTTGCCTCTCTCTCTCTCTCACCATCTCTTTCTCTTTTCTCTCTCCCTCTCACTCTCCATCTGTCTCGCTTTCCCATACACTCTCCTTTCTCTCCCCTTCCTCCCTCTCTTGCAACACACCAATTTATTCATTCCTGTGCTTTAAATTCAATCCATATGTCTTTCTTAAATTGATCAGTTCTCTAAATGCCTGATTCCTATTCCCAGTTGCTTACTTAATATTCCTGTTCAAATGTCTCACAGATAACTTGAATTAATCATGTCCAAAAATTGAACTCTTGATTTTCCTTCCTATCTAATTTTATTCCTTCTCCAGTTTCCCCCAGCTCAGTAGCTGAAATTACCAAAGACTAATTCGTTACAGCCAGAAACCTAAACATATTTCTTTGTTTTCTTCCAACATCAATGCAATAAATTAATTAGCACACACTATTGAGTTTACCTCTAAAGTGACTTTTGTTTTTAATCCCCTTCTCTTTATTTCCAGGACTTTGGTGCAAGCCACCCCCATCACCTTATCTTTTGGACTCTGTAATAAAAAGTCTTTTTCACTCTTATCTCTAAATCCACTCCTCCTTGCCTTTCACTTCCTTAACTATCCCATTAAGAAATTTCTGCATTTTAGTCAGATTATAGTGGAGAGTTTCTTGAGGAAAAAAGGCAATGAAAGAGGACAGTTCTCCAGAGTCTGGTAGAGAAGTAGCAAACTTGGCCTTAGAAGCTGAGTTCCTTCTTTGTGGCAATAAATTCTTTCAGATATCTACTGTTATCATTTGGTTTTCTCCTTTTCTTGATGTATTTTTTTTTTTTTAATTCAAAGAAGTATTTCATTTTGTCAAGAACTGAGGTATTTGGGCCCTCTTGAGAATAGCTGATGCTAATATGCTTCGGTTTAAATTACATTCTTCATCCCCACCTACCACAGGGCAAAAATAAAGTCATAGTTTTGCTAATCACAAAGCTACCAGAGGCTTCAAAACCCTGTCAGAAGGAAATGGCCTAATTCTTTCTCTGAAACTAGAATAAACAAACAGACATATCCAGACACTATTTCCAAACTGGAAAATTTTCCAGATTGGATTTGTCTTATAAAGCAGAAACATAAAATTATATTAGGAACCATATTTTTGTATAGGTTTTACTATAATGTCAGCTGACTGCTTTGGGTGGTTTAAGCCCTCCACATCTGGGACACATTAAGCATCCCTAATACCTTACACCCTTTACTCCTTGGCATAACTCACCCCCTCTGTTATCTCAGGAAGACAGACACTGGGCCTCCATCTTGTCAGTCTTACCATGCTTCTATCTGAAAAGTCGTATTGCTGCCCATCCCTCATCCTTACCCACACTCAGCTAAATTCTACGCTTTTTTCCTATAGTTTCATGAGATCCATAACACTTAACCAGATGTTAGAAATTGCATGGCTTACTTTCTTCAAATGCCTCTTCAACTCTTGGTAAATTCCGACTTATAATAATTGCCCTTTAGTGATTGATTATATTTACTTGCACAGGTAGCATTTTTATAGCACTTAATTTAGAAAATGTTCAGTGATTTCTTTCTCCCTGTGTCTAATAATTCAGCAATGCAGGTAGGTGTCCTTAGCCTCTTGACCAACAAGGATTCTGGGCATCAGAAAGATTAGGTAACTTTCCCATGGTCACACAGATAAGAAGGGCCACATCAGTTGGTGACATTTGAGATTCTCTGTCCATTACATCACATCACTTCTTTAGCAACTGCTGTGGTTTTTCGCTGGGCATTTTATACCATCATCTATTATTGCAGGAACTTCAGAAAAAGGAAATGGAGTTCTTTATTTTCATGCTAATGTTTGTCAGATTCTTTGGTCTGGGATTTTTTTTTTGGTCAATTCTATCTTCTAAATAGCTCTAGCTGCCACTTTCCTTACTTCCTGAGTGCCTACACTGCCTCTTCCCTAACTCAGGCCCCCTCCATTCTTCCCTGAAGAATTGCTACCACTGTTAAACTGGCTTCCTGTGGCCAGTTTTACCCCCACAGAATCCTCCAAACTGCAGTCTGGAAGAACTTTTTAGAACACACATTTGAGCTTGATGTAAACGCACTTTTAACACTTCAATGTTTCATCATAGCTCTCAAAATAAATTCCTAACTCCTTAGTATTGCATGTAAAGTCTACCAACACCTGGCCCTTGCTTATTTCTCTCACCCCTCCTGTCTTTCTCTTTTTCCTTCTCCTTCCTTATCCACAAATTTCATTCTCTAAGCATGTTGAATAACTTAATTTTTTCCATCTATATATATCTCACCATCAGTCCTGGGGCTCATCATCTGGGGTTCACAGAGAGAGATGTCTCTGGATGGAATCCAGAAACTTGGATGGACAAAACTTACGTTTATTTTCACCAAACTAATTGAACTTTAGTATTTCCTCCAATTATGAATGTAACCAATAAATGGCAGTAGTATTATTAGGACCTGTAATTTTATCACTAATAGAAATCACAGATATTTTCATGTCACATGGCAACTGTTGAAGGTACTACAATATATTACGTATGATTATCATTACAGAGAAATTTATAGTTGTTATTATCTCCCATCTAAACCTTGGTACCTAATACAACAAGAAAGAATCACATAAGTGCTGAGTATATAGTACTGAAATATTTTAAAAATTTTGCTACCTGCAGTTTAATACAATCAATTGTCTTTGTAATCCTATGTATTTTACTTTATTCATTAAAAATTTATTCTATGAAAGGACCCCTAGGCTTCACCAGATTGTCAGAAGGGTTCAAGGCTCAGAAAAGGCAAGATTCCCTGTTATCATGGTTCCCTTTTCTTAGAATGTTCTTTTGAACTCCACACTCTTCACCTGGCCAACTCTCATTCATTTCCCTGGATGTGATTTATACTTCTTTTTTTTTTTTTCAGTTTGGCTATATAGCAGGCATACAAAATCTTAGTTCCCCAGCCAGGAGTTGAACCTGTGCCCCCTGCAGTGGAGTGCAGAGACTTAGCTACTAGACCACCAGGGAAGTCCCAAGGGTGGGGTTTAAAGGTATCCCTTGAAGGTCTTTTCCATGATCCTCCAAGACTGGGAGAACTTCATGTCTGTTTTTTTGGCAGACATGAACTTTGCTCAGTTATGGACTGATTTTACCATAGTATGATTATCTTTCAATCAACTGACTAACACACATTCAAGCTCTTTGAGGCCAGCCCAGTGGCTTTATCTCTGTTATATCCACCATGTCCAATGCGTAGAGGTGTTCAGTGGTCCTCTGTTCAACTGATTCTCACTCCAGTAGCAGCATGCCATCAGTCCCATTCATTCATACAAACATTTATTCTGAATCTCCTAGGTCCCAGGGACTTTCTAGGCACTGGAAATAAAGCAGAGTGTAATACAGAAAGAAATTCCTCACCTAGATGCTTACATGCTCATGAAGTGAGCTAGTCAATAAACAAAACTTATGAAGTAAAACACTCCAGTCACGAAAGAACAACTATGTGAGTCTCCTGTTACAGGTACCTAGAGTAGTCAAAGTCATAGAGACCAAGAGTAGAATGGTGGTCTAGGAGAGGAAAGAGGGATGCTGCTGCTGCTAAGTCGCTTCAGTCGTGTCTGACTCTGTGCAACCCCATAGATGGCAGCCCACCAGGCTCCCCCGTCCCTGGGATTCTCCAGGCAAGAACACTGGAGTGGGTTGCCATGTCCTTCTCCAATGCATGAAAGTGAAAAGTCAAAGTGAAGTTGCTCAGTCGTCCGACTCTTAGCGACCCCGTGGACTGCAGCCTACCAGGCTCCTCCATCCATGGGATTTTCCAGGCAAGAGTACTAGGATGGGGTGCCATTGCCTTCTCCGAAGAGGGATGAGGAGTTACTATGTAACAGGTACAGCCTTTCAGTTTAGGAAGACTGATCTGAAGATGGATGGTTGTGGTTGCACCACAATGTGGCTGAACTGCACCCTTTGAAATAGTTAATATGGTAAAGGTTATGTATATTTTGTCACAATTTTTCAAAAGTAAAACACACTATAATAGATGGGAAATGTGCTGGAGAAAAAGATGGGAAATGGGGAGAAGGAAGCCCTGAGAGAAAAGAGGCTGGGAGAGGCCTCAGAGGTACGGATTTCTTGCTTGTTTTTGCTCAGGGTCTGAGCTTCAGGCACAGACCACCTCTTTGGAAGAAGATTCAGAAAGACCTGACTCTTCTATATGATCATCAGCAGTGGATATGAAAGTAGAGAGTTTTTTTAACATGTGTTGCTAAGTTCCCAAGAACTGGTTGCCTTGCATTCCCCTAATGCCTTCTGGGAAAAGCTTACGTTCAGTGAGTGGATATTTAGGAAGAATACTGGCATCTCTAATTGTTACTTGGACCTACCATTTATCTTTCTCCTCCACTTTTCAGTTTGATATTAGCACTTCTCTACCGTGCATCATCAAAGAATTATGAGACCATTTGAGGAGGTGAATAGGATTCATTTTTGAAAAATCAGATAATTATATCTGATTTATGTCTCTTGTATCCTCATAAATCACCTTAATATCCATGCTTCTGTAAGTTTGGTTTTATACTATTTATTTTTCTAACTCACAAAGATAATCAGTGGGGAGTCCAAGTCTAATTGTAGTCTTTCAGTGAGTAGTTTGACTTCTGGTTCTTTTTAAATTAAAATACAGGCTTTTATTCAAGTAAATAAAAAGGGGGGAGCCTGGTGGGCTGCAGTCCATGGGGTCACTAAGAGTCGGACATGACCGAGCAACTTCACTTTCACTTTTCACTTTCATGCATTGGAGAAGGAAATGGCAACCCACTCCAGTGTTCTTGCCTAGAGAATCCCAAGGATGGGGGAGCCTGGTGGGCTGCCATCTATGGGGTCGCACAGAGCCGGACATGACTGAGGCGAATTAGCAGCAGCAGCAGCAGCCGCAGTAGCATTCAAGTAAATACTATCAAATGTTGAGGTTTAAAGGTTTGATTTCAAAGTTTGATCTACAAAATATCAAAACAACTGACTATAAAGTGAAACTTCTATCCAGTCGAGGTTGTTTATGCTTTGCACTATCGACCACAGAGCCTAGTTGATTTTTTTTAGGATATTTTGACAAATAAGTAAACACAGACCTCCTAATACTCTTGTTTGCCTCTAATCTAAAATTTCTGCCATGCAGGAACACTGCAACCAGAAAGGTCTCATGAAATATTCTATCTACAACTCCTTTGTAATGTTTTCTTATTTAGTTATAAAAACTGTTTAGGAGTTTAAAAAATTACAAATCATTCTCAATGAAATAGTGAGACTTTCATTCGTTACTGGAAACTGGCAAATGATGAGTCATCTTATCTTGCCTAGATCCTAAAGTACAAATGGCCAGAGCTGAACTCTTTAAATACTAAAAAATATTCCTTCCCTACTCTTACCATCTTCTGAGACATTCAGACAAAAAACATGGAGTTGAACTGAGAACACAACCTAGAAACAAGCAAGTTATCTAATTATAAAAATGACATGTAACTTAGAGAACAAGCTTCTATGATCATGGTGCTACCACTAATTTCCCTCTTTGGATCATTTTTAATTTTTTCAAATAGGAACCCTTTGACATTTCAATCATTGTGAAGATGTATTAGTACCACTTCTAACATTCTTAGCAAATGGAAATATTTAAGTGACTGCTAAAATCAGAATCCTTGACTGCATATGTTATCAGCTTCAGGGTTTTAAGGCCAGTTCAATGTCTAGTGTCAAAAACTTTTAAGTCATTTCTTCCTTCCTCCTCCTCCTCTTTCTTCTTCTTTTCTGTTCCCTGCAATTGTTCATTTGCTCATTCAAATATATTTAATGCAGATGATTCTCTGAGCAATTTGTAAGGTGCTAGAAGCAGTGATGAGCCAAACCAAAGAATTTCCAGGTAGGGCACTACTTATATAAAGACATAGGTGGGAAGAAGTGAGGAATCTATGAGAAGAGGTGCATAGGCTGAGCAGCTGGAGTAGAGAGTCTGAAAGTGGGGGCAAGTTTGTAGAATAAAGCAAAAAAACAAACAAAAAAAAAAGCAATAGAATCTCACAGGCTTCCTTAACGTGTTGTGTAGTTTGTCATTATTCTGAGCACAATGAGAAACTCCATTGGTTGAAGACAGCTGCAATTCCTTGCAATTTTCCTCCCCCCAAGTTCGTGCTTCTGCAGTTTCTGAAGTGTGAACTACATTCTTCATCTCTCCAATTCAAAAGCATTATCTTGAGGACCAATTTCAATAGCCATCTCTTCCATGGAATAGTTCCTCCTCTCCCTAAACCAGATGAACTTGTATCGAAGCCATTTAGGTCCTTATCTCTTTCAAGTACGACACTTCTAGGGTCTGCTATGATAGCTACTAGCTCTGTGGGGTTATCAAACACCTGAAATGTGACTAGTCTGAACTGAGAGTAAGTTGACGTACATACCAGAGTTTAAAGACTTTTATGAAGAAAATAAAGAACATGAAATACTTCATTGATAATTTCATATTGACATTTTGAAATGATATTATTTGATTATGTTGGGGTAAATAATTATATGTTCATGCTCAGTCGCTTCAGTCACTCCTGACTCTTTGTGACCTCATGGGCTGTAGCCTGCCAGGCTCCTCTCTCGGTGGGATTCTCCAGGCAAGAATACTGGAGTGGGTTGCTATGCCTTCCTCCAGGGATTCTTCCTGACCCACTGATAAAACCCGCTTCTCTTCTTTACCACCAGTGCCACCTGGGAAGCCAAATAATTATAGGATTGAAACTAATTTCCTCTTTTGTTTTCCTTTATTTAATGCAGTTAGTGGAATGTTTTAGATTATTGATACTTATGTGGTTCATATTATATTTCTAGTAAACAACACTCCTCTAAACTGTATAATTCCTGAATAGTGAATGTTTATTCAATTTTGTATTTGTTTATTGCCCTAAGGAACACGCTAGCTTGTCCATAGTAAAGACTCAGTAAATACTGTTTAAATTCATTGCCATTCTCTAAAGTATTTTTTAAAAGTACTTTGCAATTCTAACACACTTGTCATTTTTAGAGATCTGTAGCCAAACTCCCCAGTGAAAATAATGGGTGGGGAAGGGGAACAGGTTTTTCCCCCTTGGCCCTGAGAAGGCTGATGTACACAACATGTGGTCTGACCATAGCAGACACAGTGGGTCATGACGGGTGATTCAGAAGGTTGCTGTGTTTCCAAAACAAGAATTTTTATTGCAGTATGTGGAAGGAGCATTAAGACAAGAGGATCCTTGTGGTTTCTCGCTGTATCTGTGGAAAAAATCTGCGGTTAAGGTTTAAATTAAACTGACATTAAAAGAGCCTTTGTAGTTACAATGCGCATTTTAACATCTGTTGCTATAGCTATACCAACACTGAATATTGTGAGTGATGGTTTAGGAGTGGTAGAATAAAAATGTGGTTTCCTGCCTATGATTTTCAAGGGTTGACTTGATCTTTTTTAATGCTGAGACGTAGACTAAGGAAAATTATTAAGCGCGTAGAAAAGAAAACAAAAAGCAAAAATTTCTAAGATGTCAAGCACTTCTGGTATGAGGGGAAAAGTATTTAGGACTTCCCAGCACCACATCTGTAATTTTATGGATTCTTTTGTTTTGGCCAGTTTCAGGTTGAGAGCCGTTTTCCTTATGGTTCATGGAGGCTCTTCCATGGCAACCCTGCACACACATTCTCTTTGTTAAGGGACTTTTGAGGATGAACCAAAAACTATTTTTCATCATAAAATAGTTGGGAACACCTCTTAACCAATTTGTAAAACTGACTGCAAAGATATTTTGTTCTACGCCCTGGATAAGATGTTTCATTTTAGACTAGTTTTCGTTCAATTGATTATGGCTAATGGGAAAAAATCACATTATTGGATTTTCCTCTGAAGAAGCAGAGGGGGAGTTGCATCCAGAATTAATAAACCCCTCTCTAATATACCATCATCATATGTACTTATGGTAATGTTCTTTGTTTGTTGCTCAATAAATTTGAGTAAGCTCAAGGAACTTTTGCTGAAAATAATTTAATTATGCCAAACATACTATATATGAGAAATACTAGGATAAAAAGGTGTTTGTATATTTGTTGTGGTGGTGTAGTACATTCTATGGCAAGGCAGCAAAAATGAGTAGATAGGATTCTGAAAAACGTTGGACCTGATTCTGCATCTTTACTTGCTCTGTGACTTCAGGCAAGTCAAGTGGCCTCTCTGAGCCTTAGTATTTTATATATATATACAAAATAGGGATGATGTTGGCTTTGTGGGGCATTATGCTAAGAGGTGATAACTGCACAGTGCCTGGGACATAGTAGTTCTTTAGTAATAAAAAACTGGTTTTAGTGTATTGAGACAGTATTGATGGAATCATTGATAGAAATTTGACATCATTTTTACTGAAATAGAGTTTTTACTTGAATGAATGCTGAACATTTATGAGTCTCAAATGGGGAAGAAACATCAAACTCAGGGTCTGTAACCTCAGATATTACTTCACTCACAAATCATGACATTTTACATACTCACTGTTAATATATGGTACCAAAAATGCAATGAAAACAAACAAAAACAACCTCTCGAAAAATCATTTGAATTTTAGTGCATTTGATAGCATTTTTTTCCCCTCTGAAATCTAGTCTCTGAGAGGAAACCAAGAAATTCTATGAAAACTGACTTTAGAAAGAACAGTTAATATTTTTCTTCTTATTCATTTATATGCAGTAACCAAAATTAGTCATTTAATCACTGTTCTGAGATGATGCTTTCTTTACCAGGCTAGTATATGTAGAATTCTGAAATAAGGTCTGAAAACCCAGGTTAACTAGAAAATTAATGTCAATTATACTTAAGTTTTAGAGTAACTTCAAATTCCAAATGAATAAACTTTTCTTCTAGACAAGGACTAAAAATATTTTTTTCACCACATGTAAAACCTGGAAATTTTTAAGTATGTCTGTTAATAACATCTTCATTTCCAGGAAAATGAGAGAAAATAATTAAGAGAAACATGGAGATTTTAAAAGGTGAAAAATAGTAGTGAAAAGTATATTCAATTCTAAGATTTATGATTTCTCTTCAGATCAATATAGAATAATACCCTTTTAGAAATTCCTTTTTAAAATATTTCAAAGTCTACATTCTTTTGAATTAATATAATTGCATTTAATTTAATAAGTCAGAATAGAAACAAGATTATGTTAACCACTATCAGAATACATACAATATCCTTCAAGATAGCTAGACATAGGTACTTTAAACAGGCATAATTTCTGTCTAAGAACTAATGATTAGAGTTAAAAAGTGTCTCATTTGAAATGAGAAAATCCATTATATTCATCTCTAGTGGTAAGCGATGATTATTATATTGTAATTATATTCTATACTGGCTCCATATCTCAGCCAAAGTTGCTGAAGAGTAGGAAAAATAATTATAGCAAGAAATTCTATGAAGTGTACATTAAGGAATGTAAAACTCTAGGGAGAAGTCTTTCATGAGAATGGCTTGCATGATGGCATCAGGGTTGGGTACACAGGGCACACATTAAATATGTATTTTGCAGGCTGATTTCTAAGTCACCTCCTAGCTTTGAAGTTATTTTCACAAGATTCCATCAATAGTATTGAGAGATGCAGACAATTGCATTCGGCATTACAACATAATAATGCCATTTGTGCATTTCAAAAATAGCCTTTTAAAAATTCTGTATTCTATGCTTATCTATATAGAATAGAATTTGTTTTTCTGGCTACACTCTCATAGAAAAATCTGTGGAAATTGTACATCGCTAAAGCCATTTGGCTGAGAGATGTTACCTAGTTTGGTAAGAAAAACTCTGCTATTTAAGTTTATAAGTTTCCTAACCTTCTTCAAGTCCTGATCTGTTACAGAATGGTTGGATGACTTCTGAAAAGCATCAGCTTTATATTTTGCAAAATTAGAACCATGTGAAAAGCTTTACTCAGAGGAAGAATATGCAGCTAGGAGATTTAAGCTTAATACAATGGTCCACAAATTAGAAATATTATTTAATGAACCACAGCGAAGTCCAGAAAGAACAGTTATAAGAGCAAATAAAATTTCAAAGAATAATAAAAGAGCTGTAAGGAAGAGACTCATTTAATGCCTAGAACCAAAGAAAAAAGCATCATTTGGGCACTTCACAGAATGAAAGATGTGTCAAGTGGTCTTAGGAAACATCACTACAAGCAAAGCTAGTGGAGGTGATGGAATTCCAGTTGAGCTACTCCAAATCCTGAAAGATGATGCTGTGCAAGTGCTGCAGTCAATATGCCAGCAAATTTGGAAAACTGAGCAGTGGCCACAGGACTGGAAAAGGTCAGTTTTCATTCCAATCCCAAAGAAAGGCAGTGCCGAAGAATGGTCAAACTACTGCAGAATTGTACTCATCTCACATGATAGCAAAGTAATGCTCAAAATTCTCCAAGCTAGGCTTCAATAATATGTGAACCAAGAGCTTCCAGATGTTCAAGCTGAGTTTAGAAAAGGCAATGGAACCAGAGATCAAATTGCCAACATCTTCTGGATCATAGAAAAAGCAACATAATTCCAGAAAAACATCTGCTTCTTTGACTACACCAAAGCTTTTGACTGTGTGGATCACACAAACTGTGGAAAATTCTTAAAGAGATGGGAATATCAGACTACCTTATCTGCCTCCTGAAAAATCTGTATGCAGGTCAGGAAGCAACTGACATGGAATGACAGACTGGTTCCAAATAGGGAAAGGAATATGTCAAGGCTGTATACTGTCACTATGCTTATTTAAATTATATGCGGAGTACATCATGCAAAATGCTGGACTGGATGAAGCACAAGTTGGAATTAAGATTGCAGGGAGAAATATCAATAACCTCAGATATGCAGATGACACCACCTTTATGGCAGAAAGTTAAGAGGAACTAAAGAGCCTCTTGATGAAAGTGAAAGAGAAGAGTGAAAAAGCTGGCTTAAAACTCAGCATTCAAAAACCNGAAAAGGCAATGGAACCAGAGATCAAATTGCCAACATCTGCTGGATCATAGAAAAAGCAACATAATTCCAGAAAAACATCTGCTTCTTTGACTACACCAAAGCTTTTGACTGTGTGGATCACACAAACTGTGGAAAATTCTTAAAGAGATGGGAATATCAGACTACCTTATCTGCCTCCTGAAAAATCTGTATGCAGGTCAGGAAGCAACTGACATGGAATGACAGACTGGTTCCAAATAGGGAAAGGAATATGTCAAGGCTGTATACTGTCACTATGCTTATTTAAATTATATGCGGAGTACATCATGCAAAATGCTGGACTGGATGAAGCACAAGTTGGAATTAAGATTGCAGGGAGAAATATCAATAACCTCAGATATGCAGATGACACCACCTTTATGGCAGAAAGTTAAGAGGAACTAAAGAGCCTCTTGATGAAAGTGAAAAAGAAGAGTGAAAAAGCTGGCTTAAAACTCAGCATTCAAAAACCAAAGATCATGGCATCTGATCCCATCACTTCATGGCAAATAGATGGGGAAACAGTGGAAACAGTGTCAGACTTTATTTTTCTGGGCTCCAAAATCACTGCAGATGGTGACTGCAGCATGAAATTAAAAGACGCTTGCTCCTTGGAAGAAAAGCGATGATTAACCTAAAAAAAAGTGAAAGTGAAGTCGCGTCCGACTCTTTGTGACCCCATGGACTGTAGCCTACCAGGCTTCTCCGTCCATGGGGTTTTCCAGGCAAGAGTACCAGATTGGGTTGCCATTTCCTTCTCCAGGGCATCTTCCTGACCCAGGGATCAAACCCGTGTCTTCCGCATTGCAGGCAGATGCTTTACCCTCTGAGCCACCAAGGAAGCCCAAACAGCATATTAAAAAGCATAGACATTACTTTACCAACAAAGGTCCATCTCGTCAAAGCTCTGGTTTTTCCAGTAGTCATGTATGGATGTGAGAGGTGGATCATAAAGAAAGCTGAGTGCCGAAGAACGGATGCTTTTGAACTGTGGTGTTGGAGAAAACTCTTGAGAGTCCCTTGGACAGAAAGAATATCAAACCAGTCAGTCCTAAAAGAAATCAACGCTGAATATTCATTTGAAGGGCCGATGTTGAAGCTAAAGCTCCAATACTTTGGCCACCTGATTCAAAGAACNAGTGCCGAAGAACGGATGCTTTTGAACTGTGGTGTTGGAGAAAACTCTTGAGAGTCCCTTGGACAGAAAGAATATCAAACCAGTCAGTCCTAAAAGAAATCAACGCTGAATATTCATTTGAAGGGCCGATGTTGAAGCTAAAGCTCCAATACTTTGGCCACCTGATTCGAAGAACTAAGTTATTGGAAAAGATCCTGATGCTGGGAAAGATTGAAGGCAGGAGGAGAAGGGGACAACAGAGGATGAGATGGTTGGATGGCATCACTGTCTCAATGGACATGAGTTTGAGCAAACTCTGGGAGTAGATGATGGGCAGGGAAGTCTGGTGTGCTGTGGTTCATGGAGTTGCAAAAGGTCAGACATGACTGAGTAACCGAACTGAACTGAACTGATACATGTATACTCATTTCATCTACTTACAGAGGGCTCACATGCCTTCCTGTTACTATCATTTGTTGTCTTTTAATTCTTACTACTTTTTAGATAAGTAAGATCATTACCTCTTAATGGATGGGAAAATAGTCAAAAGTTTATTAGCTGCTCAAAATAACACTTATTAAGTCCAAGAAACAACACTTGAAATCAGATCTTCTAACGGTACTAAGATAGTGAGAAAAACATCAAAATTGACAAAAGCTAAAGCTGTGACTGGATACATGCATGAAAAAGCTGGATCAAGATCATAAAAGTATGATTATGGCCTCAATTTAAGGAAGCTGGAACAGAAAATGAGACTGTGAAATTTCCAAAAACTGGATCCACTGTTTCATTCAGACCCCACAAGGTGACAGATAGTTACTTAGCAACTAATAGAGCAAATATTTGCTGAACTTGATCCACGCAAGACTCTGCTTGGGGTGACAAGTGAAACAAAGATCTCTAAAGTGAAATCTTTATTGTTAAAGATTTACCATTAAGTAAATGACACAAGAAGTTAAGTTGCTGCTATAAGGCATCTATTCACCCCTTTACCCATATATTCATCTACAAATACTTAGACATTTCTATATGCCCTCAAGACAGTCATGAATAAGATATAGGTAATAAAATGATAATGGAAAATTTCCTCTGCAAGGTAGAGATGTCTTTCAACAGAGAAAGGCCTCTTGAAGACTGAGACTGGGAGAAACTCTTCACCTGGGAGAGCAAAATGATCAAGAACAGAGTTGAGAATTCCTAGGAAAACGAACCAAGCACACCAACCCCACACCTTTTCATGCTGGCTCTTATATGTTCCTGGAGGAAAATGACTAGGCAGGCAACAGCTATAATGAGAAGACAGTGATAAGTAAAAATATTAAAGCCTATGAAAAAAAAGGACTTGGTGATAAAATTATAAGTAAATCATTGATCAATCCCTAAGTCAAATAAATGTCAGAATCAAATGTTATGGAAATCACTGGTTCAAGGACCTGTTAGAAATTTTAGAGTAGTTCTCAAGGTCTCCTGTAGTCTCTTAGAAAAAGGAATGGCAGCTAGCAAAGAATCAGTCTTAGAGACTGAACCCTCAGGGGAATTCTGAGTATAAATGAAGTCCTCCTGGTTCATATACCCATGACAAGTTATTCTCTCCTAACCCTTCTTGTGTGATATTATGGTGAAAAATTCTGTATTTCTCATAATCCCAAGAGAGGAATATACCTCATGGTAATCATCCATGAAAATAAATACGAGCTGGAATCTTTGAAGAGTGCATGAATCATGGTGAAATATAGTATACTGACTCACATGAGAAGTTTGACGTACAAATGTGGGGTTCAAGGAGGAAGATAGTTCATGGAGTTGTAATGAGCCTTCATGAAGATGGTTTTAGAGCCAGGTTTTTAAGTTTGGGTAAGATTTGACGCTGCAAAACTGAGAAGAGATGAAGAAAAAAAGTCACTCCTATTGACAAGAACATATGAGAATCCAGAAGCTCAACGGTCAAAAAATGAAGGATCTGAAGATCAAATTATCTGTTTTGGTTGGTACATGGCAGAAAGGTAGGTGAATCGTGGGGAATCAGACAGTAAATGTTACTTGGGCCAGAGCATGGAGAGATTCCAGATAATAGTTAAACAAAGTGACTTGGCCCTTATTCAGCAGAAAATAAAAAGTCATTGAAGGTACTAAGTGAGGAAGTAATATAATCAACACTATGTTTTAGGAAGAAGACACCAGCAGGAAAGTGTAAGGTAAGTTGGAAGGGGGAGAAAGAGAAAGGGAAATGAGTAGGCCACTGCAATAATGTTTAATCACCACTTAACCTATGACTCCTGGGTTCCTAAAGAACATTCCCTGTGGGACTGAGGAGAGAAAACGTTCTTTTGAGCTCACTGTCTGCTGACCACAGTTCTTATTTCACTGAACAGTGTTTCCTTAATACTCAATTCACTAGAGACAAGCCTAGAATTCAAATTCCTTGTTTTCATATACTCTGAATTTTTGTTTTGTTTTGTTTTGGTGGATTTATTACCCAAAGTACCCACCAAAATCCATTTAAAAACTTTTATTTCATGTTTTTGAAAAATTATTTCCTATTTTTTAGTTAATTAGGATTAACTTCTTAATGTGTGCTTAGTTGCTCAGTCATGTCTGACTCTTTTCGACCCCATGGACTGTAGCCCATCAGGCTCCTCTGTCCATAGGGATTTTCCAGGCAAGAATACTGGAGTGGGTTGCCATGCCCTTCTCCAGGAGATCTTCCCAACCCAGGGATCAAACCCAGGCCTCCCACATTGCAGGCAGATTCTTTACCATCTGAGCTACCAGACCAAGTATTTGCCCTATATTTCTTTATGAAATGAAAGTACTTACCTTATTTAATCCGGGTCATGGCCAGTCAAATGATTTAACACTTTTTATTATCTTCTGGCACTTGGTGGAGGGTTGAGAGATAGCTGGATTACGGAAAGAAATGAAATTTTGATCATTATTGATTTCGGATATAAATAAAGACCATAAAATCCAGACTGTAAGAACAATTTGAGTTCAAGAAATTGGACAGTTTTTATGCTTTATGCAATCTTCGTCACACAGTCTGCTCTGTCGTTTGCACAGAGAATAACCCGAATTCCATCTTCTCTTTCCCCAAACAAGGGCTGATGTTCAGTTGACATGCATTGGCAAGACATACTGATTCTGAAGTACTGAAATATTTCTATAAGGGTTAGTATAGCCACTATCGAGAGCTTTCTGAGTGTCTTCTCACTCCAACCAACCCAGCTCTTTCTGCCTGCCCCAAAGGACTCATCAAGAACTCTCTACAATCTAAAAGCAAAGAAGCGAAATTGGAACAGTAGGAGCTTCAGACAAACCTGCCTGGGTCCTACAGACAATGTCTTGTGCTCTGCATCCCTGGTGTTCAACCGGTGAAATATTTCGAATTATATCTACGTAAAAGCAACTTTCTTTTCCCAAGGAATTATATTCCTTGCATCTAATTACAATAAAAGTAAACAATTTTTTTTTTTTTTTTAAACTGCTTACTTTATCTGGAATCCGGGTGTGATGTGTCTCTGCCTCTCAGTTCTGCCTCTCACTAGGTGGATTATTATCTCAGGCTTTTTCATGTGATAAGAGATAGGCTGCTGGTATTTCCTCAGGACACTTCCCTAGCATCTGCTATCCAAAAAGAAGAAAATTTTACCTCCCGGTCTCTGTATGAAAAGATTGCAGAGAGGGATTCTGATTGGTGCTGATTAGGTCATGTGCCAACTCTTGGACCAAACACCGTGGCCAGAGGCATGAGATTTTAAACAGTTATCTTTGCCCGAAAGTTATATATGATGCTCTCTCCATTAAGCTGAAGAGTTTGCTACTTCCTTTTGAGTTTAATGAGGACCATATTACTATAATGCATTAATATGTATTTCTGGATTATATATTCCTTTCTCAGTTACTTATTTTTCCTTCAACAACACATGATGCAAAGTATTGCTATCCATTGGCAGATTACAGCATTTCTGGAAAGGGTGCCATCACTAGGGATAATGTTGTTTGGTGGACTCTCTCTGATTCCAATTCTTTGTTTTAATGTTATTATTAGGTTTTTTTCACATCCCCAGAATTCATCTGTCCTGAAAAAAAAAAAAGTCTTTTTCTCCTTCTCCACTTACACAGATTCATAGTAATGATTATTTTCCTCTCTCTCAATTGTCCTGAGGTCGCAGTGAGTTTTCAGATTTCAGCAGTTTTCATAGGACTTTCAAACATCTGCAATTCATTCTGAATCCCTTCTCCCATCTCCCACAGTTTCAGTACCTCACAGAATTCTTGAACATAGTAAGAGACTTACTAAATATCTATTTATTAGCTTTGACTCCCTTCTTGTTTTCAGGGAACAGTTAAATCTTAGCATTTTCTTTATAAAACATGAAGTGAGGGAAAAAATAGAATACTGAAATAGAAACCATTACCAATGCAGCACAAGCATCATTTGGAGGAAAACTGTTTTTGCATAAAATTGAAACTGACTGTACTGTGCAATTTCTTTTATAAGAAGATTCGAGGAAGAAGCAGGAACATCAGGGAGTAGTAATAAGCCCCCATTTTGGATGTTAATCATCCTCTCTTTCATTTAGCACTTGCAATTTAATTAAGAAATGTACACTGTTCAAATAATGAGACTTTCATCCAGTCTGTATCATTGCAATTTAAATGGATTCTCTATAACAACTGCCCGGAGAAGGCAATGGCACCCCACTCCAGTACTCTTGCCTGAAAAATCCATGGACGGAGGAACCTGGTAGGCTGCAGTCCATGGGGTCGCTAAGAGCCGGACATAACTGAACGACTTCACTTTCACTTTTTACTTTCATGCATTGGAGAAGGACATGGCAACCCACTCCAGTGTTCTTGCCTGGAAAATCCCAGGGACGGGGGAGCCTGGTGGGCTGCCCTCTATGGGGTCACGCAGAGTCAGACATGACTGAAGCAACTTAGCAGCAGCAGCAGCTAACAACTGCCCTTAAGACCATAAGATTATTTTAAGAACACTGTGAGGTTTTTGGGTTTTTTTTTTCCAGTTTATCTAATGGAGGTAATACACAGTTGTGGATGAATGTGATTGGATTGGCAAGCAGAGAGAAAATGTAGTGGGTAAGAACAAATGTCACTTGATCATTTGTTCATTCAACAGGCTAAGCACAGCACACTGTAGAAGTAGGAGTTCCAGACTGTCGTAGCAGAACCCAATGAAGAAACAGNAGAAGAAAATTTTACCTCCCGGTCTCTGTATGAAAAGATTGCAGAGAGGGATTCTGATTGGTGCTGATTAGGTCATGTGCCAACTCTTGGACCAAACACTGTGGCCAGAGGCATGAGATTTTAAACAGTTATCTTTGCCCGAAAGTTATATATGATGCTCTCTCCATTAAGCTGAAGAGTTTGCTACTTCCTTTTGAGTTTAATGAGGACCATATTACTATAATGCATTAATATGTATTTCTGGATTATATATTCCTTTCTCAGTTACTTATTTTTCCTTCAACAACACATGATGCAAAGTATTGCTATCCATTGGCAGATTACAGCATTTCTGGAAAGGGTGCCATCACTAGGGATAATGTTGTTTGGTGGACTCTCTCTGATTCCAATTCTTTGTTTTAATGTTATTATTAGGTTTTTTTCACATCCCCAGAATTCATCTGTCCTGAAAAAAAAAAAAAGTCTTTTTCTCCTTCTCCACTTACACAGATTCATAGTAATGATTATTTTCCTCTCTCTCAATTGTCCTGAGGTCGCAGTGAGTTTTCAGATTTCAGCAGTTTTCATAGGACTTTCAAACATCTGCAATTCATTCTGAATCCCTTCTCCCATCTCCCACAGTTTCAGTACCTCACAGAATTCTTGAACATAGTAAGAGACTTACTAAATATCTATTTATTAGCTTTGACTCCCTTCTTGTTTTCAGGGAACAGTTAAATCTTAGCATTTTCTTTATAAAACATGAAGTGAGGGAAAAAATAGAATACTGAAATAGAAACCATTACCAATGCAGCACAAGCATCATTTGGAGGAAAACTGTTTTTGCATAAAATTGAAACTGACTGTACTGTGCAATTTCTTTTATAAGAAGATTCGAGGAAGAAGCAGGAACATCAGGGAGTAGTAATAAGCCCCCATTTTGGATGTTAATCATCCTCTCTTTCATTTAGCACTTGCAATTTAATTAAGAAATGTACACTGTTCAAATAATGAGACTTTCATCCAGTCTGTATCATTGCAATTTAAATGGATTCTCTATAACAACTGCCCGGAGAAGGCAATGGCACCCCACTCCAGTACTCTTGCCTGAAAAATCCATGGACGGAGGAACCTGGTAGGCTGCAGTCCATGGGGTCGCTAAGAGCCGGACATAACTGAACGACTTCACTTTCACTTTTTACTTTCATGCATTGGAGAAGGACATGGCAACCCACTCCAGTGTTCTTGCCTGGAAAATCCCAGGGACGGGGGAGCCTGGTGGGCTGCCCTCTATGGGGTCACGCAGAGTCAGACATGACTGAAGCAACTTAGCAGCAGCAGCAGCTAACAACTGCCCTTAAGACCATAAGATTATTTTAAGAACACTGTGAGGTTTTTGGGTTTTTTTTTTCCAGTTTATCTAATGGAGGTAATACACAGTTGTGGATGAATGTGATTGGATTGGCAAGCAGAGAGAAAATGTAGTGGGTAAGAACAAATGTCACTTGATCATTTGTTCATTCAACAGGCTAAGCACAGCACACTGTAGAAGTAGGAGTTCCAGACTGTCGTAGCAGAACCCAATGAAGAAACAGCCTTGAATCTGTGATGTGGCTGAAAGGCATTGTGGGGCTTACCCGCTCCAAGCTCTTCATTTCACAGATAAGGGCAGTGAAATTAAGTGACTTGCTCACATGATTGCAGAGCTAGAATGAGAATCTTGTTCTCCTAAATCAGTTCATTCATTTCTGTAGAAAATCATTTTTATATTTTAAATGTTTTTTCTGTTCAGTAAATTGTGAGAAAACCCAAATAACTTGTAAACTGACTGTTTCACTCCAGAATAACAGGTGACTCAGCAGTGAAGAATCCGTCTGCCAGTGCAGGAGACGTGGGTTCAATCCCTGGGTCAGGAAGATCCCCTGGAGAAGGAAATGGCAACCCACTCCAGTATTCTTGCCTGGGAAATCCATGGACAGAGGAGCCTGGTGGGCTACTACTGTCCATGGGGTCGCAAGAATCAGACACAACTTAGGGACTAAACCACCACCATATCTAGATTATTAAGGAATTTAACCACTGTATGAAGTAATAAACCTCTGACACTGTATTACATTTGGGGTAGGGAAAGAGATGGATCTGAAGGATGATAAGGTAGCATTCCAACAGCAGATGCAGATGGTACTTCCACTCTACATTACCCTCAGGGGTAACCCCTCCCAGTGCCTCCTTCTGGGTCTGCCCCACCCCCGGTCACCTCCTGCCCTCCTATCCGATGCCCCCAGACCACTAAGGCCCCATTCTTTTCATGCTTCATTCAGTTTAACCTGACCTTCCCCTGGACACAGAGAGCTTGAAAATAAAATATTAAATTGTTAAAAATCACTGGTGAACCTAAATTTTTTAAAAAGCTCCCCTGGGTTTAGAAACACACGTAGAAGATGTGCCTCCCCAAGATGCCCTCTGTGCACAGTGCTCACTCCTCTAATGGAGGCTGCCTTTCCCCAGGATGTATTCTAACCCATCCAGTTTAGTCGCTCAGTCGTATCCAACTCTTGTGACCCCATGGACTGCAGCACACCAGGCCTCCCTGTCCATCACCAACTCCCGGAGTTTATTCAAACTCANGTGCTCACTCCTCTAATGGAGGCTGCCTTTCCCCAGGATGTATTCTAACCCATCCAGTTTAGTCGCTCAGTCGTATCCAACTCTTGTGACCCCATGGACTGCAGCACACCAGGCCTCCCTGTCCATCACCAACTCCCGGAGTTTATTCAAACTCATGTCCATTAAGTTCTGTGTGTGCATTTGCGGTCAGTTGTGTCCTAGTTGTCCCTAATGATGACAGCTAGCTTTAGCACTGTTTTACAGCTGTTGATTTCCCTGTTGATTCTTAAAGACAATTGCTTCTTATTTTTTCTACACTGTGCCTTAAATGGTATCAGGCTTTAAGCCAACAAAGAAATATTTCTTTATAACTTACTATATGTTGGGATCCGTGCTCTGGGGTATAATAATGAGCCTCTTTCCTTGGAAGCTTCAGCTCAAAGTCAAAGCCGACAGGAAATGGGGAGGGGATGGGCTTAGGAAGAGGGAATACACAAAAGAAACTTTGTAAATGCTACATTAATGAATAAATGAGAAAACAGTGTCTTTCTCCTCCTGAACCTCACATTCTAGTAGGAGAAACAGACAAGTAAACCAGAGTGAATGGGTGTTTCCATTTGAACAAATAAATACCCTAGTGGGTCAAAGGGTGGTGAGAAGTCAGACAATAGCCAACTATCCCAAGTGTGTGATACTTAGCAAGGCTGACCCAGATGGATAAGGTGGATTGGAGGAAAGAGTGTGTATACAGTTAAAGACTTAAGAAACCAGTCTTTAAGACATCTGCAAATTGAATGACATGGTGGATGAACTGGATGCACTGGGGGCGTGATGGGAAAGGAGAATCCAGATCTTAGGGGAATTAGTTTCCCAGGCCAAGGAGTTTAGACTTTACCATTTAGATGAGTGTTCATCAGTTTGTGTGTCAACTGTTAGTGGGTCATGAATCGTCAGTGGGTTGCATCATTTAATATGCATTTTAAATGAATATATTAGAATAGAGAATGTTAGGGCATTTCATGTAGAAAGAGTAAGTTTGGAGGTAGCTCAGTTGTTTCAGTTATATCTCTCTACATTATTATGTATGTGTATGTGCACAGGATTTTCTTTCTTTTTTTCTCTCTCAGCTGCACCTGCAGCTTGTGGGACCTCAGTTCCCCAACCAGGGGTTGAACCCAGGTCATGGCAGTGAAAGTGTGGAGTCCTAACCACTGGACCCGCAAGGACTCTACAGGATTTTCTTACAGCACATCCATCCTTACCAAACAAGTTTGAAAGCCACTGCTGCCATAGTGGGGAAACCACTGAAGAGTTTAAAGCTGGAACAAGATCAGCTTTTGCATTTGGAAAAATGCCATGGTTTCAGTAAGAATGGATTAAAGGGTCAAGGCTATTTAGGCCTTGGCTTGAAGAAATCAGATAAAAGACAATAAAATCAAGTTTCTCAGATGGAGAAAAGGCTGTAGACTTGAGAGCTGCCTGATAGAGTGATTTGCGGACTCATTCCCCCTTCCACCTCCACTGCCACTCTTCTTTTCTGGCCCTTATCATTTGTTTTCTAATCGACTCCTGACTCATCCAGTTACAGGTGTCCTGCTGTTGCTGCTAAGTCACATCAGTCGTGTCCGACTCTGTGCGACCCCATAGACGGCAGCCCACCAGGCTCTCCCATNGGACTCATTCCCCCTTCCACCTCCACTGCCACTCTTCTTTTCTGGCCCTTATCATTTGTTTTCTAATCGACTCCTGACTCATCCAGTTACAGGTGTCCTGCTGTTGCTGCTAAGTCACATCAGTCGTGTCCGACTCTGTGCGACCCCATAGACGGCAGCCCACCAGGCTCTCCCATCCCTGGGATTCTCCAGGCAAGAACCCTGGAGTGGGTTGCCATTTCCTTCTCCAACTTGTGTTCTAGACTGGCTCAAATCATCCTTCGTGCTGCACTGAAAGATACACTGGACTGTGACACTCTCCTGCTTTAAGTACTTCAGTGACCACTCATCACCTTATGACCCAACCTCTCTATTAAGCTTCAGTTCCTGCCTCTCCTTTTGGCCTTATTTTCAATACATCCTGTGCAGATTCTTATCTCTGTGTTTTGGCTTCTGTCATCCTCTCTGCTGGAAGTGTCCTTATTTCAATTCACTGGGCTTCCTTTAACTCAGCCTTCAAGACTCAGTTTAACCATCACTTCCTCCAGGAAGCCTTCCTTGATTTCTCCCAGTGGGAGAAATGGGCCAAATACCTCTGATTTTTTTTCTGTCATGGCACTTTATATAAAACTCTCTCAGGGCTTGGAACCATAATTATAATAGTTAATATAGTAATCATGTGCTCACCCAGTCAAGCACTGAATTTACTTGCATTATCTCATTTAGTCCTCACAAAACCCTGATGAGATTGGTATTACTGTTATCTTCATTTTACAGATGTAGAAACTGAGCTTTGAGAAGGCTTAATCAGTTGCCTAAGTAATGAAGCTAGGCTTTGCAGCCAGGAAAGTGTGGTTCTAGAGCTCATGTTTTTAACTATTTGCTATATTAACACATACTATGATGTGATAAGCCACAGGCTCCTGGGGCGGTACCCTCTGAAAGGCAAGCAACCGCACTCAAAGGTCACTCAAGCAATTATATTTCTTTGTGTCTCCACCACCCAGCATAATGCCAGGCGGAAGAGTTGAACTTTTGTTAAAACCATTAAATGCTACAGAGTTTGCCAACCAGGTTAACCACTGAGAAGGATCCACTGTATTTGGGAATGAAGTTTGTTGGCATCTCAGTAAAAACTTGCTTTAATGGAATAAGACTCTTTGTCACATTCTTCCCTTTAGTCCCAGAAAATATAAAGCGATCTATAACATTTGTTTAATGGATAAGTTGCAATGGGTTGAGGAGTAAATGAAAGGTAAAGAGATGGAGATGGTGTTTTCATGCAGCTTAGCTAAGAAGGAAAAGGGCTGCAGTGGTGGTGAAAGGGTTTTTTAAAACCAGGAGGTTGGTGGGTGAAAAGGTGGTCTTATGTGTTTAGTTAGTTTGATGGCTTTTTAGAGATGTTGCAAGAACAATATGCTAGGAGACAGTAGCCAAGAGAGAAGTAAAAAATCCTGGAACAGGGGACTATCAGAGGAGCCAAAGCATGTGTGGGTGGGTTAGCTGTGGCCAGGCTAGCCAGGTTCTTTCTGGGGGATCAGCCCAGCCTTGCCATTTTTGCTGAGTCTTATTTTTTCAACTCAAAAAGTTCTTACAGATATTACCTGAAATGATTCTCTTCTACTTCCTCTTTTTTCTTTTAATTTTCTCAATCCAAGAAAGACTAATTCAAACTAAAATCTCAGTCCCAGAATTTAAAGGACTGAAAAAAACTTCACCCCCATTTCCAAAGAATGACTTAGGTCAGTGAATTCTGAGCTGTTTCTATTTAAAGCTTGGTGGGTGGGATGGGATGGGGTGGGGTCCTCAATAGGGAGGAAGAGGAGGAAGGAGATTTACAGAGCTGAAGTGTAAGGACTGTGTTTGGTGTTGAATCCTCACAACCTCATGCTGGTAGAAAGGGCAGCTGGCAGCTGTAGCAGGAGACGGATCTGAGGGGGCTGGTAACAGTGTAGAACAGAATGGAGAGATGTGGGCATTCTCATTGCTGCCTCTCCCCCCTCGTCCTCCCCACCACACCACCCCCTAGCCTAGGCCTGGGGAAACACAGGGGGAGACCCTGAGAACCTAGAACAGGATGCAGTTACCTTGGTCAGTGATGAGAAGAAAGGACTGGGAAGTCCCAAGGGTGATGGCATGAAAGGGTGGGGAATTCCAGAAGCCACTCTCTTCTCATGGAGTCTGCTCTGCGGAGCTGTTGCCTTGTAAGGGAAATAGTTATGCAGAGCATATGTGATTGAGGATGGTAGCAAAGTAGTCTTAAGATGTATAAAGGAATAAATATAGTTACGGCCCCAAAATAATCAAACAATTCCTGTTTCTATTGCCTACTATTTGTAAATCCTAGCTTCTGTGGGATCAAAAAGAAGCCTGAGATGTTGTCCTCACCCTTATGCTCCAGTTAGACAGATGACACAGGATAACAACCAGTGAGCATCAAAGTCCCATTTTTATTAAAAATTATTTATTTATTAAATAATAAATGATAATAAATATAAATAATTAAATTATCAAATAATAATTAAATTAAAAATAAATAATAAATAAATTTATTTATTAAATAATAAAATCCAAACCACATTTGGATGTGCTGGATCTTCTTCATTACTGCCTGGGCTTTTCTCTAGTTCCAGCGAGTAGAGGTTATTCTCTAGCTGTGGTGCACAAGCTTCTCATTACGGTGGCTTCTCTTGTTGCAGAGCACAGGCTCTAGAGTGCTCGGGCTTCAATAGTTGTGGCTCCCAGGCTCCAGAGTGCAGGCTCAATAGTTGGGACACACAGGCTTAGCTGTTCCGAGACACATGGGATCTTCTCGGACCTGGGATCGAACCTATGTCTTCCTCACTGGCAAGCAGATTCGTTACCACTGAGTCACCAGGGAAGCACCAGAATACCATAGTTTTATATAAGAAATAAACACTACAGATGTTCAAAGAAATGAAAGCTAGATGATGACCACAGCTGAAGTGAAGAAATCAGATTAATATCACTGACCTTGTCTCACAGCACTGTTATATTTTAGGACTCATGCTGTGAAGCAGCCCCAAGCACCAAAGTGAGAGGAATCTGCCTTCCAGGATCCTTCTCCTGAATTACATTAATGTCATAACCAGCCTGTTGGCAGGCACCCCTCTGGAAAAGGAATAGGTGCGGAGATCTCTTTTCATGATCAGTTGAATTATTCAAATAATTTTACTGGAAAATTTGCTTGAATATATCTGAATTGAAGGTTATAGTAGCATCATATAAACAGTCTGTTTTCTGTAATAAAAAACACCCCTCCGGAAATTGCCAAAATCTGTGTCCAACATCAAAGTTCTCTTAGACTTAAAGGAAGAAACAAAAGGAATGTGCTGCCTTGTGAATTCATAGATAAGTACCTGAACACTCTATAATGGTTCTGCATCAGTTGACATCATTATCGGCTAAACACAATAAGTTAAGAATAATATCTGTTTACTATTTTGTAATGGGAAAAAACCACTAGTGGAAAATCCATCAAAGCTGGCCAATCTCTTTAATCCCATCTGGTGATTTTCTAGTCAGGGATTATTGCTTGTAGAGATTTTTTTTTTTTTTT
>SJYA01001556.1:842212-899229 GCA_006410615.1 Neotragus moschatus | reverse complement strand
TTCCTATGCAGTATTGCTCTTTACAGCATTGGACCTTGCTTCTATCACCAGTCACATCCACAGCTGGGTATTGTTTTTGCTTTGGCTCCATCCCTTCATTCTCTCTGGAGTTATTTCTCCACTGATCTCCAGTAGCATATTGGGCACCTACTGACCTGGGGAGTTCCTCTTTCAGTATCCTATCATTTTGCCTTTTCATACTGTTCATGGGGTTCTCAAGGCAAGAATACTGAAGTGGTTTGCCATTCCCTTCTCCAGTGGACCACATTCTGTCAGACTCTCCACCATGACCCGCCTGTCTTGGGTTGCCCCTCAGGCATGGCTTGGATTCATTGAGTTAGACAAGGCTGTGGTCCTAGTGTGATTAGACTGACTAGTTTTCTGTGAGTATGGTTTCAGGGTGTCTGCCCTCCGATGCCCTCTTGCAACACCTACCATCTCACTTGGGTTTCTCTTACCTTGGGCGTGGGGTATCTCTTCATGGCTGCTCCAGCAAAGCACAGCTGCTGTTAGCTGCTATCAAACAAAATGACAGTCCTTTATGTGACTCTTAATCCTATGATTTCTAACATACAGAAGTTCACAGATCATTTGTATTCTCCGAAGTGAGATGTCTCTAAGTATCTGTCCCTTTATAAACCACTCTCCCTTTTTTTCCCTATAACTTAATGAAAAGTTAGAATCCGTCCCATGGAAATTCTTCCACTATACATCGAGCAAGTGTAAGACCATATCGCATAAGGCTTAGTCTAGATATCATGGTCCATAAATATGAAACTTATATTTCAATACACCTAGATTCTTAGTAAGGTCATACAAATTTGTATGATGATAAATCTGTTCAAAATTCTATTCACAGTAACCCCTAAGTTAAATCTGCTTGGCAAAAGAGACACTGAAAGTCAGCCAGAATAGATTGATATTAAAACACAGGGTTGGCAACTAATCAGGAACGCTTACCAAACTTCAAGCTCAAATCTCTCTGAAGAAGAAGAATAAAAAATATTTTCCATCTCTAATGAAATTTAGTACTTTTTAGATTGATCAAAAACACATTTGGTACTATCATCAGGAAAAAAGTTTCTACTCTAGTCTTTAACTTAGAGAGTTTCATTTAGACTTTCATTAGTGAATCAAACAAACACTTTGAATGCACCTACTAACATGCTTATGGGGCCCCAGAGTGTAAGAAATACTGATGGAAATCTTCCCAATGTTCACATTAGGATAGTAAATGTAAAAAGATTATTTTAAATGGCATTTAAAAGAATACCTATACATAAAACAATGAAAAGATACATGTATAACCAAAGAAAGCAATATGGTGACTTTATTTGCTTGAGATTCTTATATACTTTGAAAGAAATTATTCTTTTAAAAAAAGTTAAAGAACAGGACACTGTAAAAAGAAGGAGAACTAAAACATATCAGTTTCTATTTTGCCTGTTACTTTCTTGCTTTATCTATAGCTTTGGCTATAGATAGTACATGTATTTTTGCATTTGCAATTATAGTGATTGAACAATTCTGTATTTGACTTTTTTTGTATAATTGCATTCTAAACATTTTTCATGTTGCCACAGGGTCTTCACAATATTTATTTTTAGTGATGGCATAATAGTACATCAAATTGCTTAAACATTCTTATGCTATTACAATTTTAGTTTATTCTCAGTATTTTTTTTAAATTTAAAAATCTAGTTGTCAGCATTACTGACTAAAGTTGAGTACTATGATTTTATTTTTTTCATCCTTTTAGTATACACTATTTTCACCAATTGTTTAACTATAAAAGAATCCTCTGGAGTTTCAAAGAACATGAAAAAGACATATTAAATCAGGATAAATTTCAAGCACTTGATGACAAGTCATAAAGTACTCCAGCACTTGTTAAAACTGCATGCTTGTAAAGCAGTAGACTCTGGATTCAAGATGCTGGGTCCTGCCTTTGCTTGACACTAGTATTGTGTGTTGGAGAAATTTGCTTCATTTCTCTGTGCCTCTGTCTTCTCATCTGCAAAATGGGATTATTAATCATACCTGTCATGTAAGACTATTCTGAGGATTAAACAAAACTCTGCCTATTAAATACAAGAACAGTGTCTTTTGTATTTAAAGTGCTATATAAATGTTGTCCTTTAATTTTTTTTTTTTTTAATTTTGACTGCACTGGGTCTTCATTGCAGTGCACAGGTGTTCTCTCGTTGTGTGGGGGCTTAGTTACCCCTTGGCATGCAGGACCTTATTTCTTCAACCAGGGACTGAATCCTCATTCCCTTCACTGGAAGGCAGATTCTTAACCATTGGACCATCAGGGAAATCCCATAAATTTTATCCTTTTGATGTTAGAATAGCTTTACTTTTTTTTTTTTTTTCTACTTTACAAGAATTCTACATGAAAGTAAGGGAAGTGGTGAGTTTTAAAACTTTAAGAAAAAAAAAGTGAGATAATTTCCTAGTCAGGAGCAAATTTGTTTATAATCAAGTTTTTACAGTAGTGAAATATGTATTAATTCATTTAGCAGCAGTTCGATCCTAAGCTCTGGCATTAGTGTTTTCTCTGGTTGGTTACAATACCTAGCAATTCACCTTAGACATTTGTGACAATCATTCTGTCAACATAAGCATAATAGTAAGAGTCAACGTGAAATTGGCACCTACTCAACACTGTCTGCCAGGCAAAACACTCGGACATTTTCAAATATTTTAACATCTGGCTCAACAACCTCAGAGGAAATATTATTCCCCGAATCTTACAGATGGGGAGACAGTCTCAGTAAGTTGAAATGATCAGCCAAAAACCACACACTCTGGGTAAGTGAGTAGCCAGCATTGATGGATTCGGATTAAGATCTAATAGAGAAGTGGAGAGACTCCTTTCAAGAGTGTCCATCCCACCAAATTTCCCACCACTCCCCCATTAGACATCAAAGTAAGTAAAACATATTTTTTCTTTCCTTTGCACATTGTAGGTACGAAGATGGATCAAGAGCCCAATGGTCAGTGTGGACAAGCATCAGAGTCCCAGCCTGAAGTACACAGGCCCCTCGGTGGTGCACACGCCACCAGGGGAACCAGACTTTGAGCCCTCCTTGTGTCAGACGTGCCTGGGAGACCATGCTTTCCAAAGAGGGGTTCTCTCTCAAGAGAAGGAGTCGTGCTCGTGGGAAACTCAATCCGGGTGTGAAGTAAGTTTGCTGTGGATCCATTCTCCTGAAAGGATTCTAGGTCTTTGTGTGTTTTTTTGTATCCGTTCCAGAGTATGCTTTGAAATTTTTTTTTTTTTTTTAATGCACATTTGCAAAGCTTCTGAGGAGAATGTAGAATTGTGGCCTGTGTTAGCTCATTGTACTATTTTTTCAAAAGACTTTACTTTTTAGAGCAATTTTCAGTTCACAGCAATACCAAGAGGAAGGTATAAAGATTTCCCATACCTTTCCTAACCCTAGACATACAGTCTCTTCCACTAGCAGCTTCCCCACCAGAGTGGAATATTTGTTACAACTGATGAACCTACATGGACACATCATCACCGAGAGTTCATAGCTTACACAAGGGTTCACTCTTGATGTTGCACATTGTATGGGTTTGAACAAATGTATAATGACGTGTATCCATCATTACAGTATCATATGGAATAGTTTCACTGCCCTAAAAACCCTCTGTGCTCCACTTAAGCATCCCTCTCTTCTCCCAACTCCCAGTTAACCATGGGTATTTTTGCTCTCTCCATTGTTTTGTCTTTCCCAGATACCATCCATTGGAATCATCCAATAGGTAGTCTTCATTTTTTATGCTATTCCACGATTGATACAGCAATGTTTTGGTCAACTAGAAGTTGCTCCTAAGTTGTTTGATCACACAGAGATCAATTCTTGTATGATGCAGGAAATATAACAGTCATCTAAAGTTTGTAACCACCACTGAAATACTTTTTGCTCAACATGATTTGACCCATAACAGAGAACTTTATCAATAAGTTTTCGTATATACTTATATTTTAATTTTTCTATACCTCTCCATGAGGTTTTTTTCAGGGGTGGAGGTAGGGGGTGGTATAATAATTTCTCTTATTCAAGAAGGCCAAATAACTGATTTATTTTGTAGTTCTAAGATTTCAAAGATTTAATATTGTATTTTTAACTTAAAACTCAATCAGTCTTATTTATTTTGACTTTTTAAACCATCAGATTATATACTTATATTATTACCAACTTACTGACATAAAAACAGTAAGAAAACAGGACACATTAATACAAAGTACAATTAATTGCAAATAATCTTCCACTATATTATTTCAAGTTAGTGCATCATAAGATGATAAATGTTAATAACTCCTCCTTCTTTTTGTTTAAAGTCAGAAATTTGCAGAGATAAAGAAATCAACTTAGCTGCTAAAGAATAAAGATAAAAAGGCTTGAATCTGAATTCCTTTTAACCCTGAGAAAGGCAGTATCTTTGAAACTGTTACCTCATGAAAAAGTAAGACCCTTCTTTTTAGAGTTTTTGGAAATATCAGATGAGATACATATATAATATTTCATAATCTATAAAGTGCCATGCAAGTAGAAATCATTATTGTTTATGTTTGCTGATGTACATGTTAGCTAAGCCTGTAAATTTGTTACACTGAATTAGACTTCCATGTATACGTTTGAAGTTTGCTAATCTACTAATTTATCACAAGGCATTAATTGTTTTCCCTCATGAAGGAAATGGCAACCCACTCTAGTATTCTTGCATAAGAAATCCCATGGACAGAGGAGCCTGGTGGGCTATAGTCCATGGGGTCGCAAAAGAATTGGACAGGACTTACCAACTAAAATAGTTTAGTTGTTTAATTAGTCACTGGTTCAACTCCATGTTAATCATAAAAAGCAATAAATAGGTTTTAAATGCAAGATTGGCAAACTTTTTCTGTAAAGATTCAGAGAGCAAATATTTTAGGCTTTGTAAGCCATACAGTCTGTCACTCTGCTTTAGCTCTGTCTTTGTAGGAAAAGCAGCCATAACTAACACACAAATGAATGGGCCTGACTGTGTTCGAATAAAACTTTTATTTACAAAAACATGTGGCTGGTCCACCAGTCATACTTTGCAGACTCTTGGACTCTTAGTGTCTAAAAAGAGTTTGCCAACTCCTTAGAGTCTAAAGAACTATTCATAACTCAAAGGCAGAGAGAGAGCTCTGCAAATCCTATATACAGCCCAAATGGCTAGTCCTAAATGTTTACTGGAGGACCTACTAAAGTGCCCAGCTGTTGGGAGTAGAGCTAAGTTAATGAATAAATGAAATTCCACTCAAGAAGAAACAATAAACAAAGAGCCGAAAGGAATTTTTATTTTACTTTATCCAGGATTATAGGTGACTCAGTCTCCAATTTGCAATAGATTATCTGGGTTTGACTCGGGCTTCCCTGGAGGCTCAGTGGTGAAGAATCTGCCTGCCAATGCAGAAGACAACAGTGGGTTCAACCCCTGAGAAGATCACCTGGAGAAAAAAATAGCAACTTACTCCAGTATTCTTGCCTGGGAAATCCCATGGGAAAAAGGAGTCTGGTGGGCTATATTGTCCATGGGGGTCACAAAAAGAGTCAAACATAACTTAGAGACTAAAGAAAAACAACCTGGTTCTGACTAGGTGGTTTTTTTTCTTAAGGTCATCACAAACCAAAGAAACACTTATATTTTGACAGTCTAAAAATGAATCTAGGTACTTCCCTGGCAGTCTGGTGGCTAAGACCACGCTTCCACTCCCAGGTCCATGGGTTCAATCCCTGCTCGGGGAACTAAGATTCTACAAAAAAATTAAAAAGGTGAAGCTATACTTTGTGTTCTTTAGGAATTAAACCATGAAATAGTTCCTTGAGAAGTCACCTCTGTCCTTTCAGGAAGTGGAGATGTGTGCTGAGGAGACAGAGAGACTGTTAGATGCAGAGGCTGGTAGTGAGTACCTCCAGTTGTCCCCAACAGCTCCTGATGTGGATTATATTAAGCAAGTCATCAATTCATCCTTCCTGCTCAATGTCCCCTCCTGTGAAAACTAAGATTATTCATGCTTGCCATCAAGACTCTTCCTAGGAGTTTTTTGGTACTTTGCAGATGAGATGGGGTTTAAAAAGTCTTCTGTAAACATAAATTTACATATAGTGTTCTGGAGTCAAGCAACCCACATTCTGCTATAGCTCTGCCCCAAGGTCAATATATGAACTTGAACATGTCACAAAAGTTCTTAAACACTGTATGATTGGCCTAACCTAATTAACTCTAAAGCCCTTTTTAGTCTGAAATCTTGTGGTTGGAATTTGATGACCTATAAATGAGAAAAAACAATATTTGATGTATAAGGATTGAGAACACGTGTACATCCGCGGTGGATTCATGTTGATGTATGGCAAAACCAATATAGTATTGTAAAGTAAAATAAAGTAAAAAAAAAGAAAGAAAACACGCTATATACAAAAAAAAAAAGAGCATCTGTGAATCCTTCATATGTTATTTGATGCTTATAAATGGAGCATAGCCTTTAAATATTGTGAATCACTATATGGTAAACTTGTAACTTAATATTGCATAGCAATTATACATTTTGAAGAAATTTTAGATAAAAAACAAAACACTGTAAAAAAAAGATAAAGCATAGAAAATGAGGTGAGAAGATTTCAAATAAACAAGAAAGCTAACAAAGCACAAGTCTTTTATGAATAATTGTGAGGTTTTTTTTTCTGACTTTAAAAATAGTACAGTCTAAATGTTACCTTTAATGGCCAAAATATCACTAAAATATATACTGCTGTTAGTTTGTGCCAGGTCTTGCCAGTTGTCTAGTTAAAGATGAAAGATGAAAGTGAAGTCACTCAGTCATGTCCAGCTCTTAGCGACCCCATGGACTGAAGCCTACGAGGCTCCTCTGCTCATGGGATTTTCCAGGCAAGAGTACTGGAGTGGGGTGCCATTGCCTTCTCCCTTTAAATGTGTCTCTTCCGTGGAAGAAACTGGGATATACGTACTGCCAGTAAATCACTCAGAAAAACAGTACCGTGATGGTACTAGTAGTGCTGTCTAAAAATGGACTGTTTATTGAGCAGACCTTTCTGGGAACGAGATGGGAAAAGGAAAACATAGAGCTGTGTATGCTGTAACTGAATATGCATGCCAGAGGAACTAAAGTTGAAGTCAACTTTTAATTCTTAAAGAGATGGAAACCATACTAGGTTTTCAATGGGTGCGTGCTGAATAAGCATATTCATAAATTCTATTCCGCACCTCCTCTCTCACAGCACCTCCAATATCCAGATCATCCTAGCTGGAAGACAAGAAAGGAGTGTTTTGGTTTAGTTTTTCTTTTAAATTTATTTTTATTTATTTACTTCTTTGGCTATGATGCATCTTGGTTGTGGCATGTGGGATCTTCAGTCTTCACTGCAGCATGTGGGATCTAGTTCCCCAACCAAGGATTGAGCCTGGACTTCCTGCATGGTGAGCTTAGAGTCCTAGCCACTGGGCAACCAGGAAGTCCCCAAAAAGAAGTGTTTTGGAGCGGCAGAGGGGAAGGAAATCTGGTATGAGGGAAAGCATAGGATTGGATCAAGATGGCAGCCTGAACATTTAATGTCATCTCTTCCTCCCTTAAATGACAGAAAACACGCACACACACACACATTTTAATTTATAATAGTGCTAGAAAACAAGGAATGCCATTGTATGGATAAGAATCTCTGAAAAACAGAAGGCAGGTAGGATTGATGAGAAAGAGGTTGATGAGAAACTACAGTCCAAAAGGATCACATCAAAGACATATCTAACAGATTGGAATATTGTAAGCTTTTGTATTCAAAAGAATTACAGTATGCTGAAAAAAGATGATGATCCACACAAGACGTAATAAATGGAAAGCAGGGTTTCCCTCATAGCTCAGTCAGTAAAGAATCTGCCTGCAATGCAGGAGAGCTGGGTTCAATTCCTGGGTCGGGAAGATCCCCTAGAGAAGGAAATGGCAATCCACTCCAATATTCTTGCCTGGAGAATCCCATAGTCAGAGAAGCCTGGCAGGCTACAGTCCATGGGGTTGCAAGAGTTGGACACAACTTAGCGACTATACCACCACCACAGTGTTAACAATATTAATATCAGAAAAAAATACAATGTAAGGCAAAAACATTTTGAAAGGAACAAAGAGGAATATTTCACATTGATGAAAGATAGCTATTAAGAAAACATTCACCAACCTTTATGCACTTAGTAACATAACATGGAAATATTTAAAGCAACAAATAATAGAAAAATTCATGTCATAGAAGAATATTTTTGTCATACTTCTCCCAGGAATTGCCAGTTCAAGAAGACTGATAATATGTGAGGATAGAGGACTTTAATACAACAATTAACCATATCTGATTTATGCTGAGATTAGTATCCAGTAAAGAATATACTTTATTTTAAGCATATATGAAACAGTTACAAAAACTGACCAAGAATTAGATCACCAAGCATAAAAGCAGAAATCACACAGGTCTTACTGGCTAATTACAATTTGATAAAATTAGAAACTGAAAACAATATGAGAGTCACACTACCATTCTCAGCCAACTACCCACCTGGAATTCACAAACATTCTTCCTATAACTCTGGACTTACAGTGGAAATAAAAAAAGAAAACTAAAACTAAAAACTATTTTCAGCGCCTACAGTTCCACAGGGAAATGCAAATTGAAACAATGAAATCCATTTGTTTTTAATCCATCAGATTGTCAAAGGTTGAAAAATTGATAATGTCATGGTAAAAGTATAGGCCAAAACACTAGTAGTGGAAGGATATTTTAGCAATGCTCCTCTGTTATAATTTTTTAAATCTTGTGCCTTTTAACTTAGCAAATCTATATCTCTACCATTACCTTAGATATGTACTTATTTGTGCTGATAGTGGGGACAGACATAGTGATATCCAGTTAGAAAAGCAAAGTAAAGGTGAATATAGCATCATCACATTTTTTAAAATTTATCATTTCTCTCTTCATGTCTGTGTATGTGTACGTGAGTCTATGAGTGTATGAGTGTGTCTATGTAAATGCAAACAAAATGATCTGGAAGTATATATATCAAACTGAAATGGTGATTACAACTCTCCTGGGATTCAAATGGAGAGATGAGATGGGGGAAAGTAATCAAGGAGTTTAGCTTTGTCAATATTGGTTGAACCTCTCAAGATCATATTAGTGTATTACTTGTGAGTTTGGAGAACGTTATGCTCATTAGAAAACTCATTTGTAGAGAGGAAGTTGCATTGGTTGAAAGTCAAGCACCATCACAAAGATGGTTTCACACCATGAGATCATTCCATCACTGCACCACAAAGAAAGGCATTGGAGGAAAATGAAAACATCCAATGTTTGTGCTCCCACAATGGTTTGCTTATCCTTCTGTCTGTCAATCATCTTCCCCCTGCCCTTTGTGACGTTTGCTAGTGTGTACATCCATTCATTCTCTCAGCTCCCCACAATTTTTAAAGCTTACATGTTAATTTTCCTGTCTCCTCTCTGGGTCTTACCTTCATACTCAAAGTTAATGTGCTCTCTCTCTCTTTTTTTTTTCCTCTTTGCCTTTATTAGCTGAAATGGAAATTTTGTTCATGGAATTTTTTTATCATGAGAAGGAGAGACTAAGAAACCGTAGTCCATGCTGGTTATAAATCACTTACGTTCCAGAGACGCTGCATGCCAAGGGCTCATGACTGATTCTCATTAACTTCGCCCTCTCATATGGGATAGATTTGGCTGAGTGAGGATTTTGTTAGACTTCTCTGTCTTTCGATTGAAGATAGCTCTAAAGATGCTTAGTCAGCGGCCAACAACTGAATCCAGGGCGCTATGCACAGGTTTTCAGACCCAGTGAAGTCAGTTCCCTGGAAAGAGCTGCCAACTTGGAGAAATTATTAACCACATTACTAACCCAAGAATTAACGTTGAGCTTTTGACATGATTAAATATAAAGTCGCTGCCTCTTCTTCTTCCTCAGCAAATCATCACAGACAATAGAAGGCATTTTTAATTAAGCCAACTTGACACAGTTCTGGGAGGGCATCTGCCTCATGTGGTTTTTCAGTGTCTGGGTTGCCTTCTCTCCATCTGTTAGGCTATTGTGGCTCAGGGAGGTACACCATTACCTTTATATTTCTTCTCAAAACGATTGAGCTGTTCCTTTGAAGCTCAGGAAGTTTGGTAGTAAAATGATCAGCTGAGGAATAGTTTCCATACTGATTTACTTTCACATGGTCTTGAGTTTTTCTGATCTTTCTTAAGAAAAGGCTATAAACGATAGACTTGATTCAGCCAGATGGCTTTATAGATTTTTGGTTTCTTTCAAGTTAAATAATAAAAATGGATTTTTGTGAAGGCTTATAGGCAATAAAGTAATAGTCCTTCCAATGGCCCTCTTCCCCATTTTTCTGCTCTTAGCATGACTGATCATGGTCTCTGGGGTTCGGGGAGGGGAGGGCGTGGTGTCTGGCGATTTCTGAGCTTATCACACATAGTAGTCTTTTTCTGCACCAAATTTTAAGCCATGTCATCTTTGAGAAGATATTTATCACAAATAGCAAAAGATTAGACTAGGGCAGGAACAAGAAAATGCCCTAGGATGTGATGGAGTGGGTGGCGCTCTGTCTAGAACCAAAGAAGCTGAGTTCTTCATGCAGCTCTACCACTGACAGATCACATGACCATTCACATGCAACTTGATCTCCAAACTCACCTACAAACCCTGAAGAATAAAACAATGCTGCCCACTTCACCTAGCTGATAAGAGGATGGGAACCAAATGAGAGAGTCTGTGCAGAAACTCCTTAAAAAAAAAACAACCCTCCATAAATAGCACTTGAGACGTTGTTGTTGTTTAGTCGCTTAGTTGTGTCTGACTGTTTGCGACTCCAGGGACTATAGCCCTCCAGGCTCCTCTATCCATGGGATTTCCTGGACAAGAATACTGGAATGAGTTTCCATTTTTTTCTCCAGAGGATCTTCCTGATGCAGAGATCCAACCCATGTCTTCTGCATTAGCAGGCAGGTTCTTTACCACTGAGTCACCTAGGAAGCCCCAGTTGAAATATTGATATTATTAGTTGACAAATACACTTAAGGATAATAAAAGCTAAAAAGACTTTAAAACAAGTATATCAGTCTTTTTCTTTTTTTTAGATATTTATTTATTTGTCTGTGCTGGGCCTTAGTTGTGGTGCTCAGGATCTTTAGTTGCTGCATGTGGGATCTAGTTCCTGACCAGGGATTGAACCTGCATTGGGAGCTCAGAGTCTTAGCCACTGGACCTCCAGCTGGTAAGTCACTTCAGTCGTGTCCGACTCTGTGAGACCCCAGAGACGGCAGCCCACCAGGCTCCCCCGTCCCTGGGATTCTCCAGGCAAGAACACTGGAGTGGGTTGCCATTTCCTTCTCCAGTGCGTGAAAGTGAAATCTCACAGTCGTGTCCGACTCCTAGCGACCCCATGGACCACAGCCTTCCAGGCTCCTCCATCCATGGGATTTGCCAGGCAAGAGTACTGGAGTGGGTTGCCATTGCCTTCTCCAAGGGAAGTCCCAAAATCAGTGTTAAGCAAAATGCTCACACATTTTCAAACTTTCCTAATAATAATAATAATCATAACAACAACAACAAAGACTGCTACCCGGAAAATAATATGTCTTAGGAAACACTGAAAATGACTTAGTTACCCTCTTGGGAAACTCCTATGAAAACTCCTATGATCACTATTGTCAATATTCATCTGAATATTATTGTTCTAAGACTGAGGCAGAATTGGAAAAAATAATTAGTTTTCGTTCCCCCTAAAATTGGAGTTTGTTTTTTCCTAGAAAAGCAACTTAAAAAAAAAAAAGACCTATTTCAGGCACCAGTATATAAAACAGGAGAAACTCTGCTGGTTTCTTTTGACAGGTTTTGGTGGGGTTTTTTTTCCCCTTTGTTCTACAGTACTTTGGAATATCCCAAGTAACTTACAATTCAAGCATTTCTCTTTGGCTAAGAACCAGAGGAAAGATTGCCTTGCTATCCTCGCTAAGAGTCACTACTTAGCTGAAATTTCCATTTTTAGATTTTAAATTTCTTTTACTATAAATCTATCTCTTTTCTGACTTTTCCCCGTGATTTTCAAAAATTAGTTAAGAATTATCATAGTAACAATATTGGGAGATGGTGATAGACAGGGAGGCCTGGTGTGCTGCAATTCATGAGGTCGCAAAGAGTCAGACACGACTGAGTGACTGAACTGAACGGAACAGAACAATATTGAGATATTTAAACATAATTCTAATTACTTTACATGTGCCAACTCTTTTTTATTATTTTTCTGTGTTCTCTTTCAGTTTTCCTCCTTGGGTACCTGGTTTACCCATGATTGTTATCATAGTGTATGTATAATAGTAAAGCTGACTTTATTCTACCTAACCTTTACTGAAAACATTTTTATGTTTTAACATAAATTTAATAATTATTATGGTTAATATTGCATCAAATTGATATCATTTAATGTAACCATAGACCTACCCTTAGGCCTTTCATTTTCTTTTTTTTTTTTTTCTGTTTTTGATAAGCCTGCAAATGTTTTTCCCCTGTCAATCTGAATGACGTTAGAATAAATTGGACCTTAGTATAAATCCAAAGCAATGGAGGAGAGTTTAAAGATGATTGTGGTTCTTGGCAAAATACTTTCATGACCAATTTAGAAAAGGTCAAATAAAAATGCCACCAACATTATATGAATAAACCTGCTCCACAAGGGCTTTACTTCTGAAGGTAGTGACATGTTTTAATTTTTGTTCATTTAATGAAATGACACTTCAGTGATGTGATACGAATTTCTTTCATTACCAAAAAATTTAAGGACTTTTTCTAATTTTTTAATTCATTACTTGTAAGTCTTCATGGGAACTGTTTTGTTCTATCTTTGCCTCTTTATCTGTCAGAATTCTGCATTTATTTTTGTTAATTTAAATGAATTATTTCTACGTAGTTTGACATTCTCCTTCAACTTCTTCCAAGTCTATCTGTGGCAGATTTTTCCCCGCACTCTAAGAATTGGTTATTATAGGCACAAAAATGAGACAGGCTTGGTTTTTGTACTATTAGAGAGGCGGTATCTACTTTTTGTTGTTGTTTAGTCATCATACAGACTCTTGTGACCCCGTAGACTATAGCTTGCCAGGCTCTTCTGTCCATGGGCTTTCCCAGACAAGAATACTGGAGTGGTTAGCCTCCCTCTCTAAGGGATCTTCCTAATCCAGGAATTGAACTCACATCTCTGGTATTGGCAGGCGGATTCTTTATCTCTCAGCCACCAGGGAAGCCCAATATCTATGTTAGCCTAAAGCTAAAATAAGCACACTCTCCTCCATTCAAAAAGGTACAGATCAAGGCCCTGTTGCCAACAGAAGGGCAGCACACGAAAGACTGCCAGGTCCTGGGTGATTATGGCTTCCCATCTGTGCCACGTGCGCCCTTTATGTCTGGCTAGACAGCCTGATGACCAGGACACTGGTTTCTCCTCTTCCAAGAATACTTCTGTGTTTCCAGTTTACGTTTCCAGGGCTCTTAGAGCCAGGAGGCCACCTTCATCCAACTCAGTGATTCCAGAGGCGAGGGCCGGGAATCTGTGGGTGGTGGGGGTGGGAGTGGGNAGAATCTGAAAAAGAATATATATATGTTTTGGCTTCCATGACAGCTCAGTTGGTAAAGAATCTACCTACCATGCAGGAGACCCAGATTCAATTGCTGGATCGGGACGATCTCCTGGAAAAGGACATGGCGACCTACTCCAGTCATCTTGCTTGGGACATCCCACTAGCAGAGACGTCTGGCAGGCTATAGTCCATGGAGTCACAAGAGTCGGACATGACTTTGTGACTAAACCACCATATATATATATATATACACATAAAGTGATTCAGTTTATACATAAGCTATACACCTGAAACTAACACAACATCGTAAATCATCTACACTTCAGTTAAAAAATGAAACCCAGGCAGATGGGACAAGTTACCAAAAGCCTGGAAAACTCAAGTGGCATAGTAAATTTGGAGCAAGGAAAATGAAGCTGAACTGGGACACAAAGAGTTCATATCATTATGGCTTTACACAAGTCATTTTAAATAATTTATGACTATTCTCAGGAAACAAAGGTCCACTGAAATATTTCCATTATAACAGTGTTATCATAAAGCATAAAGAATGGATAGGAGAGAATCAAATTCCAGAAATTCTTCCATGGAAGATTTATGGTTTTGGATTAAGGTTTATGGCTCTGACCCTGTTGTGGATAAATATGCTTGAGAATTAATACAATAAGCTTGATTCTTGTTTTGCAAAGAAAAACAAGGATTCCAGATTTGGAAAAGGGTAACATTAACCAAATTACTAAAAATTTCCTCATTATTAAAATAGGGAGGAGGATAAAAAAGAAGAGTCTGAAACCATGAATGAACTTTGTCATTTGCAGAGTTTATCGTTATTTAGTGACTGAAAAGGAAAGATAAAATGAAGATGTGCAAGAATTGAAAGTTTCAAAGTTTGGTAGCTGGAGGGAGTGAAGACAGAAAACAAGAGAGGGAATACATAATGATCCCAAGCTCTAAGCCGTTTTGTGTTTGACTTGAGGAACCTAACTGTGTCTTGCAGAGGCAGAGCCTACTTGGACCAGATTTAGGGAGTTCTCTCTGTTGGGAGTGATTATAAGTAAAAAGCTCTAAAAGGCCAAGGAAAGTGGATGTTTTTAAAATGCCTCTGCACCAGCGTCATCAGTCTTTGTATGGGAAGATGACACCACTGACCTTGTATCAATGGTGAGCATGGTTCCTAGCATTAAAGACTGGATTTGTCTGGATCTGTTCATACTCTCTTGCCTAATCTCACAGAAGACTGATAGAATAAATTTTCAGTAGACTTGGAGGGTTAATCTGACTGACGTTCTCTGGGCTTAAACAAGAGCCATGGTCTTATAGCACAATGCTCTAATCAGCTACACTAATCAGATCCATGGTTTGCGATACACACGAAGGGAAAGAAAATAATAGCATTTGAAGAAGTGGGGGCTTTATAGTGATTTTTTAGCCACTGAAGAATGCAAAAGTTCCAATTTTCTTCATAATTGAAATCATAACAGCTGTGGGAACTTGGCTATTTATCAAAGATGCAAGGAGGAGTCATAAGGCTTTGTTTCATGGATTAAGCCTAAAAGCTGTATGTACTTTCATGAAGTCTCATAATGGATTGGTAATGGTTATTATGAAGGATAATATTTATTTCAACAAGTCGGAAATACCAAGTACAAAAGATGTTTAAAGCACAAACAGCATAGACTGCTTCACAAATGCACAGGCTGAAATTATCTATAATTTCAGTGAATGGCGTGAATTGTATGACATAAAGTTGGCTCTGGCTTTCATTTTCATGGTAAGGACAGCTTGTAAATCAGTGGCATGACTCATGGGTCTCGGGGATGGTGCATCAACCCAGCACCTGCTTTCCCAATCAGTCAAGTTACACTCAGATCAAAACACAAATAACCATATTCTTATTAACCTTAGCCACCAAAATTAATCTTTCAGGTTGAGAGGATGTGCACGTTTAAGCTCAGAGGGTTCATTTCCTGCTGGTGGCATATACCATGCACTTAATTCATTAAAAAAAAAAAAGTGCTATTATTTTTTTTTCTGTAGAGCACCACAGGGGTGACTGCCATTCTGGATTCTGTGTTTGTGGATTTGTGTGGGCCATATATAGATACATTTTACAAAAGACCACAGCACATGTGACTTTGAACTGAGGCCGTGTGACAAGCAGCAGCATGCCACCCTCGCCTCACTTTGGGGAAGTGCAGGCTTCACAATTACCACACAGGATGTCTCATCAAAGATGGATTTTCCCACCCCTCTCGGAGGGAACACGTTGCTTCCTTCCTCTTCTTCAATTCTACAGTACAAAAATGTTCTCAAAACAGTTAGTGACTTTCCCTGTCATGAGTGACAGGGAAGGGGATGGGGTCAGGCGGTGAGGGTAGGGAATGAGGGGTGGGTGTCTGAGGGTTACTGTGTAGAAAAAGCAGTGAGAACAAGACCTCTTAAGCACTCTGTTCAGCCCACCATGTCTCTGGGCATCCTACTTGATAGCGACAGATATTTAAAAAAGAAAAAAAATTATCACCAGCTCACGTTTGTAACCAGCACGGTTTTATTGTCAGATCTCAGTTCAAAGCCCAGTGCTGACACTTACCCAGCTGTATTCTTGAGCTTCCTCATCTATAATATGGATAATAATACAAACTGAGCAGGGTTGCTGTACAGTTTCAACAAGAGAATGTATGGACATGGATTCCGTTTCTCTGCTTCCATTCTCCCTCAAACCCCTTCCTAGTTTTCCAAGTCTAAAAGAAATTAAACAGGTCTAATAGAGAATAACCATATGGTGATTCTGAATTATGTGTCATGAGCCCAATGTGCTATATCTCTTTACTTTGTAATTTGGGTGCATAGGCTACTACACTTATTAATCAAAGGCTATGACTTATGTCTTTTTGTTCAGTAAAAAGAGAATTAAAAGAGGAAGTAAAGCTTGCAGAACAGCTACATTATTGAACAATCTTGTGTCCATGTTACTTTTCTAAAACAAGTGATCTTTTGACTAGTCAAGGTATTCTGTCACCTTATTTCTAGTCTCATTTCCAAATTTCTTGAATGGAACTGGTGGGAAAACTGGAGGAAAGATCATCAAGGTTGCTTTTCTTTAGGGCAAAATTTTTAGTATTCTCACCCCGGATTCTGAAGCCTGTGTGCTATGCTTAGTTGTGTCCAACTCTTTGCAACCCCATGGACTGTAGCCACCAGGCTCCTCTGTTCATGGCGATTCTCCAGGCAAGAATACTGGAGTGGGTTGCCATGCCCTCTTCCAGGGGATCTTCCCAACCCAGGGATCGAACCCAGGCCTCCCTCATTGCAGACAGATGCTTTACCATCTGAGCAACCAGGGAAGCCCATAGACACTGGAGTGGGTAGTGTATCCCTTTTTCAGGCAATCTTCCCAACCCAGGAATCGAATCGGGGTCTCCTGTATTGCAGGCAGTTCTTTACCAGTTGAGCTACCTAGCCCAGTTCTGAAGGCTGGGTCTCTCCTAAATACCTATGATGGACAAAGCTACACAGATTATTTGTTCAACCCACAATGTGACCTGAAATATTCTCACAGAAAAATAATTTCACTGACAGTTTTTTCCCATTGAATTGCAGCTCCTTCCAGAAAGTCAGATTTTTTACATAATCTCAAAACCATCTCAAGCAGGTGTGTCTTTAATTCTAGGAAATAAATAGTGCCTGGAAGACTAAACTATTAGGACCTAAAATATGAATAAAACCACAGCTCCTAGAGTTTTTAGATTGTTCTTTAGAGTTTTCTCGCATTCAGTTTTAACCTTATCAAGACAATTTTTCTTTGTGCATAAAGGCACAAATGCAATAGAATGTTTAAAACATAAATAATAATTATCTACAAATTAATAAGGAACATCCTAAGCTCTCTGAGAAACAGACAGTAGAATTCCTTTGTGCAGGGTTAATGAATAGCATAGATTAGAAAACCACCAGCAATTTAATTTCTTCAGGTTAAAACTGTAAATTAGAATGAAAATAACAAGACCATAAGTTGGTATATAATGAATTGCCCCAATTATACTTTTGTAATGTACTTTTAATTTGCCTCCATTCAGGCAATTTAGAACTAAAACTTAATCATGTTAAAGATGGCATATATTCTTTATTATTCTCATAGTCATCCATTATTATTGATTCTACATTTCTTATACCAGAAGGCAAAAGCTAAATAGGAAAACGTATCAATAACAACACTTAAGTATTTTTTTATCTGGAAGGTTTGAGAATCTTTTCAAGGATTTTTATCACTAGTTGGAATTCAGACTGTCACTATATAATCTAGTTTATACCCAAGGACAGGTTACTATTTTGAAAACAAAAAATTCTAAATGTTGGAAGAGCTATAAAGCTACGCTGGATAAATTTCACATATTCAAAATAGCTCCACCACTGGCCCAGGCCACCTATCTGCCTCACTTTTATCCCTGATTTCAAAGTTCCATTTCAACACTGAGTCGAAGAGACATCTGTTAATAGATCAGCAATCCATCTGCCTGCCCTCACATTCCTCTCACTGCTCTCCTCCTTCAGCTCAGTGGTGCCTGAGTCCCAGGATCACAGCAAACACTCCAGCCCTCTCAACCCTGTCTCAGTTTTCATCCCACTCATCTCTGGTCTGTTGTTTCTCTCACTCAGCAACACCATCAACCTCCATCACTTTCCTTTTCTTCAGCATCCTCTGGGACTGTTGTCAGTAAAGGCCATCATATCATCAATCAACTTTTCCTCAAAACCCTCGCTCCATGTTCTTACTTTGTTATGCAAGATGGCAATATGTGCCATGTACTAAATAGGGTTTGTTGCCAATCGTGCTTTGAAAAAGCCAGGTTAGATTTCTCATCAGCTCCATCTGGACAGTGTGCTCTGTGAATCCCCAAGACAGAATAGCCTGAGTATTATCTGGATTCACTGGACCCAAAAATCTCCTATAAAGAGACATCCTTAGGAGAGTGCTGCCTTAATGGTGGCTTGGCTTTTTACTGGAGATGACACAGCTTCTTCCACACTCTTGAGCAGAACTGGCCTCTTGTCCAGCTTTTTCTGCCCAGAGGCCAAGAACTGGACAGGTGCTCTCTAACAAAACCTCTGAGAAACTTCACCACCTTTACTCAGCCACAGCCTTATTGTCTTCATCTATTAACCTCTAGGACAATTCTTCCTATTCCTTAATCACTTTGGTGGCTGATTAATAATTTTCTTCTCTACTCTTTCACAAGCAATCATTCTGTGCAAATTCAATATTTGCTCTATGATTCCACTAATACTAACAATTCAGATCAGTTCCCTTCCTCCCATTCCCACTATTGCTTAGTCATGCCTGATTTTTGCAACCCCATGGACTGTAGCCTTCCAGGCTCCTCTGTCCATGGAATTCTCCAGGTAAGAATATTGGAGTGGGTTGCCATTCCCTTCTCCAAAAATAACAATGGTAGTAGTTATAATCACTGATATATTATTTTTAAATGTCTTCTGGTCACCAATGAGAATGTTTAACACCTGACATGTATTATGTTATTTAATGTCCACAAGCATTGTGAGTAAAAGACATGCCATTGCTTCCAGTTTACTGATGAAGATAACAACAGTATTGAACAAGTCCAAGTTTACACAGAACATTAAGTAGCAGAACCAGGATTCCGAGCCATATTAGCGGATCCACAAGGTTCTCCCTGCTTTATAGCTATTCGAATTCTTTCATCAGAACTCTGTACCTCCACTTCACATCACCAACAGGCATGGACATTTGCTGCATCTTATGATTATCCTATACTGTTTCTTCTCCAAGCAGTTCTCTCTTGACTAAGACTTTCTGTACCTTCCCCCATCTCCTCTCTCATTTTTTTTTTTTTTTTTGGCCATTCTGGGTCTACATTGTGGCACACAGGCTTTCTCTAGTTTGGTGCTCAGGTCCAGTAGTTGGTGCCATGCAGGCTTAGTTGCTCCATCTCATATGGGATCTTAGTTCCCCGACCAGGGATCGAATCCATGTACGCTGCATTGGGAGGCAAATTCTTAACCACTGGACTGCCAGGGAAGCCCTTCCTCCCTCAGTTTCACTGACTGTCCTTCTCCTCATCATGCCCTCCAGTCATTTCTCTTATACCCTCAATCTTCATCACAGAGATCTCATTTTTATTTGCTGAAATGGCAGGTCCTCTCTCTAACTACCTACCAGAGATTCCCACAGTGTGTTTGATGTGAGGTGGACCCAACAAGCGAGGCATGATTTGTAGACAATTTAGAGCAAAGATAACATGGCAAGACTATAAAACACATTTATCACCATCTGAGAGGTCATCTTTGAGTATCACCTTCTCCCCCAGTGATCTGGTGCCACTAGGGACCAAGCTCTCCCAGAACCAGTTTCACATGCTTGCTGTCATCCCTTACTTCTCCATAGCCCCTTCTCTCTGGGCCCAGAGTATAGCCTTTAAAATCACAAACTTTGGGGATGTTGAGATTAGACGGGACCATAAAATTCATGCAGCCCAAACCCTTCATTTTACAGATAAAGAATGGAGGCCTGAAGAAGCCCACAAACTGATATTATCGAAAAGAAATTGCAGAAAGATTAGATAAAGGTAACAGAATGTGCTGATGTCCTTTAAAAAAAGAGATTTGCTTCCCCATTACATCCCTATTTTTTATCTGCCATGCTGTTGTGGTTTTAGATCTAAGTCTGTTACGAAACCCCCACCCCACCCCCCCGTGCACATATATTTCTCTTGCTCACTCACTGGTTGAGAAGCTTATATGTAATCAGAGGAAGAAGGGCCCACTGCTTTTTACAGCAGCACAATGAGGCTCTTTCTGTTGGGTGGGACACTCAGTCTAGATTTCCTTTGCACCAGATGGCTGTCCCCTAGAGGCTCCAGAGCTCCTGGGATCATTAGGATTCCAGATGTGCTTGCTACTGCTGATCTGGGGTAATGTAATGCCAGTTCTGTTCTTGCCAAGTATCTTTTCAGCTGTTAGACTATATTCAGATATATTGTTTGGCATTCTCTTAATAGATATGATAATCTTCATTTTCTGTTTTGATCTTCAAAATAGGCATTATTTAGTATTTAAATATATTTAGAGTTTAAGTAGTTAACAAACACTGCTGTATGAATAGCGTGTTCTAGAAATGTATTAATGAATATCTGAGACAATCTGATTCCCAGAGTTCCAAGGTGTCTCCTTTCTTAACACGTCGAACTTGTTCTGAATTCAATTATACTCTTTGCAATTTGCAAAATAATTCATTTTGCATGTTCGTCAGTAGGATGTACTTCTACATTAGGGGAAAAAGTTTTTACTTTAATGTGCTGCAGATTGAAAACCCTTATTAAGGCTGGTCTGCCTTATTTCCCAGTTGTACTAATTAAAAATACTAATTATTTCCATGCTAGTATCTCAAGACCATCTTGTGATGCATGAAAGTTTTGAGGGTATTAAAAAAAAAAAAAGTGACTGACTTTGGGAATCATATGAGAGAATTGATACTCTTTAGTCTCAATTAAAAAAATGTTTCATGTCAGTCCATTTGACTTTCGTTCTTACTTCTTGGGTTTCAGGTCTGTTCTGGATTTCTGCCATGTGCCATGTGGGAAGTAGTTGCCAGAATTCTTTTTCTTTATATAGCAGTTAGTGTAATTAATGCTGAAAGGAGACTCACCTCTCTCCTGAAGCTAATAGGCTTTTGAAAAGCAGTTTTCATACCGAATTCTTTTCATTTATGAAGGAGTTAAACCAGATTTTCAGGATCCTTCTTACATCTAAAGTCAATGATTCTCTTAGACCTTAGGGTCATTTTTCTAATTCTTAAATCAACCCATTTGTTACTCTCATGAGAAATAATCCAGGTGTACTTAGGCAGGAAGTCAGTTATTTACTTTTCTATGCAAAAGGTGGGAGAATGGAAGAAAGATTATCTTTCCAGCTGGAAGGCAATCCTTTCCCAGAGATATATATAATCTCTTTAAAAATTTTTTTTTAGATTCCAGAACAATTATACTCTAAATAATTATTAAGTCACATAAGCTGAGGGAGCCTTCATATTGGGGGGTAAGGTTTCTATTTGCACATTGACAGGTACAAAGTTTTGTGAGTTATGTGAATTCTCTATAATATGTGCTATATGTGTGGTAAGTCACTCAGTCGTGTACAGCTCTTTGTGACCCTATCAACTATAACTCGCCAAGCTCCTCTGTCCATGGGATTCTCTAGGCAAGAATACTGGAGTGGGTTGTCATGCTTTCCTTCAGGGGATCTTCCTGACTCAGGGATCAAACCCGTGTTTTCTGTGTCTCCTGCATTGGCAGGAGGGTTCTTTATCACCAGGGCCACCTGAAAAGCCCCTTATCTAAGTATACTATTCTCAATGGCAAGTTTATTCTATTTTAAATTCTCTGGGTTTGCAAACATGTTAACTTATTTGCTCCCTTCAGTTTACCTTTGCTTGAGAAAAGAGAATATTTGGGAGCAAGCTGTTTCAGTAGATTCAGACCAGACAAGCAGACATAAAGTAAAACCTTTCTAAGAAGTGAGTGCATGGATACCTGGAATTGAGTTTATTTAATAAAAATAAGGCCAATGAAAATGAATCTTGTGAGTGGAATGTATTCACTCAACAGTGATTTTATTTATAAATAATACAGCAGCATTAGAGATGCTTGCTGTGGGTGCTTTGTTGTTCAACTGCAATAATATAAGAGGTATAGGTAAAAAAAAACAATAGCAGTGGCTTCTGCCTAAATCCCATTAGCATTTGGGAGTTAATATCCTCCTAATTTTTAAGGAGAAAACTGGAACTCAAAAGGTAGCAGACCATTTCATTCTGCAGTTAGTATAATTAATCTCAAAAACCTTTAACATTCACTAGTTACAATATACTATTTCGGATATTTGAGTTGCTGGCAAGCTACTGCAGAATAGTCATTTCTTAATGATTTTTTAAAAATGACTTATCTAGGGCTATTGATAGAAACAGCTAACTCTGGGGATGAAGCATAGAAGCTATTATAGGAAGAGAAAATACCCAATCGCATGTAAAATATGTTGGAACTGAGTCATATGTAAAATTTTTTTTTAACTTCTTTCACTCTTAAATTCTAGTTCCTGGAATCCTCTCTTCACAACTGACTTGCAATTTATTTTGGAACAAAACTGCCAGTACTACAACCTTTTCACTATACACACATTAGAGTTCACACAGAATGTCAGACTAATGAGATCATCAGCTAAGACTGACTAAGGAGCCTTTCATATATGTAGGCCTGCGTTACCATGGAACATCTGACCTCCAAGCCCAAGCTGACCTAAACTTTCTGTGTTTTTGTTTTTAATTTTACATTGTTAGAATTTTATTTATTTATTTAGTGGCCATGCACTGTGGCATGTGCGATCCTATTTCCTCCCCGTGCAGAGGAAGCACAGAGTCTTAACCACTGGACTACCAGAGAAGGCCAACTCTGTTTTGAAATGAAGCTTCGTCATGGTTTGTTTGGAAAAATGAGTTGATTAGAAGTACTGAGCTCATAATTTAGGTGAAACACTTGATCTTCTACTCTATTTACAATAGTTATTGTTTTCTACTTCCTTCTTGTCAAAATCTTTCTAAACCTTTTGATAATGAATTTCATGATTTTTAAGTAATCCCTTTTCTTTTTTCTAAAAGGAGTTTGAAGTTACATTTTCATCCTTACCTTAATTGTTTTCTTTCTTCTCTTTGGTTTACTGTGTTCAGCTAATATGGCTTCAGAGTGTACAATAACTCCCTGGCTTGAAGAAGATTCTCTTCAGGGACTAGAATCTTTGTCCTAGAAGGGATGTGAGTATGTCCCTTCCCTTCAGAAAGAGCCAGCCAAAGAAGATACCACACAATAATTGTTTTTATGGCTCTACAGAAGATTGCCCAACCTCAACCTGTGTCCCATTTTAACATAGAAATACTCTTACTCTGTTTCAGTTCAGTTCAGTTGTTCAGTCATGTCAGATTCTTTGCGACCCCATGACTGCAGCGCAACAGGCTTCCCTGTCCATCACCAACTCCCAGAGCTTGCTCAAGCTCATGTCCATCCAGTCAGTGATACCATCCAACCATCTCTTTCTCTGTCGTCCCCTTCTCCTCCTGCCTTCAATCTTTCCCAGCATCAGGGTCTTTTCCAGTGAGTCAGCTCTTCACATCAGGCGGCAGAAGCATTGGAACTTCAGCTTCAGCATCAGTCCTTCCAATGAATAGTCAGGACTGATCTCCTTTAGGATGGACTGGTTGGATCTCCTTGCAGTCCGAGGGACTCTCAAGAGTCTTCTCCAACACCACAGTTCAAAAACATCAATTCTTTAGTGCTCAGTTTTCTTAATAGTCCGACTCTCACATCCATACATGACTACTGGAAAAACCATAGCTTTGACTAGATGGATCTTTGTCTTCCCAACCAAAGAATCGAACCCAGATCTCCCACATTGCAGGCAGGTTTTTTACCATCTGAGCCACCAGGGAAGGCCTTACTCTGTTTAACCAAAGCCTTTATACTTCAAACCCTGCCTGTTTACTCTTGTTTTATGCATAGGCAGATAGCCCACCACCTCTTAATAAAAAAGCTCTCCATACACCAAAAAATGTGTTCAATTATCATCTGACTTCTCTTCAAGAAAGTGAGTAACAGTCCTGTTTGCTTGAATCATCTTGCTTTCTTCCAGGTTGTCTTTTACCTAATTTCTAAGTTCTCCAATTAAGTCTCCAAACACGGGTTCCAGGAGTTCATGCTTTCAGGGTTAGGTTAAGATCATCTATGACTCCTTCACATCATACTCTCATTTTACATTTACTTACTTTTATATTGGTCTTTTTAAATGTCTTATTATAAAAAACATGATTTTTGAATCTAGATTCAGATTTGTTTTGAATGCAACTGATTGGTTTCAAGTATGGGTGTCTAATGCAACGTAACAATACATAAAATTTATCCAGAAAACATCTATAGAAATTATAACCAGAGCTAAAATATCTTTATGGTTTCTCTATTTAATTTTTGTTCCCAATATTTCTCTCCATTTAATGTTGGATGAATTTTCCAGTTCTATGTTTTTCCAGTAAGTTTCTAGCCAAAAAAAAAAAACACGAAACCCAGAAACTAGCTGCATAATACCAGTACAATAACTAGGCCAATTTAATTTGGCATCAGTGTGATTATGAACAAATTTAGAGCCTTTTGAAATGTTTTGAGCTATTTCTGCATGAATTATATTTGAATCTCAGGTTTATTGTCCCCCTCCCCCTTTTTTTTTGAAATCAGGCTGAAAATGATTATAGTAGATGCAAGTATACAATTTGTAGTCCATTAATTTTGTTAATCCCTCTGAAGTTTCAGACCTTCATAACTGGTAACCTTGACTGACACTGGCATTATTCAGTGTGGGTCTTTGGGAATTTCAATAAAATGCTGCCCTGGCATGTGTATTTTCATTTACCTTGGAAGAGAATCAGATCCATGAGGAAAAGTAGGCAATGGAAAAAATTATTTCCATGGGGAAAGTAGGCAATGGAAATAATGGAAATACAGTCCTAGAGCTTAAAGGAAAATCTTCAGAGAGGAACTTTGACTCTCCCCATCCCCTTTTTCTGCGTGACATAAAATAAACCTGTCGTCAATTTGTGCTGGAGAAATTTGAGAACACCAAACTAGAAGAGAAAACTAAAGGTGAGGTACACACACATTCATGTTTGTCAATAACTCTGTGCTGAAGGAAGCCTGAGATTATAGCTCAAAAGGCAGATCATTTGTTCATTTATTGTTTTTATAGTAACAATTTTTATCAGGGCCTTTCTTGATCATTAGGACATTCATTCTTATACTACACTTCCTAGATATGGACAAAGAAGTTCTGTTTACGTTAAGATAAGCAGATAGATAGGTAGACATTGATAGATGTAGATGCTAGATAATTTTTAAATTATGAAGACAATATACTATTCCAAAAGATCAAAGAAGAAATAACAGAAAGCATCTGTCATCCCACTACAGTAAAACAACAAACATTGCTTCATGCACTGACCTATCCTTTATACACAGTTTAAATACAATGTTATATTGTGATTTCTTTTATTTAACATAATATAGGTAATGTTTCTCCATGTCATGAGAAACATTTCAGAGGCACCATGTGCCTAGTGGCTATGTCTTTCTTTACTCAGTCATTTCCTCATTAAAAATTCGGTTGTTTCCAGTGTTCTGTAATTGTGCACAATGTTAAAACAGCTTTGTGCATATAATCATATGAATTATTTATTAAGGACAAATTACCTAAAATGAAGCAAATAAAAGTATCGAGGATCTTAAAATTCTTAAATTATAATAGCTTTCAGAAAGTGTTATGAAAATTAAAACAAAATGAACAGCCTATAAGAATACTAGTCTTCCTAAACCCTTACCAGCATTAAATATTGCCATTAGAAATTAATCTGAATATTATTATGAAAACAATTATCTTTTGAAACATGAATATTCTAACCAAATACCATCATTGCTAAACTTGTCTTCTTACATGGGAAAGACTCAAATAAGTTTTATTGAAAATATTTGAGCAGGCATTTTCCACTAAGCTTTCCAATGAATAGCTTGAATTATTTGAGGAGTGTGGTGATAAACCAGTGCATGGTTTTCAATTATAATCTACTTGAGTAATCCTTGAGGCAGATTTTCCATAACTTCAAAAACTAAAGTCTAATTCATCTCAAGGAGAGTTACATAAACCAATGTGTTCTGAATGACTTTCTTCCAGCCTTACTCAGCAGTTTCAATGCAAGGTCAGATTCTGTTAATTATCACATCATACTCTTATGCCTTGAACTAAATGCCTTTTTGTGTACAGACTTCTTAGTGGCTTAAACTGGGAAACAAAATACTGGTGAAAGAAGGGTTGAGTCTGGAAAGAATTGCAAAGGTTCTAAGCAAACCTTTTCCTTTTTTATTTGATTTCCCCATTTCTGACTCTAAGGCCCCATTCTTGCTCTTTTCTACAGGGAGCAAAATTTAGAGATATATGTGTAAGCATGCATATACACACACACATGCACTCACACACAGAAGACATCATTGCAAATACATATTTGTGTCCATGTGCCTGGGCCTTTTCTGGAAGACCCCTGAGAAACAGTTCGTGGTGTAGGATTGGGGACAGATAATCAGGAGTAATCCTTCTCCTTAATAATCAACTTAGTTAAGAAATGGATCACTTTTGTGAATATTCAGACAGACTATTCTTCTATCGCTTTTAAAAAACTAAGCATATGTGATCAATATAAACGGTCATAGAGTAAATGGAAGAAAGTGGAGTGACTTTAGCAGATTTTGATGTAGCAGACTGTTCCAATTCATTTTTCTTTATACACTTGAATGCTACAGGTTTCCTCTTCCTTTTTTCTTAATATTTTAATAATATTTTTTGGCCACACTACACAGCATGTGGGACATTAGTTCCCCAAACAGGGATTGAACCCACACTCCCTGCAGTAGAAACATGGAATCTAAACCACTGTTCCACCAGGGAAATCCAGCTACAGGTTTACTCTTGTTAGGTTAGAATACTCAACAGAAAGCAAAGAGAGAGTTTAGGGACCAAGTCAAGGTAACTGACAACCACAGTATACATGAAACCAAGCCTTGTCATACATTTACCCCTCAATCTCTCTCTTCCGTGACTCCAGTGATCTGTAGCAACCAACCACAGCAGGTATAAGTCCTGAATTTTCCTTCTGTTTGTAAAGAGTGTTTGGAATTCACCATGGGAAACCTTGGGATACACAGAAAATAAAGTAACATGAGCAATTACCTGTGTCTATTTGCCTAGGACACAATTCTGTTTTGAGCAAAACTGAGTAATAAGATATATTTAAAAGTAAAACCACAGCTTACCATTCTTTCATATACAAAGTTATCAATTGATTGCCTACTAAGTTTGATGCTAGTATGCAACTATGCTATAGCCCTGGAAACTCCTGAATAATTCAGAACATAGTCTTTTTTCTACAGAGCTTATAACCTAGTAAGATCTAAATTATAAGTAATAGCCAATAAAAAACTCCTTTTTTATTCAGGAAGTATACTTTTGTGCTTTGTTTTGCTTCCTCTCTCTCCCTTTTTTGTTTCTATTTCCTATAAATAGAGACTTATCCTTACTTAATTTTTTAGGATTACTTTGTGAACAGGTATCATCTTCTTTGTTGTTCTTTGTTGTTCAATCACTAAGTCATGTCCAACTCTTCATACCCCCATGGACTGCAACACGCCAGGCTCCTCTGTCCTCCACTGTCTCCTGGAGTTTGCTCAAATTCATGTCCATTGAGCCAGTGATATTATCTAATCATCTAATCCTCTGCTGCCCTCTTCTCCTTTGGCATTCAGTCTTTCCCAGCACCAGGGTCTTTTCCAGTGAGTCAGCTTTTTGCATCAGGTGGCCAAAGTATTGAAGCTTCAGCTTCAGCATCAGTCCTTTCAATGACTATTCCATATTGATCTTTTTCAGGGTGAAAAAAATGTCATCTTTATCTCCCCATAACAAACTAATGATTGAAACCATAATATATTTTATATCACCTTTGAAGAAGGTGAACACTGATACTACTGAGAATGAATTTCATTTGTTCGTCTCTTTCAAACAGCTTTAAAAGGGAGATATAAAGCCCTAATTTAAAAAAAAAATTTTCAAATTTTCAAATAAGATTTTATAATATACTCATGTGTAATAGTTATAAGTCATTTGACTTCAACTACCTATATATTTGGAGGCAGTGTGGTATAACAGTTAAAATGGGCTTGAAAATTTTACCTTTTCCAAGGTACCTCAGTTTCCTCCTCTGTAAAGTGAGGATAGTGATAATAATACCTTTCTCATAAGGATGCTGTAAGCATAAAGCAAGTTAGTGTATGTGAAACACATAGAACACAATGCGTTTCCTCCTTTGGTTTAACTGTAGTCTTCTGTCCTGGAAAGCTACAGCTTATTTATCTCCTTACAAGGTTTTCCAGCAACATCTGCCATTTGTCTGGACTGAATGGGTAATTATCGCTTTGCTTCAGCCCTTACGTAACTCCCAGAAAGTTCCAAGGGCCATTCACTCAGCAACCAGCATACAGTCTGAGACCAAGGATTAAGAATGTGGGCTGTGGGGGGTGAGGGAGTTCTGACTCTTCAAGATTGTCACTAAACTGGGATAGGGGTGGAGTACAGGCAGCTGAAAACATTACAAAGCTTTCTTATAATTTTTAACTTACTCCCTCTCCTTTTTTTATTGTTTTTGATTGTAAACCTTTGACTATTTTCCAGAGTTTTAACAAATTTAGTTGATAATTTTTGTTTACTTTTTGATGTTTCTGTCAGGGTCAGGAGTTTAGAGGTGCTTGCTCTGCCATTTGGCTGATGACACCTTCCTAGATAAAATTTTGAAGGTTAGCTTGCCCATACTTTGTTCTTTCCTGCAAAAAAGACAAGAATACCCAGAGGTTGTTCTGAGGCTAAACTGAGTAATGAGGTAATTAATGTGCTTGGCCCATTGTAAACAGTCTATATATATATTTTAGTAATTATTATACTGAAATAAACTGACTTGAAATGCTTGATATTCTAAGTTAAGGAAAATTTCAATACCAGATTGTAGTAACCTTTACTTCCTTTTTAAGAGAGCTAAGGGTAGCACTATTGCTTCTTCAGTAGTAGTCTCTTGCCTTTAAATATCGGGAATGTTTATTTGATCCTTGGCCAAACTCTGGATCCACAATTATGTTTCATAAATATTATAGGATCTCTTTAAGGAATGATAAAATATGAACTCAATTCATGCAAGGATTTCCTAGAGCCCCCTGAAGAATAAATAGAAAAAGAAAATATAGACAGAAAGAAAAGGTAAAAGTAAAGCTGCATGTGGAATGCCTGCAAAGAGAAACAACTCATGCAAGATTTCCTTGGAATACTCAGACTCACACTGTTATTCTGCTTACTTCCCAGAAGTTAGAGCTCAAGCGATCTGGCTGGGATCAGAACCTTGCATCTCTTAAAGTTGAAATTTAGTACTCAGTAAAACTATCCACTTCTCCACATGTTATATAGATGTTTTTCATTCCCTGGACATTCTCCTACTTATTTCTCCATAGGCCTAATGACCTACCCACTGAATACCAAAGAGACGTGGTGTAAAGAATCATTGTCAAGATGTATGATTAACTTGGCTAAACGTTAACACAGTTTTGCAGTGAAAACCTTCCATCTCTGCCCTTCAAAACTTTGTAAAAGATGTATTTATGGTGGTTTTGCTTATGCAAAAACTGTATTTCATAATTGTCAGGTATTGTTTTTAACATGTGTTTCATATCAGATACAAGAAAGGTCAAATGAGAGCTGGGGAAAAAAAAAATGTTGGCCGGATCTGCTGTGAGTGAGTCTTCCAGCACATCTGGGAACCTCTGTAAAAAATTAACATTCTGGACTCATGGGAGGGCAAGATTATTAACTGTTTTTGCAGAAGCAGTCTGTGTAAGCCAAAGCATATAAGAAATATTTTTAGACCTGTGGACCATTAAATACTGTACAGTTAGTCCACTGCATGAGAAAAACAGTGGGCACTTAAATGAAGATGTCTAGTTCCATTCACGGGGAAAAAAAATAAACTGTGCATTTGTTGGCAATTGCATTTGACAATTTAGATTCTATGGTTAAAGTCTTACTAGAGAATTGAATATCAGACTTTTTTATTAAAAGAAAATTAAACATTAAGAGTTATAGCACAGAGCAAATTATAATCATATTGGCCTTGAATCTGACATAGCTTCTGTATAGAGAAGCAGTAGAAATGTTTCTCCTAGAACCTCACACAAAGCCTAGATCCAAATTTCTATTTTTTCTTCCCCTTCTGTCAAGTACCTTTTTGGAGGTAAGCTCAAGGAGAAAATTACCAAGAAATATATTTTCATTTGCAATGAGATATTCAAAACATTTGTTTTCCCCAGAAAGCCTAGGTGTGGATGTTTGTTCATCGTTTAACTTCAGTCTGGGGGTCATTCTTTATGTTACCTTTAGAATGTACAGTGACCTTGAAATAATCATATTTAGTTTCTTCCCTGTAGATAAACACGACTTAATCCATGTTATTTCTGTTTGGTTCAAGTTAGTTTAAGCATGTTAGAAATCCCTCGGGAGCTTAAAATTATACTGACACTTTAGTCTCCTCTCTTCTTGCCTGCGGCCCTGACACTGGTGTTTCTTTTTTAAGTTCCTCCATGATTGAAAACCACTGGAAAGCATGTGCTTAGATGGAGGAATGAAATCTAATCGAGGACTAGACATGGATCAGTCATGGGCAAATCCAAATGATTTAACAGATGGAGTCTGAATCTATACAGATAGTTTTGAATATTACTTTTTCCAAGCCACATAGTGTGTTATTATCACAGACAATAATCTGAAAGATGAAAGCCAATCATTAGTAATTTTTCCAACAAATATATTCAGCCAATGGAGTATAGCCTACACAAATTTCTGCATTGTTATGAAAAAAAAAAAGTGGTTTGGATGACAATGTCAAAAACTAAATATCAGATCAGCCTGGGCTGGGGAACAGTTATTTTTACTCCTAACTATTTATGGGAACATCAGCTACTCTGAGTTGACCCTACTGTAAATCACTTTAGTTCCCCAACACTAAGAATTCAGAAGGGTTAAGTGCTAGGGGAAATAAAGATACATGTTAAACCACATTATTTTGGCATAATGACTGTCTTTTTAATTTGAATAGCTTGAGTGAGATTTATAGTCCTTATTTTTAACTGTTTAGAGATTAAAAACTCAACCATTCAGCACATGTTTGTTGAATACCTACTGTGTGCCAAGCAAACCTTTATGACTCATGAAACTTAAGAGAGACCATTTTGGCTGAGTTCACTGTGCTTGAACTCAGCCAAACACAGTGGTGGCAGGGCCTAGCTGCTACAAAGAAGACATGTTTTAGACAATGCTCATGTGTATGAGCAAAAAACTCGAGGACTGTACCTGTGACTAATTGTATAACAGGTTATTTTAGTTTCTGTTCTGTGGAAAGTGTAAAGCATTCCAACAAAGGGTTTTAATGTGGATTTTTTTTTGCACCCATGCTGTTGATTGCTAAATGTAATAGTCTGATCATGATGCTGAATAAATGTTTTTTGTTTTTTTTTTTTTTAAAAAGAGACTATTTTAAAAAATGAAGACAATTGCACATGAAATGGTGTTAAGTGCCATGGAAAAATATAAAGCGGGAAGGGGAAAGAAGTTTTCATTTTAAACAAGGTATCAGGAAAGGCTTTGCAGAGAAGGTGATGTGTAAGCAGAAACCTGAAGGAGATTAAAGTTATGCAGATATTGAAGTAGAGAAAGTTCCAGTTTCAGTGCTCAACAATCACAGTGCCTAGAAAGAAGTATTTTTACTTTTGCCAATATTATTTGTACATATGTAATTCAGTTAACAGAGTAAACTTCTTCTATCAAAAGATTTTCTCTTCCACCCTCCACTTTAACATGATATTCCTATTAATACATTTGACTGTATAATTGTGGACAGTAACTGATCAATTATTGAAACCTGCTGCTAAGTTGTGTCAGTCTGTGCGACCCCATAGACGGCAGCCCAGCAGGCTGCGCCGTCCGTGGGATACTCCAGGCAAGAGTACTGGAGTGGGTTGCCATTGTCTTCTCCATTGAAACCTAGAAGAAGCTACATCTAACCCTAAACTTAACCCTAATTTTAATTTTGCCAATTTTTCTAATAAGGAGACAGAACGTAAGAGAGATTGTGTAACTTGTCCAGGGTCACATGCACAGTTAGGTGTGGGGCTGCCATGTTTTATCCAGGTCTGTCTGACTCCAAAGCTTATGATCTAAACAGCTATATCTTATTATTTCTGTCAACTTTGATCTAAAATAAGTAAGACTTCCCTGGTGGTACAGTAAACAGGAATCCACCTGCCAGCATAGGAGACATGGGTTCGATCCCGTTCCAGAAATACCCCATATGCAGTGGAGCAGCTAAGCCCATAAGCTACTGAGCCTGAATTCTAGAGCCCACCCATCACAACTAATGAGGCCCATGAGCCTAGAGCCTGTGCCCCAGAACAAAAGAAGCCTGTGCACTGCAGCAAAGAGTAGCCCCCACTCGAAGCAACTAGAGAATGTACATGAGCAGTAACGAAGACCCAGCCAGCCAAAAATAAATAAATAAATGAAAATAAACAGTAAAGGAAAGGAAGTTTCTCTTAACTACAGTGGATGTATCATACACAATATAAATAAGTTTTGTATATTTTTCTGTAAGTCATTTTACCTCCTTCTTCAGAAAACCATTTTCCCATCTGTTTAATAAGAGGCTGAGCTAAGTGATTTGTTAAATCCTTTCTACACACAAAATAATACTATTCAATGATATATTCACTTTGGCCAGTTTAACATCTTTTGAGTCCTACCAAATCTTAGAACTGGACATGGAACAACAGACTGGTTCCAAATAGGGAAAGGAGTACGTCAAGGCTGTATATTGTCACCTTGCTTGTTTAACTTATATTCAGAGTACATCATGAGAAACACTGGGCTGGATGAAGCACAAGCTGGAATCAAGACTGCCAGGAGAAATATCAATAACCTCAGATATGCAGATGATACAATGCTTACGGCAGAAAGCGAAGAAGCACCGAAGAGCCTCTTGATGAAAGTGAAAGAGGGGAGTGAAAATGTTGGCTTAAAACTCAACATTTAGAAAACTAAGATCATGGTATCTGGTCCAATCACTTCATGGCAAATGGATGGGGAACAGTGGAAACAGTGGCAGACTTTATTTTGGGGGGCTCCAAAATCACTGCAGATGGTGACTGCAGCCATGAAATTAAAAGACGCTTACTCTTTGGAAGAAAAGTTATGACCAACCTAGACAACTTATTAAAAAGCAGAGACGTTATTTTGCCAACAAAGGTCCATCTAGTCAAGGCTATGGTTTTCCCAGTAGTCATGTATGGATGTGAGAACTGGACTATAGAGAAAGCTGAGCACTGAAGAACTGATGCTTTTGAACTGTGGTGTTGGAGAAGACTCTTGAGAGTCCCTTGGACTGCAAGAAGATACAACCAGTTCATCCTAAAGGAAATTAGTCCTGAATATTCATTAGAAGGACTGATGCTGAAGCTGAAACTTTGGCCACCTGATGCAAAGAACTGACACATTTGAAAAGACCCTGATGCTGGGAAAAATTAAAAGTGGGAGGAGAAGGGGACGACAGAAGATGAGATGGTTGAATGGCATCACCGACTCAATGGATATGAGTTTGAGTAAACTACAGGAGTTGGTGATGGACAGGAAGGCCTGACGTGCTGCAGTCCATGGGGTCACAAAGAGTCGGACATGACTGAACGACTGAACTGAACTGAACTGAAATCAATGGCACAGTTAATAAACATGTATTGATTGCCTTTTCAGAGCTAGGCACAATCTACAAACACCATGACCCCAAATAATTTTTACTTAAGAATTTAATTATATGCTTTGGTATAGAATTTATAAAGGTTTGACCTGGATTCCAGGCAAACCAACACTGTGTGCCTATTTTCTTTTGTGTTTTAGCTCATAATTGCAGATGTGTTACTGCTTATTCTGGCAATATGATTGAAAAAAATATGTAAGAAAATGGACTACCTTAAAGCACCCCAAATGATCATATATTGCTGTAGTCCCTACTGATTTCATCTTATTGGTTACCTCCATCATGCTCATCTCAATCACCAGCGTTAGAAAATAAGTTCCATGAGGGCAGGGACACATCCATTGCCCATCTGGGCATGTGGCTTGTATTTCTGTACCTACTATCCAGTTGGTTATCCACAAATATTTATTGAATGAAGTGGATAATTAAATTAATTTCAAAACTGAGGATAGGTCTAAGTTTTAAGAAACCTGTATCAGTTCTCCACTGAAATGTAACACTGGAGATTTGGACGCCAGCCCTCCATCTGTCACTAACTTAAGCTATGCAGCACAACTGCTGATCTTGTGCCCTACAGCCTGAATGCTACAGCTGTACAGAAGCCCACGTGCCCTAGAGCCCATGTTTTGCAACAAGAGAAGCAACGGCAGTGAGAAGCCTGCACGCCACAAGCAGAGAGTAGCCCCCACTCGCAGGAATTAGAGAAAAGCTGAGCACAGCAATGAAGACCCAGAGAAGCTAAAAATAAATAAATAATTAATTAAATAGAAAAAAGAAACTATGATCTCTGATGAGATTCCTCAACCAAGCTCTTGATCAGACTTCTACTGTCCTTGTCCAAACTGTCATCTTTATGAGGGTGGAGGTTAGTAATACCAGATCTGCTGGACTGTGGGATGTTGGCTGTAGGGAAACAGTGTGAGTGGATTCTAATCCTGCCCTGTGTGAGGTGGAGGATTGTAGCCCAGGGGTGGAAGCCAGAGAAACCTACCTGCCCATGACTATGTAAGTTGAAACCTTACCACTAGATACCCAAAGGGGTTGTAGTCTGAGCAAATTTGAGGCAAAGCAAGTGCTCCTAGGAGGACTGAAGACCCAGCACATACACAGGGGATCACCGGGGCTTGGCAAACCTGCCGTGCATGCTAGCTTAAACAATGCAAACAGTCCCTTTACCTGCCAGAGACTGTGGAGAGCTGAGACCACATTTGACCATCCTCCTGGTCACCAAGTTCCGAAGTTCTGGAATGTTCTGGGCTCCTCTATCTTCCCTCATGTTGAGCCTCTTATCAAGCCTTCCCAAATGACCCCAGTCCCCCTTCATAACCATCCTTTCCTTTCTGTATTCACAGTCCCCACCCCCAACCTTCCGTCACCCACTCCCCTCTGATGGCACAGCAGCCCCCTAATCTCCTCCGTCTGGGTCTTTTCTGACTCTGGACTCTCACACAAACTGCCAGGGCTCTTGAATTTCCTCAAGGTGAAGGACTCATTGACATTCAAAGCCTTCCACTATCTGGCTTCTACTTAGTCTCCAATCATTTCTCCCAGGAGCCTTCTACTCCTATGAAATTGTTCAACCAACAGTTGCTAAGACACACCTTGTTAAATCGTGGTTCCACGCCTTTGTATGGTTCTGCCAATTTGTACAATTTTCTACTGCCTCCTCACCAATCCAAATATTGGCAGTAATTTTTTTTTTTTTTTTTTTTTTTGGTCATCCCACACAGCCCGCAGGATCTTAGTTCCCCAACCAGGAATCAAATATGTGCCCCTGCAGTGGAAGCACGGAGTCAACCATTGCATCACCAGGGAAGTCCTGTCACTGTTTTGAAAGCATGTCAAATCTTCACCATCGAAGCCTTGTTTGACAGCTTTGCCCACACTGTTGCTTCCTCCTTTAAACTGACCAGTTTTAATAACTATGCCACATTCTTCACATCGGGTTTGGAAGTACTTAATATCAGGCTGCATATGATTTTGTGGTTGTCTATATGCTGTTCCCAAATCAGAACATAAAATCCAAATGATCAGGTTTCCTTTGTGTCCTTATAAACATCAAGGTTGAATCTGGGATTTAAATAAATGATTAATAAATATGCTTTTAATGTAATAAACCCACCCAAGAGAAAAAGATCAAGGAAGGGTTTTCTTCCTCCCAGATACACAGAACTGAATTCAAAATTAATGTTTGCAGGATGGTTTTACATCCTGTGGTAGTGTCCAAAGGACATTTCTAAAGCCTTACAACAGCAATTTGAGAAGAAAAATTTCATTTCTCTGGATATAAAGTTTTCTTGCTTACTTTTGAACAAATCATGTAACCTAAGATGGGAAAGAAGGGAAAAAACCAAAGAGCCTATTGTGGATTTATCACTACTTCAGCCACTTATGAAAGGTCCTGTGAAGACTCAGCAGGACTGACATCTGATATAGACTTTTCTCATTCTGTGAAGTATCTAAAACTATGGGAACCAGATTCAGAGCATAACTTACAAACAATTGCAGTTTATATAATTATGAATGAATTTGCATAAACTTGTGCTAAAAATATACTCCATGAACTCTATAGATACCTTGCTGTGGGCACTCTGGTGCTTGGGAATCATGAAAAAATAGCATGCTCTTCTTACACAAAGAGCAAGAAGGCATTCTTGATAACTCTGAGTTTAACAGAAGCAACTTCAACAATATAGAAGATTTTTCCAACAAAAAGTGATAAAGAATTATTCATAAGTAAATGAGATTTCAAGGAATGATGTCTGACACAAACACCACAATCAGAGCTGAATGCAGGAAGAATGCTCATACATGGCAGTTTTCCCTAATGGGTCCATGGTAATAAAATCAATTAGAACCTTTCAAGTAAAGAAGTATCAAAGTGTGGATAAGTCACAGTGCATTCTTTACTTTTACAGTACTTTCAATTTACAGGTTCTTGGGAAACATTTTAATTACTCACATTCAGAAATAATGCTTGTAGTCCTTCCCAAGTTGTTCGTCAAAACCAGTTCCTTGATTCTGGGGCTATTATCTGGCCCTGGCCTGAGAGGTCCTAAAGAATTAGCTCACAGATCCAAGAGGATTTATTCTGGTGTAGAGTGATCTCAATAAAGAGACTTAAAACTATTTCATGTGGAACATTGGAAGGAAAGAGCATCAGCTAACCTGAGAAGAGAAGGGAAGGTTAACGTGAAAAATATTATCTATTTTCCAATATTCTAGGTATTATATTATCAAAGAGAGAGTAGATCTCTTCTATGTAACTCTGGAGTGAGCTAGAACCAGTGAAAAAATTTCCAGGTATCCAGATTTCAGTTCAACTTGTAAAGAATTTTCTAACAAAGGGAGAAATATTTCAGTGGAAGATGTAATTCCTTTGAAGGAATTTAGACTGAGGCTGTTTAGTGAAGTTTGAGGAGGGTTTTTGCCTTGCTGCTCAAAATGTTATCCATGGAATGCTGCTGATCCGCATATTCTTTTTTTTCCCCCTTGAGATTTAAATTTTAATAATTTTCACCACAATTTGACTTCTAAAATTATGGTTCCTATCAATCAAAAAAAAATGTTCCTATCCTATATTACCAGAGACGTTACTTTGCCAACCAAGGTCCACCTAGTCAAAGTTATGGTTTTTCCAGTACCCATGTATGGATGTGAGAGTTGGACCATAAAGAAGGCTGAGCGCTGAAGAAATGATGCTTTCAAACTGTGGTTTTGGAGAAGACCCTTGAGAACCCCTTGCACAGCAAGGAGATCAAACCAGTTGATCCTAAAGGAAATCAACTCTGAATATTCATTGGAAGGACTGATGCTAAAGCTGCAACTCCAGTACTTTGGCCACCCAACTCACTGGAAAAGACCCTGATGCTGGGAAAGATTGAAGGTGGGAGGAGAAGGGGACGACAGAGGATGAGATGCCTGGATAGCATCACTGACTTGATGGACATGAATTTGAGCAAGCTGTGGGAGATAGTGAATGACAGGGAAGCCTGGTGTGCTGCAGTTCATGGGGTCACAAAGAGTCAGACACACAGGAGCCACTGAACAGCAACAACATTACCAGAAAATTCCATGGATTTATGTAGACCACTTATGTACTTATGTATGAAATATTTTGTGTGTATATCTGATACATGAACAGACATAGGATGATGATTTTATTAGTAGATGTTTTTGTTGTGGGTAGGGGTAAGAACACAATATGAAGTTTACCCTCTTAACAGATTTTTGTGTGAAATACGGTAACGTTAACCATAGTCACAATGTTGTTAGGCAGATCTCTAAAACTTAATCTTCTTATATAAGTGCAACTTTATACACATGATATGGCAACTCCCTATTTCCCCTTCCCCCGGACCCTGGCAACCAACATTCTACTTTTACATGTTTCATTACTAATGCCTCTAGTAAGTCATATATGCAGTATTTGTTCTGTGTCTGGCTTATTTCACATAGCATAGTGTCTTGAAGTTTCATTCATGTCACTGCATATGGCAGGATTTCCTTCTAAGTCAGAATAATATTCCATTGTAGGTATATACTACATTTTCTTTATCCACTCATCTGTCCATAAGCATTTAGATTGTTTCTACCTCTTGGCTGTTGTGAGTCGAGCTGCAATGAATGTGGGGGGATGCAAAGAACCCTTTGAGATCCTGATTTCTACACATCCCCTGATGGTAATTCAGAACAAGAGAAAGAATTTGTGCCAAGTTATAAATGAACACACTGCTTCTTTCTTCAATAAAGACTTGCTCTGGAAAGAAAATGCCAACAGAACCAAACAATATAGTTAGTGACAGTCTTGCTGCAATAGAAGGTGTATTTTGAGTATCTTGAGAGTACTTTGACTATTGCTGGCATGGAAGAAATTTATCCTTTAAATAATAAATACTAGGGAATTTTCACAGGAATCAAAATATCACATTGCAATATATATATATATATAAATGTAACTTCCACTTTAACACTAAGATTTGTGTTTCCCCAATTGAAAATATGTTTGAAAGCTAAACATCACAATCATAAAATCACACACACACACACACACACAGAATAAATAAAATGATCATTGCAGGTCTGCAGTTCTCTGGTGTTTATTGTAAAAAATGTATTAGTTGAATGTGGATTAGGCAGTCTTTAAGTTAAATAAATAATATATGTTGCATATATGCATGTACTACTATTTTAAAATACAGATTCTGTTATAATGATAAAATAAGAATTCATTTTAAAGTGCAACTGGATTAAAAGCAGCTCTTCCTTATTGATGTGTTTTCCCAAGCATATACACTGAAAGTACCATCTCTATTATATAGAAGTCCAAAATGTTTTTTATGTGATATAAGAATATACATTACATAGATAAGCTTGCTAATCATGGTGGGGAGGGACTTTTGCACCCAGACGTGCAGTTTGCATACCACAAAAGGCACAGGAAGAGGGAGAGAGTGGGAGAGGAACTCCAGTTCCCATGCACTTTGGCAGTGAAACCGCATCAGATCTGGGGTCACCATCCATTCCAGTTTGTCCAGGACTGAAGGGTTTGCCAGCATTTGAGGCTTTCAGTGCTACAAGCAGCATAGTCCTGGCCGAACCAGGAGGGTAGGTCACCTTAATAAGGGCAGAGATGTGCTGTATGTGCAAACTTCAGCCTTGGAATCGTGCCCATTGATCTGTAGGCCTGAAACAGTGAAGCCAGTTTTTCACATCACTTCTTTCCTCCTTATGTTTTCAAGGTGAAAGAGCCAAGTAATCACGCCAACATCCTGACCAAGCCTGACCCAAGAACCTTCTGGACGAATGATGACTCAGGTATTTTTGGAAAAGTACATTCTGGCCCTATTCTCTGCAGGAAGCATGCTCTAGTAATAACCCTACACAAAGGCAAGATTTGAGGAAAAATTTTGGCTTTGCTTGCTTTTTTCATTATACCTAGTGCAACACTAGAATGTACTTCACAATCACTTTTTTATAAGTCCCTTTGTAAATCTCTTCTTTTTCAATATCTAAAGCATGTACACCATTAAATAAAGCTTATGAATTATGTATATCCAAACGTTGAGGGAACAAAGCAATGAGTCTGTTTCATGGAGTAGAGGACAGAGAAATAGGATAAGATGGGCAAATACACAGATTCCAGTGTCTCTTCCAGGGTGAAGAAAGGTTTTAAAAACCCTAAGTGAAAATGAAAGTCGCTCAGTCGTGTCCAACTCTTTGTGATCCCATGGACTATACAGTCCATGGAATTCTCTAGGCCAGAATACTGGAGTGGGTAGCCTTTCACTTCTCCAGGGGATCTTCCCAACCCAGGGATCGAACCCAGGTCTCCCTCATTGCAATCGTATTCTTTACCAGCTGAGCCACAAGGGAAGCCCATTAAAAACCCTAAAGCAAGTCATATACTCAGTGGAGGGCAGATATGACTTGTGCTCTCAATCCTAAAGTATAAATCTAATCAGAATCAGAGGAATGCCGCTTTCTGAGTTTGGGGAATATGCTTCTGTTGTATAATTAAAAACTGCACTCCAACCAAAAGTAGAGTGTGCTTTTACTGGAAATTGAAGACACTTTTTCATTCTTTTTCACAAACACATGGAGCCGTGAGGCCTAATGACATGAAGTAGTGACACTAGAAAAGAGAAAGAAGCAAAATAACTAAGACAGTGATACTAGAGCTTTCACCTTCTCTATTTAAATAGGGCCTAATTAAATGGAGAACAGTGGCAACACCGACTATTTGTCTTAGGTCTCCTGGCTTTACAAAGGATGCTTGCAAAAATCCAATTCAAGGTTTGGGCCAACCCTGTGAAATAGGAGGGGCAGCCTGTCCTTACACCCCATTGTGTGAGAGATGAGATCTGCTGCTGAAAGAGGGTAGCCGACATCCAAAGCTAATGTACAGAGAACGCCAGGGCTAGTGGTAGGATGGAGAGCCTGCGTGCTCAGTTCTGTATTACTCTCCCTAGGAAGAAGTAGCTCTCCTTTGAGAAGCAGCATGAGCTAAATTGGTGCTTTAATCTTTTATTTATAAAAGATTGTCAAAGACCATGCTTATTTGCAAAAGCAGGAGGGGTTGAAGAGGAGACTGAAAAACACTCCCCTGCCTTTTTTTTTTTTTTCCCCAAAGACCAGGCTTATAGTCTAAACTTGTTATCAGTTTAATCTGTCAAAAACGATGTTCTGTCTTTTTTTATGTCTTTTGAAGAATGATGAAGCATGAAAGTGAATTGGCCTGTTTATGCCATCAGTGCCGTCCATTAGTAGTAGCACAGGCACAAAATAAACCGTCCACTGGCTCATACTGCTGTTAAGATCTACAGCATTTATGTTGTAAAGAAGCTATACAGAGCAAAACATTACAATTAAAATGTAAATGATTCTTAAAGCTAAGTAGAGAGAATGAGATGAGGAGAGAATCTTTACAGGCTAGATCCAGAAAACGATGCTCAGGCACTTTTTAGAGATGAAGAAATTATGTTATAAGAAAAATGAATGCAGGACATGTACAGAAATGGTGATAGGAATCATTCAGAACTACTCACCTTAGAAACTCTGAAAATTGTGTCATCAGCAGGGTTACAAAGAGAGTATCCCTTCTATAGTAGCAGGTCATCCAATAAAGATCCTTTCAAATAATCAATTCTGAGACTGAGGTCTATGTCTAGTGCTTTGGTGGGGGGAGGTAGTTATTCACTTACTGAGACATGGATATTAAAATCTCTGCTTGTAGTGGTAGAATGATCTTTTGCTTCTTAAAATTCAGTCAATTTTTGCTTTACCTATTTTGAAGTGCTAACGTTAAGCACATATACTTTTATAATTATTATAATTTCTTGATGAATTGTATTCTTCTTTACCTCTGGTAAATCTTCATTGGAAGTTTTTTGCTTTTTTTTCCTGACATTAACATAACCAAGTCAGCCTTCTGATGCCTACTTTTTCACATGGTATATATCTTTTCTATCCATTTACTTTCAATCTATCTGTGTCTTATAAAGTTCTTCTCTTACAGACCTCATATAGTTAGGTTTTCCTTTTAAAGATTATCTGACAATCTCTTCTTTTTACTTGGAAAGTTTGGACCACTTCAGTTCAATTCAGTTCAGTCTCTCAGTTGTGTCTGACTCTGTGACCCCATGAATTACAGCATACCAGGCCTCCCTGTCCATCACCAACTCCTGGGGTTTACTCAAACTCATGTCCATCGAATCAGTGATGCCATCCAGCCATCTCATCCTCGGTCGTCCCCTTCTCCTCCTGCCCCCAATCCCTCCCAGCATCAGAGTCTTTTCCAGTGAGTCAACTCTTCGCATGAGGTGGCCAAATTACTGGAGTTTCAGCTTTAGCATCATTCCTTCCAAAGAAATCCCAGGGCTGATCTCCTTCAGAATGGACTGGTTGGATCTCCTTGCAGTCCAAGGGACTCTCAAGAGTCTTCTCCAACACCACAATTCAAAAGCATCAGTTCCTCGGTGCTCAGCTGTTTTCACAGTCCAACTCTCACATCCATACATGACCACTGGAAAAACCATAGACTTGACTAGATATACCTTTGTTGGCAAAGTAATGTCTCTGCTTTGCAATATGCTGTCTAGGTTGGTCATAACTTTCCTTCCAAGGAGTAAGCTGGACCACTTAACTTAGTGTAATTGTTAGATATAACTATACCGTCTAGTATTTGTTTTCCTCATGTTCCTTTTTTTCTTCATTTGCTATTCTTCCTTCTGTCTTCTCTAAAATCATTTGAGTATTTTTAGAATTCAATATTAACTCATCTACTGACTTAGTGGTGGCTCTGAGGATTAATTAATAAGTTTTTAAAACCATTATAGAAAACTTGCTATCCCACTCATCCTCCCATCCTTTACATTATGGTTCACATATATATTACTTCTACATATGAAATTAAATCTACAGTATAATAGATTTAAAGGAAAACAAGAGGAAAACTATTTTTTGTATTTTCCAAGATGTTTACTATTTCTGATGCTCTTTGTTTTTTCTTGAAGATCCAGTTTTCCCTGTAAATAATTTCTTTTTAGCCTGGAAAAACTTCTTTTAGCATTTCTTATGATACAGTGATTCTCTGGCAATATCTCTCAGTTTTCTATCTTTATGACATGCCTTTATAAATGAAAATATTTTTATTTAATTCTTAAAGGATTTTTTTTTTCTAGGTATAAAATTCTGAGTAGATGACTTTTTTTTTTTTTCCTTTTATCATTTTGAAGATTTGGTTCATGGCCTCTGGTCTCTATAGTTTCTGATGAGAAGTCAGTGATGATTTAAATTATTGCTATCCTGATTATAGTATGCTGTCTTTCACAGGCTGCTTTAATTTGTCTTTAATCTTTGGCTTTTATCAGTTTGTCTATGATATATCTAGACTAGCATCAGTGTTCTTTAAGATGTAGATCTCTGAGGTTTAGAAAGTTAAACATTCTTCTAGTCTATTAGTAGTTTTGTTAGCATTTGAATCTGAGGGATGCAATTGTTGCAGCTGTAGTTTCTATACCATAGTGTGCCCTTTCTTTATCAGGACATCAGTACCCCAACTAAAACTTCTCTTAGATGCCTTCAATTCTGTGAAGTGTAAGCAAAAGCCAAAGCAACTCTGCAGCTGTCCTTCTGCAACATGCAAATTTATGAGCCGGCAAATGTATTCTTTATAAAGACAATATTCTAGTTTCAGTATGAATTTTATTAGGGTGTATGTGTCTGTTAGTTGCTCAGTTGTGTCCAGCTCTTTGCAACTCCATGGACTGTAGCTCACCTAGACTCCTCTGTCCACCATGGAATTCTCCAGGCAAGAATACTGGAGTGGGTTACCATTCCCTTTTACAGGGGGTCATCCCAACCCAGGGATCAAACCCTGGTCTCCCTCATTGCAGGCAGATTTTTTACCATCTGAGCCACCAAGGAAGCCCTTTATTAGCATAACTTTTACCAGTTCCTAAAATAATGGTGATGAAATGATTTCATCATTTCCTCCAGAAAATATATATCAGTGAATGGAATATTTTCATTCAAGGCCACCCATAATCAGAAAGTATTTTGTTTTCATTTAATCTAATGTACAGTCTCTTGATGTACTGCTTTAAGTAGAGTTTAGTGTTGAAGATAACTAGTCAAGATGGTTTGATAGAAATAGAAGTTAAATTTTAAAATCTTTTGTTTTGAAGTAGGGAATTACTGAAGGTTAGCTTGCCTTGAAATCTGGTGAAATGGGCTTAATTTTCATACTCAATATCTTTTTGCATGATTGCCAGAGGATGGGGCTGGTGTGCTCAGTTGCCATATACATATATGGTGATGGGAGAAAGAAAACTAATTTTTTAAAAGCTTTTTTTTTTTTTAAAAAATACATAATATAAAAGTAGTAGCATATGTTCATTATAAGAAAGAAATGGGAAATTCACCAGCCATAATCTTCCCATCACACTTCTTTCATCCTCTCTCTCATTCATTCCCAGCATTTGTTCTGACAAAAAAAAAAACAGGCTGTACAAGCTTAGGCTCTTTCCTATTATCTTTGTTTTTAGGCTTTGAAACCTGATTTGTTTGTTTTTGCACACCTTTGTTTTTCAGTCGCTGGTCCTGCAGTATCCTGTAACATCCTCTTAAATGAGAATTTCAAAGTAGGATGAGTTTCCGACACTTTTGAAATGTGTGTTTTTCCAGGTATTATTATTAGCAACACAGATAATGGTCTTTACTTAGAGGAAGTCAGATAATGAAGTGGTTATACAATAAAGTTTCTTTTGCCAGGGCCATAATTTTTTAATGGGCACCTGTTTTGCCAGGTAGGAAAATGTAGCTTCTTCATGTTCTCCCTGGGTTCTTCCTTGAAGTCACTTTTTAACAAAATGCAGTTCGACCTTTGGGATGTTCAAAATGTCTAGATTTCATTCAAGCACAGGTTAAAGAGCAAGTTTCATTATTGTATAAATTTTTCCCAGAGGGAAAATTAAATTTTCCCTTTTATTTTCAGGATTATCATTATCTCTTTTTATTTTATAGTGATTCATCACATTTTAAAATTAAATGCAAATTTGGGGGATGTACAAATCAATATAAAGAGGAATATTCATATTTATTAGGGAGCAGTAATATTTTCTGCATCAAATATAGAAATGAAATGATTCATAGTTTAGAAACATATGGACTACAGAAATATTTCAGTGTTTCAGAGAATGCATAAAATTAGATCATTGAATTAATATAAGGAGAGGGAAAACTTCATTCCACAGATCTTTTAAAATGAAGAAAACATAATTTCTAGATTTTTTTTCTTAAAAAGCATAACACTCATATTTAATATCTAGGAAACAGTTGCCTCATCCCTCAAATATGGCATTAGCTTATGAGAATGTTAAATACATTCTCAAATATGAGAAAATTTAAACAAACTCTGCTACAATGGAAACCTTCTATCAGATACTTGTTGGCCAGTGTGAACTTTGCCTCTTGCTATTAGAGATAAACCATTTAATAAAAATCTGTGGATACATGAAGATCTCAGGTAGACTGACCCCATTTACTCAGTTCCTAACTGAAAAAAGTAGCTATCTCAGTGAAAGTCACCCTACCCACAGCAAGAAATTCCAAATAACACATAATGTGACGGATGGGAAGGGCTTTCCTGATAGCTCAGTGGATAAAGAATCTGCCTGGAATGCAGGAAACATAGGAGACGCAGGTTTGATTCCTGGAAGATCCCCTGGAGGAGGAAATGGCAACCCATTGCAGTATTCCTAACTGAAAAATCCCATGGACAAAGGAGACTGGACATGTTCACTGGTGGGAGCAAGATGGCGCTAGGCTTTGGAAAGGACGGGGCATAATCATAAGAACTATGCATTCCTGGATGCTTTTGACCTCCCCTACATCTGTAACTCAAACTTTTCTAAATCACACGTGGTATTTATTCCCCCCATCTTTGATCAGGAAGCCACAATCATCCTAAGTTTCCTGAACCACATCTCTTTCAGTCAACTGGACTCACATCAGAGCTGACCGGCAAACCATCCGGTCATGCCTCCCAGTGAGCCATGCATGGATCAGCAGAAAACTGCTCAACACTTGACCTTCTGCTGTGGTTAGTGTTGTGAGCTCTTGAGGAAGGCCTCCTAAGTTTGCCACTAAGTTCAATGTTATTACCTGTGTGACTTTGCACAAATGATTTCACATGCAAAAATAGGATATTATAAGAGATCACAGTTTTTGTGAAGGCCAAAGGAGATAATTCAGGTAAAGATATTAATAATTTACAGCTCTGTCAAGTATATGGTTAGTGGTCAATTTATGATGACTCTTCTTATTTGGAGAAAAAATTATGTCATTTCTACAAACCTGAACACTCATCTCCCTGCCATATATAAGGTCTGCAAACTATGAGTTGAAAGAAGGGTACATTTTATTTTGTCATTACTCAGTATTTCATACTGTAATCAACCCATTGCTTGTTTATTATTTTATTTTCTTCTCCCTAAACTAAGAAGCTCATCATCCATGTTATCTGGGTCCCCACACATAACACTGGTAAGCTTTCTGAAAATAAATATATGGTTGGACTGGAAAGAACCCTCAGACTGGAAAGAACCTTAGACATTGCTTTATCATTTAGATAAAATATCACCTTTGTCAGCAAGGATCCGTATATAGCAAAAAAACAAAAATGCTTAGTTTTGCATCACTAACCATTTACACTGATTTAAAGAATCAGACACGACTGAGCGACTTCACTTTCGCTTTTCACTTTCATGCATTGGAGAAGGAAATGGCAACCCACTCCAGTGTTCTTGCCTGGAGAATCCCAGCGACGTGGGAGTCTGGTGGGCTGCCGTCTATGGGGACGCAGAGTCGGACACGACTGAAGCGACAGCAGCAGCAGCAGCAGCAAAGGGTTCAAATTGATTTAAAGGGTTCCAAGTTCAAGGACAGGTTGTTTATTCCTGTAAGTAAGTGAGTAACAAAATGTCATTTCAAAAGCTTTCTGTTTAAGGATACTTTGAGTCATGGGCATCTAGCATTTAAGTTTGACAGCAAAATGTTATTAAATCTGATCGCATGACAGTCCTGGTCCCTGGTGTGTAAATGAATAAGGGTGTGGCTATAGACTGAGCCAGTTCAGTCCAGAGAAACCCCCTCTCTCTCCCTTGAATTGCATCAACTAAGCTTTATAGTTAGAGCAAAGTCTGTTTCTGTCCTTGTTAAACTCATAATTTTCTCTTCCTCTTGATTATGGCCAAAATACTTGTTATTTCTGCTGTTTGACTCGAGGCTGTGCATGCTCAGCTCAGTCGTGTCTGACTCTTTGCAGTCCTTTGGACTGTAGTCTGCCAGACTCCTCTGTCCATGAAATTTTCCAGGCAAGAATACTGGAGTGGTTTGCCATTTCCTATTCCAGGGGATCATTCCAACTCAGAGACTGAACCTGTGTCTCCTGTCTCTTGCTTTGGCAGGTGGGTTCTTTACCACTGTGCCACGTGGGGAAACTCAATGCTACACTAGCAATTTTTTCACAATGGCTGATTTTTCTGATTCCCTAACATTCTTTTAAAATATTTCTACATCACAGTATTTCCTTGTGCACATTTTAACCAAATCATTCTTTTCATGTCTAAGATCTTTGATTTCCATAGCATTAAAGGACATTATATTGTGGTCAACAGGTGAAATGGTACCAGGAAATCCCCTCACTTAAAATAAATAAACAAAATAGATTAAATGCAACAATAATTTTAGCAAAATTATTTCTTTCATATTTTAATAAATCTTTTCTCATTTTATAAGTTTATACCATGTGATAGATCTTTTTAAAATCTAGTGGATTTTAGTTACAGCTAATGTTAAAATGCCCTCATATATTTTATTATTTTAAACATGCTGAAATATTCAGCTTTTGACAGCTTTCTTTTTGCCCAAGAAAGTGTCCTACAGTACATGAGGCATAAACATAAGACAGTCCAGGAGGTAATATGTATATCACAGGAAAAATAAATTTAAAAAAAAGTTTTTTAATTTTATTTTTTTATTGAAGTATAGTTGATTTACTATTTTGTGTTAGTTTCATGTGTACAACAGTATGATTCAGATATATACATATGTATTCTTTTCCAGATTCTTTGCCCTTATAAACTACTACAAAATATTGAGTGTAGTTTCCTGTGCTATACAGTAAGCCTTTGTTGGTCATATATTTCTGTCTTACTGGTGTATATGTTAATCTCAAACTCTTACTTTACTCCTCTGTCCACACTCCCCTTTAGTAACTTTAAGTTTGTTTCCTGTGTCTTTGAGTCTACTTCTATAAGTTCATCTATATCATTTGAATAAAGGGTTTTGGACTGTTTTATCATAACAGAAATATTTTAGCCCCATCAAATATAAACATACCTTACAAAATTTGAAGAAAAATGATTTTACAACTTTAAAATTGTATGTAAGAAGAAGAATAAGCCAATGACAATAATGAAAATGGGTTTCCCTTGGGATGAAATGGCCCACAGAGAGGGGTGGGTGCAGGATTAGGGAGTGAGGGTACAGGAAGGAAGGGGTAGGATGGATCCAGTTGAAACTAGGGAGAGGGAGGTTTATATAAAGTGAGATACTCAGAAATGAAAATAGAATTAAAATTTAGGGCAGGGAGACCCAAGCAAACTCATTTGTAAAAGGAGAGTTTATTGAAGTAAATCAATTCTAAGATTCTTCCTTACTTTGAAGTTCCTTTATTCTATGAAGGTGTGAATTTGAAAATAAAAAGAAAATGCAAGAAGATTTAGGGGAGAAAATGGTTTAGACAGGGCGGGGGCCTTTGGACTAGACTTCAATGACTGTAGCACTGAGAACTCTGACCCTTTCTCCTCAGAAACATATGGCAATCAGTTCTCTATTAACATTTTGGCTCTTAAAGGAAAATTTTATATTAATATTTCAGCTACACGGTTGGTATTAAATTACATAACATACTTGAGTTATCAAATTGTTCTCCCATATCTAATCTTATCTTTCCAATCACCCTGAGGGATTAACTATAATGAATGGGTGTTAACCCTGAGGACACTTAAAAGAAGTTAAGTGCTCTGCCCAAAGCTAAATATTAAGTCATACATTCTAAAACACTGAGCTGGAAACTCAGATCTCCTGGAAACTCCTCTAACTCTCTTTCTACTGCTTCAAAAAGGTAAGTGGGGAGCTTTGTAATGAAAGTAGTTTGAATGTGAACACAAGTGTTTGAGGAAACAGTGGTCAAGGAGGAGATTCTAACTGACCTTGTGAGTTTGCCATTGGGTGGGTCACTTGTGAAAAGGAGAAAATTAAGGCCAAGAGGGGGTTTGTTTTACAGAAATTAGATATACTGTATCTCTTTCTGCCTGGCACTCTGCTAGGACAAGTAAGAGCGCCTGTCACTCTATGAAAAGGAAGCAAGAGTTTTCTGCCTTGAAAGCTTAGGTAGACAAACTGGACAGTCACTGGTAGGCTACGAATACCATAGTGTAAATACAAGTTAAAGTCATGACAGTTGCCTGCAGGTGAAGGATTGGTTTTTAAAACAGAGAGGCAGATTGTTTTACTGGTTAAAAGTAGAGCTTTTGGTATCAGAACCTACACTTGCATTCTGGGTTGTTTTTTGTTTTTAACTTATTTTTGGCTGTGCTGGGTCTTCAAAGCTGTGCGTGGGCTTTCTCTTCGTTGCTATGCTCAAGTTTCTCACTGCGGTGGCTTCTCTTGGTAAGCCAGAGCACAAGCTCTAGGTGTGTGGGCTTATAGCTGTGGTGCAGAGGTTTAGTTGCGCATGGCCTGTAGGATCTTCCCTGTGAAGTGAGGTGAAAGTTGCTCAGTCGTGTCCAAATCTACGACTACATGGACTGTCAGCTACCAGGCTCCTCAGCAGGCAGTCTGTGGAGTTTTTCAGGCAAGAGTACTGGAGTGGGTTGCCATTTCCTTCTCCAGGGGATCTTCCCTACCCAGGGATCAAACCCGGGTCTCCCGCATTGCGGGCAGACACTTTACCATCTGAGCCACCAGGGATCAAATATATGTCCATGTATTGGCAGGCAGATTCTTAACCACTGGACCACCAGGGAAGTCCCCTGGTTGTTTTGTATTGTTGTTTTTTTAATTTTTTATTCAACTACGGCTGATTTTATAATATCATGTAAGTTTCAGGTATACAACACAGTGATTAATTTATACATATATATGTATCTATATATTCTTTTTCAGATTCTATTCATTTATAGGTTATTATATAATATTGAGTATAGTTCCTTGTATTATACAGTAGGTCCTTGTGCAATCTGGTTTTGCTAATACTAGCTACTGTTGTTTCTCTCTTTAAGCCTCAGATCTTAAGAATGAATAGGGGGTTTATAACAGTTTTTCATAAGGTCATTATGAGGATTAAATGAGAAATTGTATAGAAAGCACTAAAGCATAATGTCTGCCACTTAGTATAATCATTCAGTGTTAGCTATTATAATAAATGCCCTAAACTGTGGAAGTTACAGGGAGGAACATGTTCATTTCTGCTTATTAGTATGTTGGCATCATCTGGCTAAGTGCCTGGCTTTAGAACATGCAGGAGAACTAGTCCTTAAAATAATTTCATAAGGATATTTGAACATCGTCTAAAAAAATTCTACCAACTGATGCTAGTTGACAATGATAGAGATAGCCTTGGAAGTAGAGGTAAGTCTAGTGAAAAAGAGAAAACTGAATAAATGGTTATCAGGAATATCATAGGGAGGTTCATAGTCCCTAGGATCCTTTTAACATCAATGGAATCTGTTCACAATTCTATGAATAGCATGAAATGAGGCTGGAGGTGCTGTTCAAATAAAAACTCCAACTTTCATATATATACACAATGGTTTCAAACTTTAAAACAAAGAGAAAAGGAGCATTTAATGTGCATTATAATGGGCACCTCCCAAAGTAGCAGATCAAGAAGTCAGGGCTTTTTTGGCATCAGAAGGTCTAAAGATGTCATACCANGGCATTTAGTTCTTTTATTGCCTACTCTGGAACATTGTGTGCATGGAGACCAAGGGAGGACAAAGGACTTTGAAAAACAAAGAGGGTAACCTTGTCAAGCCCTTTGAAGGAATTCCCATCCAGCCGCTCTGACCTTGACCCAGCAGATTAAGTGGCCCATCCCAGGTGATGCCAGTGGTAAAGAGCCTGCCAATGCAGGAGACGTAAGGGACTCAGGTTACATCCCTGGGTTGGGAAGATGCCCTGGAGGAGGGCATGGCAACCCACTCCAGTATTCTTTCCTGGAGAATCCTATGTTCAGAAGAGCTGGCAGGCTACTGTCCATAGGATCACAGAGTCAGACGTGACTAAAGTGACTTAGCATGCACACACACCTGCTAGATTATAACTATGCTTGTCTAAACTTTTACTCATCCATCTTCCAACTACATAAATTTCCCCACTCCAACTTCCAACACTTCTTTATGTATGCTTGTGTATGCAAATTTGTTCATTTTCAATGAGACGGGGTAGAAAAAAAAGCAAGTATCCTTTTAAGGAGTGAGTGGTAGTTGAGTGATCAAGCACATTTTGGTTCGAATTAACTTTTCAAAACACATTATAATGTTTTGCTACTTATAAAAGGGATTTTCCTCTGTGGCTTTTAGATCTATTCACAGTAGGACTCAAGCTACCTTTGAAGGTAATTCTGCACCTGCCCCCTACCAGGTGAGATCATGTTTACTACTGTATTTCCTGCATCTAGCACAATGTCTGATGCATAGTTCTAGAAGAATCTGTGGATGAATGAATCAATGAGTTCCACCATGCCTAGAGCTGTATCAGAAAAGTCCCTCTGCAGGCTAATAATCAGCACTCCTTCAAATGAACATGTTTTCTAAGACATTATTAATTCCATATTATTGGGGGGGGATGCNTCTAGAAGAATCTGTGGATGAATGAATCAATGAGTTCCACCATGCCTAGAGCTGTATCAGAAAAGTCCCTCTGCAGGCTAATAATCAGCACTCCTTCAAATGAACATGTTTTCTAAGACATTATTAATTCCATATTATTGGGGTGCGATGCAGTGAGAGGAAGAGGGGCTAAGATATTTTTTATTTTACCTGAAACTGCTGTCTTCACACTTCAGCAGTAGCAGCAAGAGGGCCATATTCATTTGCTTGTGTGTAAGGTTTGACTAAGGACCGTATTTCCAAATTATGCAGAGATGCTACACAGCACCTTAAAATTTGGTGCTCACACTGTTTCCTCTGCCTAGATTGACTTCTCTCTTTTGTACCTAGTTGGTCTTTCCGGTATCAACTCAAATATCACTTCTTTGAGGAGACCTTCCTCAACAATTCTGAGTCCACTGCCCTCCCCAGTAGAAAATTCCTCTTTGTTCTATGGCAGAGTTCTCAAACTCTTTTGTCTTAACAGTCATCGCGTCATATCATAATTTACGTGTGTGTCTCCCCACTTAGAATGAGTGCTTAGAAGTTAGATAACCGTATTACTCATATTTATGTTCCTTGATCTTAATATTGGGTTAGCCGAAAGTTCATTCGGATTTTTCCGTAAGATGGTATGGAAAAACCTGAAGGAACTTTTTGGCCCAACCAGTATTTTTACTTACTTGATACATGCTTGCTGAATGCTTGCAGGAATGAATACATGGAAAGGAAGGAGGCAGTGGGGGAGGAAGGAAGGAAGAAGAGATGAGGATAGATCAGTTCAACATCTCCTGTGAAGATTAGCTGAGAGCAGGGCTTTACAGCAGTTGCCATTGACAGGAAGGAGATAGGAGGCAATATTTCAGAGTTTGGGGGACCACAGGGTGTGCCACTGCCATGGGTAGGAGGTGAAAGAGGCATAGAAGTCTACTTCCGTGACAAAGGAAGGCTACTGGAAGGAGATAAATCTGCCCTTCAAAACAACTACTGTCACTTCACAATTTTGCCTATCATCTGTCCAACTCAGAAGTAAAAGAACTTGCTTAATCCTTAATAAAGACCAAATGCTGCTAGAGGAAACAAAGTAAGGTCTGCAGACTAGACAGCTACATGTCCATTATTTAACACAACTCTATTTCAAGGGTCTTACGGTACATAGTCTTGTTTATTCAAAACCACTGTCTAAGGGGAAAAAATAAGCCCTGCATAAATAAAGCCTGTAGTTTTGTGGGATTTAATAACTCAACACTATTATTCTAGATAATGTGTTCTCTTAGTTATCTGCTGTATCACATTCCTAACTCCTTTATGCATGTCAATTTTGGCAATTATGAACAGGGAAGATAATAATGACTATAGAACCTGTGTTCTATAAATAGACTTTGATTTAACCACCATTGCTAGTAATTCAGTTCAGTTCAATTGCTCAGTCGTGTCCGACTCTTTGCAACCCCATGAACCACAGCACTCCAGGCTTCCCTGTCCATCATCGACTCCCAGAGTCTACCCAAACCCATGTCCATTGCGTTGGTGATGCCATCCAACCATTATTACTATTACTATTATTGCTAGTAACGGCTATCTTGAATAAGCTCATTTGTCATCATCATTTTCTATTTGATGAATATGGTAAAAAAGACATGCACTAGGTGACAAACTTCAACAAAAACTAATCCATTTTGTTGCTCTCTAGAGTAATAATTGTTTTCTGGATGTACTTTCTTTGGTGATGTTCCAAGGAAAAGATTTTCTATGCACTAACCAATAAACCAATAAATATGGGAACCTAAACTGTGCACAGGATTGTTCTAGAATTTATGGCACTTTGAGCAATATGAAATACTTATATTGCTCTATTATCAATGGAAGATATTGTATCTAGAAATGAAGGATTGAAGACTAACACAGCCAATACATTAAAGAAGTAACTCAAGAGGGGAACTTAATTATTATTTTGCATGTTTGTAAATTGCAAAATGGAGAAAAAAATACCATATCTTTTTAAATCCCTGAGATTTGTATGTTTTCATATTTATGCTTCTGAGAAGATAAATCATTTTAGAAATCAATGTCTGTGTTCTGAAATTTGCTAGTGAAACCATGATTTTATTTTATATTGACATTAAAACACTTTAACAGTAAAAAAAATAGTTAAGTCCTTTTATGTTTCAAAATACTTTTTCTAATATGTTAAGAAATACCAAGAATTTGTTTTCTGGGCCTTTAAATTATATGGAAACAGTCATATCTCAGTAAAGCTCTGAGGTTGCAGTATTTGTAATTCATCAATCAGGAAAAATTTTACTTAATCACTAAGAAGAAAAGATAAAATAATTTTCGTATTAAGATACACATATATTGGGAAATGTTTTGTTTCAGTGCAAATGTTACGTCTTGGTGAATAATTCCCGTTTGGGAGTTTTGATTGCATTTTTCCTAGTATGAGGAATAAATGAGACGATTGGCATGGAGGAGTGAGGAGGTGATTACCGTATCTCATATCTAGCCGTCTATATATTTTCTTTGCGTGAAGTGTAGAGGAATTACCTGGAACTGATTAAGCCCCAAGAGAGAGGTGGGGGAAACGCGCCTTCGGGAGTTCTTCTCCCGGAGAACGCGAGCGCCCTCTAGACTGTATTTACGGACAGATTCTGGTGACGCAACTCCGGCCACTTCACCTTTACGGAGTGGGAGGGAAGGGGCCGGATTTCTCCCGGTGGGAGTACTATCTGAACCAAAGAAAGAGGCTGGCGACGGGAAGGAAGAACAGATCAAGCGTCGGAACAGTGGCCACAAGACAACCTAAAGCCTGTGCAGAGTTAGGCGCGCGTCACACACAGTTTCCCCGCCTACCTCCCCCCTACCCATCCACCCGCCGCCGTGTGTCACCTTCCTGTTCGGAAGTCTTACTAGGTTGCTGGGACAGAACAGGGGGCGCCTGCTCCACCCATCAGGTATCCGGTTGGAAGAAAAGCCAGTCTCAACAACTTGATTCTCGCCGTTAAATGATAAGTTTAGCAGACCGTCTGTCTCCAAAGGCTGTACATTAGGGGAGGGGGAGGGGTGAGCACATCAGAGGAGGCCTTTCGGTTCCAACCACAAATCATATGGTTGTGCCTCTTCTCTATTCCACTTAGAGTCCTCTGACTTAAGTTCCTCGTTCCTCCTGGAATGCGGGAAAGAGCGTCTTTGAGAGAAAATGAACCCTGTGCATGTGTTTTGAATTTTTTCTGCACTGATTTGTGATGATAATCAGTCAGGTTACATTTCTTGTGTGTCTTGCTGGGGGTGTAATAAACCCAGGACACTGATGACTATAATTTTCTGGGTGATGTTGCAATGAAGGGAATAAAGTGGCCCAGTGATGAACTTTGCAGCTTGTTCCCTTCCTGTATGGAAATTGCCTTTATATATAGTGAGGTTCATAACAAAGCTGGGGCAGTTGCCTCTGAGTCCTGCTCCCTTGTCATCCCAGCTTCCAGTCTTAAGGCACATAGCAGGGAGGCTACTCTAGCCATAACCTAACCTCTCCCTCCAGCCTCCAGAAAGGAATCCCCAAGCTTCATATCCTAAGCAACTTGAAGAATGAAAGAGGAGGCTATAAAATCCCCTTTGAAAGGTTTGTCTGCTTTTATTACCATCATTTGGATCGAATGGGTAGAACAAAGATGTTGCAGAGGATTTGGGGTTACTTGGCATGGGGAAGGCACAGGAAGTGATTCTCTGGAAGTTTCTCAATGTTTAAAAAACAAACTGGCAGAAACTTTGGCACAATTTGGTGTTTCTGGGCATACTTCAAAATTTTGACTTTCTCAAAAGGGGAAGGAACCTCATGGGAGCAGGCCCCAGGCTAGACTTGTTGAGGTGGCGCATGGGCTATGGGGGCATGGGCAATCATAGAGTCATGTTATATGATGAATCCATGGAAGAGGAAGCAGAAACAGGCCAGTTTCTGCCATTTGGAGTTTCCTAAAAACCTTGCTTTGGGTTGGAAGTGTCCCTTTCAGGCAGTAGTTAAGTGCTTTTCAAGAGTGGGTACTGAGCAAAATCTCCCAGCCAGTCTCCAGGATGTGTTGTTCTCTTCTGCCAGTTTCGGGCTGCTGTAACTGAACAAAAAGCAGTTGAGGCTACAGATCACATTCGGGCAAATTGAGGTGATTGTGCCTGCTAAACAAATTCCTACCCAAGACTAAAGAAAACCCCTTCACAGGCTATTCTCGGTGTGACAGCTGGTATTTCGGAGTGTGTCAGATCCAGTAGGCAACTTTAAAATGGCAAGGCCGTTGGCAAGTAAGAGGTCATGGCAGGGCAGCCGCGGCAGACATCACTGACCAGCGCCAGGCGCTCGACCCTGCGAACTTAGTAGCTTTCAGCCCCCTCCCGGCTCCTGGCCCAGTCGCTATGCTCCTGGCTTCCTTGCCGGCGCTGGCGCGAGTCCTCGCACCGGCGGTCAAGCTGCAGCTCCCAGGCATCTCCGAGCGGCGGGGTTACTGAAAGGCACCGCACGGCGGTTCTGCAGCGCTCCTCTCCCTCCTTTGCTTTCTGGAGCGGAGGAGGCGCCCGGCTAATCTTTCGGGGAGTCACAGTTACCAGGGACTCGAGAGAAAGAGCAAGGTGGTAAAACTCCAGGGTCTGCCCTGAATTAAACCGGAGGAGGGCTAGGGAAGACGAGTACAAACTAAGACCATGGGGTGCGACCTAGCGGAGTTTTCAGTTCGGGGAGCGGGAGAGGAAACCTTGGGAGTCGATGGTGACCGCGGTGCCGGCTCCGCACCAATCCGAGGTCACGCCAGGTCGGTCCCCTAAATTGCCACCTCCTCACGTGTTCTTAGCATGGCGGGGATTAAAAATGCAAGGGGAAAAATTACATGCGGAAAGGACAGAATGTTC